>OX465581.1:75483902-76017480 GCA_950022655.1 Alentia gelatinosa
ACATTTGTATATACATGTATATAGTACGGAGTTCTTCCTGACATAAGAACGATGAGACGTGATTGCTGGCAATGAAGGAGCACGTTTACTGCCTGAATGTCTCGATATGAATACAAGGGGGGAAAGTCAATGACCTTAGTCCCCAGCTTTCATGAATCCAGGCCATAGAAAGCAGTCGACTGGATGGTAGATGTCCGACTGAATGGGCATCACTGCACAGTAAGTCAGAAATTCTCAATTATCCTCCCAACTCAATACGGTCTCCAATTGATTATTTCTGCTACCTTCAGCGAAGGTTTCGCCCAAAGCTTTGAAAGGAATACAAGAGGTGGGGGACTTCTACTGCAAGGTGCGAACAGTCCCCGTGTCTGTTCGCCTGAAAAGCTCAAGTGTTGGTCGGGAGTGCGTGGCTCGTTGCTCATTTTAAGTTTATCTGGGTAGAATGGGGGAAAAACTTACTGCACCGCCTCTTGTTAACTCATCCATACATTATCCGTGTATAATCACACCCCGATGGGTCTTACAGCTATAAGGGGCACTGCTGTGTATGTAAGCAAAACTCCGTAGTGGCCGCACCACATTTTCTGTGCCAATTTCATTCCACTTGGCGTTTCTACGATATCCCCGCCCGCTAGCCTTGTTATTTAGTCAGACGTCGAACTTTGTAGACTGGCATTCACTGGCCTGGTAGCTCTGCAGGTGGGAGATGAGAACGAGGTGATATGACATCCCTTACGACGTATGTCTTACAGAATACCTGGGGTTTCACGAGAAAGGTGAGCAGAGCAGCATGGACGTCTATTTCATACCTACATTACCTGTTGGGGAAACTTCAATCTAAGGGGAATGTTTCCCACCTACTTGAAACCACCTTCCTTGCATGCACCAGGGTGCCCTCACATAAACTGGGTTAAGCAATGCGTAATGCTATAGCTTTGTTAGCGGAACGGTGGTAAGATTACATTACCAGTAACTATAGTAACCAACGGGAATCTGGCCGTGGGGAGCCTCGACTGGATTAACCACGTGATGGGAGGAGGATGGGGGATTAGAGATCCACCCCGGCTGGCACCGGTCCGTGGTATAACTAACCAGTGACTCATACTAATCTATGACCGCAATCTCAGCTCTCCACTCTGGTCCACAAAGCTTTTAGAACATCGCAGTTGGTCGGTTTATGGTAGACAATATACGTATTACCAAACCCTTCTGTATCTTATATTGATTTTGGTATTCAGAGCACGAGAGCAGTGGGATTTTTTTATAGAATTATATTGTGATGATTGATATAAAGGGTTAACTGTGTAGGCGCTCTATGCCGGTCGATACATGGGTATCACAGCTTACCCTCTCTGGTCAAGCTTGGCGCCCTCTTGTGTAAGCAAACGGGGTGATATTTATTATGAGGACCTGATTTCCCCTGTAAACAGAATCTCTATCGGGCGGCGTACATGTCCGTGTCGCGAGCAGGACGGGGGCCAGCTGGTTAATCTCGGTATTATACAGACCCCTCTGAGGTGTTTTATAAAGCTCCTCCAGGGAGATTGTTATTCAATCAAAACACAGTTGTTCCTTAATCCCCGTGTGGTGAAATGTTACTGTGTAATCTGCCTTTTCTATAACGCGTTTACGTATCATTCTTCATCGTTAAATGTGAGATTTACTCTGTGTGGTAACGATTATGAGGTGTTGTGTACACATATTTATAATGTTGTAATTACACAGGATTAACCGAGCAAACCCATTACAGTCAGTCAAAAAGTGTGAAGGGTAACGCTATTTCCCTGCACCAAGTTCACAGATGAGGAATTCTTTACATAAACATCGTCCCAACCTTTCACTTCTTATGATCAAACGGCGGGGAAAATGTGCCATCATGAAGGTCAGCATGCTGTGAGCGGTAGTTGGGAGGAAGGGGAGGTGTTATCCCCATACCTTTGGACTTTCGTGATATGAAATAATCCCATGTGACTATTTTTATAAGCCGGTATGACCTCTTTGATAAATGCTGTACTAGTATGTGCAGGATGTACTGTAGCTGTCAGAGTGATCCCATGTGTCATAGGCTCTGTGAGTTTTTACCTCACTTAGAAACATCTTCGAGGTGACTTTGGACGTAATGATTATACTTTTTTATCACAAGCAGATGCTTTCTGCTCTGTCGGTGCCCTTCAAGGATAGTATTAAATGATGATAGGCCCCTGGGGTACGCAGACCGTGTGTTGATCCCATCTATCAAGAGGTGAGGGGTGGGGTCCCGTGAAACCCTTTTCTATTGAGAATCGTCTCCTCGGTGGTTCTAAATGAGAGGATCCCCCCACCCCTCCTCATCCCACCAAGCATACACTCACAAACATATGCCCAGATCCATTTGTGCACCAAATCCCCATCGGGGATTGTTTGAATCCCCATATGGCCAGCTCCTCAAACCAGACACTGACCTGCTCATTTTGCTCTCCAACTGTTGCCTTCTTATCGAGACAAGCTTTGGAAGAATTGTACCAAGAGGGCTTCTGGAGTGAGATGGGGGTAGTGGATAATGGAGAAATGAATGGTTTGGGTTCCACTCAGGGTGCTGTTGATCATAATGGTTTATTGATTTCCTGTACATGTAGTGCTACCAAGGCATCACGCGAATAACACCACATACAGGCTCAGACAGAAACGGTTATGGTTTCATAAGCATGGTCTGCCCCTGACCACACGTCTTTAATTTTAGGACTTCCGTCATGGAAGTTGATTCTTATACGTTGAAGGACTGGTACAAGTGCGTGGGCTCAGGTCACGGCCCACACACATGGAACCCAACCGGATGTGATGTCGCTAGCAGCGTCCCTATATCGCAGAGATCCACTACTGGATACGTCGTTCACGGAAGCGCCGCGAGGTGGCGCGGTGCTTAACTTGGAATCGGACCGTTTATGTTCCCAAAACAAAACTGGGATATCCTTATCTGTCACCAGTCAGTGAGTCATGTTCAGAATGCAAACTGAGGCATATGACTGATGATGCTGCATCTATATACACACAAATGTGGCGAGTAAGGTTTACCAGTGGCATTTTGGTATTCTAAGACCGATAGGAGTGACTAAATACACGTATTCATAGCGGTAAGTGAACGATTCTTCTCATTTATGCAACATTACATCAGCTAGCGGCAAGGGAAAAATTTGTGGTCATAGAAAGATGAACAAATGGTATTTTACATGGGAATCCAGGAATTAGGCTTCCATTGTTCACAATGCGGAGGGTTGAGCGAAACAATTGGGTTTCATATATGCTCGTCTTGTTATTTTTGTATTATTTAGTGAAACTATGTGGTTCTATGATATGGGAAAAATGCCGTCTGCTCGGTATTGTTTTTAGCGCCAAAAGCTCCGAGGAGCTCCAACTTGGAACATTCCCAACATCCGTCATCGCGTGAAATATTTGGGATTTAAGAGTGAAGGGAATTCGATGGGCAAGCCAGCGCGTGCCATAACATAGCATGGAGGACGACTGTAGAGGTGGGTGTACGTTAGGGTTTACACGCACCCAAACCACACGGCCCTTCCTGCCTCCACTCCCAGGCACACACCTGCAGCTAAATATCATCCTCTGTCGGGCCATCTGTCGGCTGCTGTCTTATCGCGAGTTGTACTTATGAAGAATGGGAGAGGTGGGCACTGGATCATAAAGAGCGGTAGCAGATAGAAGAAGCCACCAGAACTGCAACTATTTCTACTTCTCAGTGCGTTCTCAAAACAATCACTGAGTTCTACTATCCAGGTTAGTTGTATTCAATATATGGACGTTGATTTAAATGGAGGAATCTTATCTCATCGGGGGTGGGGGAGGGGTATTCATCAGTTAATGCGTGTATATCATGTACATTGATTGGGGTATGACTACCCTACGAATGGTCAAATAACATGAGCATTTTTCAGTCTGGAAGGAAAGCGTCAGGAATGTTTTCAGGAGATACCCAAAATAACCATAGCAAGTCGACTAGCACCGCCCAACTTCTTACCTACGGACTCTGTTAGCTTGGGAGTGGGCCCAGAATTAAGACAATAGCTGGAGAAACAGCGTGAACACATTCCTCCGGCTTTTTGGAGGCAGCTCAGTCCACCCCGCGAACCTGTCCCTGCCTCTCAGGCGCGATCTGCCAGAGAATGTTGTGGGTAAGAAGGATCAACAGGACCAATATTATCACAGGCACAATTGACCTGGAAAACAAAGGAGTACTGCTGCTTTTGGCAGTGGAGGCGTGCCTGTATGGAATGCTCTCAACCCGCCATGGAGATTTAACACTCGGCCAGCCATAAAAAAATGCGAAACCCGCATTTCACTGCTGTAGACAGATGTTCGCGCGATATGGATAAAGGGGAATTTACCACCGCTAATAGTACCTGACTACAACATTACCGAAAATTATATACGTGTTGTGGAAACATTTGGCATTCAAAATTAGGTAAATCCAGATTAGCCCACAACTTGGTTTAGCGCTGAAAGTAATAAATTGGTGTTATTCTAGACTGACAGGCTTGAACCAGAAAGGTGATACAAAAATATAGTCAGAGGGAAAACGTCGACAAGGTTTCACCTTTTGGTATTTGGCTTTGCGAGAAGAAAAATGACAAGGTCTCTCATCAGAGCGGGGAAATGCTATGTAGGCTGGATAGGAGGGGCATTACTCCCACTTCTACACTGCCACTACCCAACCCCATCCCACCCCATGTGCCTTCCCCCAAAGAGGGGTCATAGGGTACGGCCAGTCAGCCTTAGCAGGAGGGGAGGGGGTAGCAGACTGAAATAACTTTCCTCCTGGGTGTGACGGACAGGTACAAACGACGGCAGGAGGTGGGAGAACCGGGGTATGGTGTGAGGTGATGGGATAGAAATGACGGTTGGGGAGGTGAAGATTGAACCCGATCTTTCAACACTTCTTCCAGGATGCAGCCTCCTGTATGTCGGCCTACCACCTCTGTTACCTGTGCTCATTACACCACACCACCTAACGGGGCCCCCAGCTAGCGCAATCTTGGCATGCCATCGTGAAATGCGTGCAGCGGAGGCCTCCAGGGCATTGAACTTTGGGAGAGCTATGGTGTTTCAAAGAGCCTCTGGTGTAATATCTTACTTCGAGCAATGGTGTAAAACCATTGAACAACGACGGAGCAGAGCCTATGTGTTCTAGAGTATGTACACATGTACACTGCTCTAACAATATAGAGCATGCACTGGCCCTTTGACTGCTATTTATTGTTTACATAACCTGGATTGGCCGCTCCAGTAAGTATCAAGGCATTGCTGCAGCCAGATCTCCTGGGCTTCATCTTAGGTGGCCTTAGAGCCCTTGACATTCCATACCCTGAACCCCCATCTAATGGTAAGGCAATACGTCTACCCCTACAGATACAGCCCCTGTTTTCCCGCCAGGCCTAAAACCCTACCCAAATACACAAACATACACCTCGAGGGCCATGGCGCCTCACGTAAGTCAAGTTCCGTCCTCTTCGCAGTATGTATGTGGTACGGAAAACAACCTCCTTGTCTCGCCCCTCCCTCCACCCTTTCTCTAAAGGCAGCTCTGTGCAGGTGCACTTTTACCTGTTTGTTTTTATGACGCTTTTAGCCCATCGTTGGCAATACCATCAAATTGAACACACCTGTGATGTAATCGTCTGACAACTACGTCATCAAGATCGATATTTTTAATCTAAGCTGAATAGACACTACAAAGAGATGTTGAATGTATATTTTCAATACTAACTTTGCTAATATGCGTAAGTATTCCTTATATATTTGCCCGCTCTTTGTTTCATAAGTGTACGTGTATTCTTGCCAGATAGCATGTTTGGCCTCTATGACTATCATAGCAAAAGCCAAGATTTTCCCGCCTACTTTGATAGGTCCGTTGAAGAGAGCAGACGACATTTTCTTCGCGCCCTTTGAACTGGTAGAAACCCGGGTCTTGACGCGGCCGTGTTTGTCAGCATTTGTTTACACGTCACGAGCGCGGCCCCTACGTGCGTTCATCGCCCGCGGTGACCAAGGCGACACACGGGGTTGAGTCATTGGTTTCTATGGAAATCAAAACTCTGACGGTTGGTTGGCTGGCCTCGATGTTGGGCGTTTTTGTTTTGGTCGGAGACAGCTGTGCTCTGTTGTTGTCCCTCCATCCCTACATCACGTGGTCGGCCGGCGGGGGTGAAAACGCCCCCCCGATTTTGTGGGGCATAGTCATGATGAGTTCTGGGGAAGGAGGATCTAGGAGCCCTGGCGGCCGGTAGGGAAGGGGGGAAACAGGTCGGCTACTGAGTGTCAGACCGCTGCAAGTTGCCAAGCAGCGCGGACGGGAGTGTGTACATATACAGCATTCGGTCCTAACGGATACATTTCATCATGTTAGAGAGGAGGATCGCAACAAGATATGGACATTGTGAATATACGGTGGTTTACCAGTCGTCTGTATTCTACGATTGGCACGTACAGATGTATAGCTGGTGAGTTATGATTTGGCATTTGGATGATTGGGCTCAGAACATTATAATTTATCCTGAAATGACCTGTGTCTATGACCTTGGTAATGATAACCCTGGATGCACCGTCCCACCTCCCATTATCCCCACTCCATCCGTGCACCAACTATTGCGCCGTATATATGATGTCATACGTCTGAGGGGTGAAAAATGAAACACTATATAAATTGTGATGGTGTATTAAATTGTTCACAGAGGTTCGTTTTACGAAGTGTTGAGTTATCGTCATGGTCACTGTTAGATATGCCAACACGCACTTTACGGTTTTCTGAAAGCAGTGCATATTTAGATGGGAGTGCGAACACACACTCTCTCCACCATCATGGGAAAGTTGAACTGTCCCCCTTTTAAAAGCCACTTAGCCACCGCCCGGTATGAATGCGATAAATGGGTCTGTGGTCGGGACTTGTTTAATATCGGGCACTTAAACAACGGTTGGCCACAACTTGACTCTTCATGTGTGGTGTTAATTCCTCTTCCCCCCTTGATATGCCTGGGTTAAGTAAAAGTGTTCAAAGTGAAAGATGCTCCCACGGGTGCATACCTATGTGGATGCATTTTTAACGGGTAGGTGGTGATATTAATCCTAGGGGAAGGCGCCCATTGTCAAGGGCCCGCAGTGGGATCATGCTGGAGGGTATCATATACAGGTGAGGTTTATTGGAGCGTGGAGCGACGGAGCGCGGTGTTAGGTGACGATCTAGGTATAAACCTGGGACGCTCGATCCTGCTGTAATGGTGCACTTTCCAGTGGGATGTGTATTTGATGTAGACGATAGGTATGAATGAATTCTAGTTCAGCCGGCCATAAATCGGACACTCATGCTGTAGGTAGGTGTGTGGGCACAATTTGTTATTCCACAATAGGTCGTTGGCCGGGGTCAATGCAGGGCCCCCCCATCCTGTCAGCGCGCCAGGAATTATGACGACCACACCTTCTGTATGGCACCACCACCCATCCTTTACCATACTCCTCCTGCGCTCATTACCTAACCTAAATTTACCCGATATCACTATGTCTCTTCTCCAATGACGCCTGAGTCTGGAGATCTATATACTATTTAGAAGAAACCGAACGAGAGT
This sequence comes from Alentia gelatinosa, assembly GCA_950022655.1. NCBI lineage: Eukaryota > Metazoa > Annelida > Polychaeta > Phyllodocida > Polynoidae > Alentia > Alentia gelatinosa. The sequence continues at coordinate 75,491,510 of OX465581.1, forward strand.
TAGACTTGACAATGTTTATGCCACGACGGGAAGGTCGTGTATTACTACACGAGGCGTAGCCGAGTGTAGTGAGGAGCAGACCTGACCAGAGTGGCATAGACATTGACAAGTTTAACTCGAGTTTGGTTTCGCATTTATCCTACCTCGTCTATGCTTTTGTATTACTAAAAGATAAATATTGAGTCAATGACCAACAGAACTTTTTTTCATAGTAGCTGACATCCTGCTCTCTGATTGGTCAATATTGTTATTACTCTAGTGGCATAAAAAACACTTTATGTCACGGCCTGCCACATAAAATTTCCCTATGTTAAGTCTATGGCGGTTTTTTATTAGGTGTAGGATAAAAGGCTGTACTCTGAGCAAGACAGTGAGGGCGGGCGAGAAGCAGGGAGTTCCCCCAGCCACCCTATCTCTCATCCCCTCACTGTGTAATTTCCCGGACCACACGGATGTTGGCCCATCTAATCACCCTCCTACCTGGGGTATCGCACCTGGAGACTGGCTCCCCGCCCCTCCACACAACCCTGGATGAGCCGCCCACTGCTTATATCACCTGATAAGTCTATTTTAGAGGCTGGTTCTGTGATTTATGATTTTGGGGAGTGGGTGTGTTCTGTGTGGCATATGGTTTAGATTTGCAGTGTGTACGGGGCGGACTGTAACTAATGGACCGAGTTCGAATTTTAGAGCGTAGAAAAAAATCTGTGTGGAGGCCGGGGAATTCCCGTTGACTCAGGTAAGGAACGGGGCTTGACCTCCAATGACCTTAACTGACTTCAGGTGGTGACCTTGGACTTAACCTCTGGGTATCATCCTCCCCGAGAGTGGTCAGCGTATACATGTGACCTGCATGTTACTATGGCAACGCCGATACCTCTGACACCTGACATATTGCTGAACCCCTCAGGGGTGGGAATAAATCCCTTTAAACGGGGGTGGTTTCTTTTAAGTTCCCGACTTTATGTAGGATGTTAACCTGGCTGCTGAAGTCATGAACTACCAATTAACTACAACCAATACCGGTAGCAGTATACAATTTTTATGCTAGCCACAGGGGTTTTGCACCCTCTGGAGATCATGTTTTTCAGCTTTTCAGATACTGTTATGTACAGATAAATAATGTACTTGATTCACCCTATAAACTATGTTCCTTACTTTAGCTGTCTACTTAGATGCGTCAGACTCAGTTTTTACTTTGATACAAATATACTTCTTTAAAATGCTTTTTTTTTCCTCTAAAATGATCCAAAGAATTCCAAATCGAATGAAATGGCGAGGAAAATGAGTGATCCAGGACATAAAACTGTCATTCTGATAATAACACACCCGCCATTCCTATGTAAAACCATTCACGTGTGAACTGTTTTTATTGGATGGATACCGGTTTATGGACCCTACTTCCTTTACTCTTATTTTATTTCTATTTTCTCTGTGTCTAACAGATTTGTGCTGTATTGATCCTTTACAAATTTAAGGATGCTCCCGTGAAGGGCCCACCAGTCCATCTCCAAAACCATGGAGCGAGCCGAGAGAAAGACCTTTAGTTGAGCTGAATCGGTTCACACGGTAGATGGTCTTTTTGAACCGGCGCGCTAAAGCGAACCATGTCTGGCTGGCTGTTATGATTGTCTGTGGTATGGCGGGCAGGGCAGCGGGATGGGACGTATTGTGGTGGGTCAACGGGGGAAGGTTGCAGCAAGCAGCAGGGGGTATATAGTTATAAAGACCCAACGGCATCCTCCGCGGGTTTCTCAAGCCACCCCTCTCACACTGTGTATACTATGCAGACATGGGGTCGTGCTGGCCGGGTATACTACACCCTTAACACCTTTACGTCCCTGGGGTTCTTCCATGGTGCATTTGACACTATTTCTGTGATGTATTGTGCTATATCGTGTGTCGACGCACCCGAGTGGGCGCCATTGAAGTTGGGCCATATTTGCCTGTTAATGTTGACATATAACACAAATATTTAATATTCGTTTCTTAAAGAACACCAGTGTTGTCTTCGGTTTGAAATTTAAAGTTTAAAATGGCTAAAAAAATATATATCATGTAACGTATGCACACATGTTTACCACAATACTTTACATAATTATGTTTTTATAGATGTATTCAATCTTTCATGATCTTTCTGGACATATATTTGCATAAATCTAGGTCGCTAGCATGTACAAAGGCTAAGGGTTAATTCGGCGTGCACCAGCCCGCCTCTGCTCACCGCAAACCACGCCACCCCAGCCCTGGGATGGGGGTATTTTCCCAGGCCTTCAAGGAGTCATAACACCTTGTGGTGGCGCGACGGAGAGAGCCAGACACTGAGTTAAGGACCTCTAGGGCAGGCAGATGTGTGCGAACGCGTGCGGCTTGGAGTATCCTATCCCTGTTAGATGACCAACCCCTGTTGGATCATGAATGCAGGAGACAGACTGTATGGATATATAGCGATTGGATCCAGCTCCAGTTATCTGTATGGAGGCTTTAAAGTAGGACTGTGTCGGGTTCGGTACCTGAGTGTGTAACTACAAATATACACCGGAGGACACCCCTAGTGGGTGGGTGGCCAGATTTGCCCCAGGAACGATGACATGGACCCCTCATTATGCCGGGCCTCGTGTGGTCACCCTGTTGTACTGTACGTGGCCTCCAGGCAGACCCTGGATGTGATAAGAGACTGCACCACCATATGTCCTACTCCTGGCCATACCTGACGCCCACGGGGTTTAAGAATATACATTACTAAGGAGAAAGGACCAAACGCGCACCAGAGATTATTAATGGATGAACTCTCTTCGGGATGAAGGGTCCCTCTGATAAATTTTCTGAACTGTGGGTAAACTTTTATGCCTATTCAATATCATGTCTTTTATTCTGAAGAGGTTTGGAAGACTTCCGTCATTCGTTGGTTGCATTTGTGCAGAATTCCTTGTATTCAATGATTAATGTACCACCTAGTTATAAATTCGAATCTAAATCAAAATCATATACAGGTGAATGTATGCACTAACACATGCTGTGTATATTGTTCGAACCTCTTTATTATTACTTGTTGAACAACATGACGGCAATGCTCTAGCGCCTCCTACTTCGTAAGATCCAAACAAATGGGCAAGTTTGAACAAAGCACGGAGGTTCATGGACTAGGCCGACTGATAAGATCTATATAGTTCACATGCTGTTTGTATTAGGCACATTGTTCCGGCCGGTATGGTGCCCCTTGGCAGGTTACTAGGTGTGTTTCAGGGTCTAGTTGGTGAGCTTGCAGGGGTACACCTATTATACCGTTCTAAGCTGAAGTAAGTACTTCCTCCATTGGAAGGAACTTTAACGAAAACCATCGGAGGTATGAGGGTTGCAATCACCGTTACTATGCATTATGACGTCAGAAAACTCAGTGGATTATGGTCATGTTGCGTAGACTGGATCACTTTGAGTTTTAATCAATAATGCTGCGTTTCTATATCCAGCAATTTCAATTGGAGAGAGTTTTAAATCCACCACTTTCAAATAGAAGATTAACCAGTTTCCTACGCTGAGGCATGCGAGCACACACCCCCCACCCCTCCCCCACCCCTCCCCCACCCACCCTCCTTCTCCCCTGTAGCTGCAGATAATATGTCAGCTTCTTTTTCATTCACCTCGGCCCACTGGACCTGGGGAACAATTTCCGCATGGCTCATCACGACCCTAGAGACAGTCTATTACACTAAGGAATGCGGCCCTGGATCGGCTGGTATTATACATTTATATTTAGGAATTGATTAACCGATTCTCTGAAGCACCGCCCGACTCCTTGAACAAACTTCAGCGAAACAATGCGGCCGGAAAGTGGCCGCCCTTTGTGACACCCACTTGAAGAGCGGCCACTTCAAATGAAGAAAGGAAAGTGACCTTCCGGTAATTTTCGCCGAACATTGACCGCTCGTTTGATTGTATTCGGACTAATTGGACGCGCAACGGGGTGACCTTAATTAATCGGGTGGTAAAGTGTCCCGCAGACCAGGCCCTCTCACGGGGCTCATGGGAAGTAAGCGGCTTATGATGCGGGCTTACCAACAGCCGTGGTTTTAGGCTCTGAAAGGCACAGCGGTTCCTTCAAACTGAACTCGCCTTAACGTCTGGGCCTAGCCCGCCCCTTTCTCCGCCTACACCAGCACATCCTTCTCTCCCATATAAGCTTCAGTGTTCTAAGCTGCAACTGTATAGACGGAATCTATACGACTGTATATTGATCACTGGAATTAATGTGATATTACAGCCCACAGGCGTATCGGAAGCCCTCAATGCAGGGGTGGGATAATCTCCCGGATTATCGGTAAGGGTGTATGTAAGGCTCATATTTACACAGATGTGTGTGTGTATTATGGATAAGTGGCACTAATCCACCGGAAGTTGGTGGGAATTCCATATACTGGAATTTTCACATGAAAGGAGAAACCTGCTGTTTCCTTCTACGAGCGCTACCATAACTGTGACGTATTGTACGCGTTGAACTGCGATGATGTAGGTATGTATGTAACTCTGTAGAACAATTCCGTGTACATGTACGCTATTAGAACACCATTCAATAAAGCAGCAAGTTCCTGGCACCAGTAGCTGCTTTGTGATATTGGATGTGGTCCCCGCTTCACAAACCTGTGGTATATTTTATAACACAAGGTGAGTTATTTCTGGCGACCAACGCGCTATTTCTGAAAGCAAATGACGTAGTGGAGTAGCTCGGAGGTCTCAATGAAAACCCCCCTGTCTCCCCATCCAACCTGACAAACTCACAGCCAGGGTTATCCCGCGTATTGTTACCATCTCCTGCCTATGACGCACGCAGCCAACCAATCAATGGTGAGCAAGCAGACACTCTCCACAGAGGTCGCTGCAGCGGCGGTGGTAGTGAACCCAGTCCCGGACATACCTGAGTCGGTATGAGGAGTAGCCTTCTGGTGGAGAGTGCACGCCCACAGCAAACCACCCAGACCGTCCCCTGATGTAAAGCATTTGCTTTTTGAGGGGACATCTACCAGGACAGCAGTGGGACCTGATGATGGGATCCGTTAGCAAAGACCATGCCGTTACGTCAATCGTAGCCAGCAAGGAGAAGTGAAGAGGCAAGCTTTCACACCACACACATACCGTTATCAGCGCCCAGAACGCTGTTACACGTTGGAATTGCTGAAGTGAAGTATCGATGACCTGGTGTTGTTGTTCCCCACTAGCCGTAACAGACAGTGCGTGGGGTGTGAATCGGCTCTCACACCTGTCCGCTAGCCACCACCAGCATCAAACGGTACTGCGGCAGGTAGAACGATTAAAAACAGTGGTTACTGTCATTCCTCTGACAGTAGATAGACTGACTGCAAAGCGGGCTCATTGTTCTTCAATTGGTGGTACATAGAGTGCACAGGAGTTCAAGTATCGACGTTTGGAGTGGGCTTCGACCGTCAGCTTGGCTCTACATATAGGTATATACGTAGTTTGTCTGCTTATACAGGAGTACTTCCAGTCTAGAAATATACTCCGTTGTCTGTTCGGGTACACTGACGTGATGCCAAGCGAGAGAGGAAAAAAACTGACACAGAGGAGGAATAGGATCAATACTTTATTCATTACATAAAGTTGGTCTGCTGGTTTTCGATTAGATCCAGATTATATCAGACGGACAAGCTTGGTTGGTTTTAGAGGACATTCATACAGTTCACCATTCTCATCTGGCATATGATTATATCAGAATAACACGTGTGTCACACTAAATGGACATAATGTGGATGGAGTATGGTAGTCGAGACAGTCGGGTAAGTGCGATGATTATTCACATGTACATACCCAAAACCATCAGTAAAACCCGTACTTAGAGTTGTTTCACCGAAGTAGCATTCCATAATTTTATCCATGCGTAAAGTCGGTATCATATCGATTCACATTTGGTTCCGTTTCTCATGACAACATGATGGATTGGTCCATGGGGATGAGGGGCAATTAACAAAGGTCAACAGCGCCTGCACTGAACCCTAACGAATAATTATTACGCACTGAGTGCATTCAATTAAATACGTGATGCTAAGTACAATATAATAGTACACGCAATTATCCTAGTACTTACGATAAGTAAACTTTGGAAGACGCACAGATTCTACGGGTAAGACATGAAGCATATCAATAGGTAATTTAATACACATATTGTCATATATATACATATAATGAATTAGCCTGACTCTGTGTTGGAGACAATTTACCATTGTGTCTCTCTGTTTTAGCCAAAATTATTATTTGTGGTAGACGTGATTGATATAAAAAACATATATACATTACACATGAACTTAGTATATATGTAATGTGATTTATTCACTGACTATTAAATGAACTCCATCTGAGAATGCCCTAACGTATGTTTTATCAGTGTATATTTTCCCAGACCCAGAAATGTACCTGTTGCATGGTAGCGCTCTCGCCTTCACCTGTTAACTCGGCAAGAGGGCACCAAATCCCCTCCCCACCTCGCCACTCTCCGTGCCTTGGTCCATCTTATGGCTTATATGACTATTTCCGAGCACGCAAGCCCAAATGTGATGTAACCATGGAAACGAAGGTCATGCCCTAGGTTCCATTAGCACTGATAACAGTGGATCACAATAGTATCCCATTTCTTCGCTTAAAGGCCAAGCGACTACTTTTAATACCATAACAGAATGTGTGGTAAGGTGGTGACGTGTGTGGGACAATTAGGCTATACATTTAATGCCACTTGACCTCATGGTGTTTGTACTCAGAAACCTTTTTAATATTCGCAATTTATTCATACATACTGTATCAGTCTATATACAAAGTGATTGCTAAAACTGAATACAATAGTGTAAACGCACGTATATATACACCATCTGGGTCAATCCAAATGAATATACATATATGTACACGCATGTGAGAGGAGGGAGCCCAAGCGAATTTTCCAGTCGCGTAGTGTCCGTATGGCGTGTGGATTGAGACGAGGTGAGGTGTGGGGCGATCACAGAATACAATGTATCCTGTTTACAATAACAGACACGCATGGCTCGGGGATCCAAACCCGCGCCACATCAAAGGATCACAGGTAACACACCCACCCACCCCCCTACCCGGTGCCAACCAGCAAGGTACCTGCGACAGGTGTATCAGCTGGGGATACGCCTAGACACACGATTGGAGGCTTTGTGTACCTTCTGTATATTATATATAGATACGTCACTTTTTATGTCTCTGCACATAAGCTTATACGTTTGTGTATACGTTTGAGTGTGGCTGCCCATGGGCAAACAGTGGAACAGGTGGTTAGGTGGGGCTGGGCAGTGTCCAGTCACCCGTATCCCCAACTCACGCCCACCCCCGACGCCCACACGATCACCTGTTCGGCCACACATGCGTCACACCATCGGCAGATCATTGTTTTGATCAATGAGTCGCCTGCCTTAAGTCACCCTCCCATACGCTGTACAATACGGTGGTCTCGGTGAATATATGGAGCATGTACATATGTAACAGACAGCCACGACCAACACGACGACCCAATTAACGAGTAGGCGTCAGAGTCAGGTGAGGGCCCCTCCCACTTACACCCAGCGCCACACGCCAAGCGCCACTGTGGGTGTGTGACGCCACAGCTATCAATAGAGATCAGGATATTTTCCCGACCTGTCGTGCGGTCCTGATATACATCATAGTGTATTCATATAAAGTACATAGAGTAGTAACCGACATAAGCAGTGCCCTTATGTCCGAACCACAACTGACAAGTACATATTGACAATGCGTCATTAGCACTAGGACACTGTCAGTTATATACAAGTCTCAACCCCCACCTCAAATCCTGGATTTGTTATTTTTACTGAGACGCTGGATTTCGTTTTCTGTGAGGAGTCAGGTAGGGGATGATTCAGTGATACGTTGGCTATAGATGGGTTGTTGATCATACCTTGTCATTAGCAGACTGGTCTATTCGTTGGGACATAAATGTACACTGGTCTCTCTCTATATCTATGGTCGGGAGTAGTGTGCCTCGCGGAGATTAAGTATTCCTTTCCAGTTCTCAGAATCACAGCGTCGTCCTTATTCAGTGATAAATACAACAGAGTTAGCACCCTAAGTTGGATTGACCTAGATCCTGATATTTCCAATAACAAAATATATTGATAGTCAGATTTCTTAACCTCCGGGACACAAAGAGATGGTTTTAGTCTTATTCACATATATATATATATATATGTCTGATTTTGTTTAACCACAGGATGGGCGTTTGTTACTTCAGTGTGTGTTTTATGATTCTCATGGTATTATTACGGATTGTAGCACTAACAGTTGACATTTCTTTACTCTTACACAGCACTCTACCACGGCCCCGAAAAAGACTCGAATATAAATACAGGTAGCAGAACTTAGTACGGTGATCAGTCGCACATACGAATTTGGCTTCCATTAAGTAATTAAGACTAAAATGCACGTGATAACCTTTTTGGACATGTAATTAATAATATAGACTTGGGAGCACGATTCTGTATGATTGATTGCCATAGAAGTGACCCCCAACATCCATTCAAGTGACCTTCCCATTAAATACAACGTTTTTAGGTTATCACCCTCATGATTTATTTCCACAACTTAAAACACTTGCATTCAGTGTCCTATTTTCAGTACATGTGCAGTTGATTTTCACTCAACCTTATACTCATTATTTTGAAGTTCACTAATATACTTCCATGCGTAGATTACTATCAGATTCATTCAGTGATCTTTACCCACCCCTATTTTCGTATTGCCATTATTTAATCAATGCAGATATTCAGCCTATATTCTCTCTGATTCTCCATTTGTAGCGACGGCCCTTACCGCGGAGAGTCGTCGTCCTCCTTAAATTTCTGACACATGAGACACGGCGGGGGGCAACAGTGAGTCCATTTTCCACATGGTTTTGGCCACTTACCCCACCGAAACAAAACCCCACCTACCTTTGTGTATATTTCTCTTAAGTTTGTTTTACTTTTGGTGAGTCAAAATCATCCTCCCCAATCCAATATGTTATTTTCTTTCAGTAGTCAATTGTATATGTGTATTTTTGAATTTCTATTTGATAAGCCAGATTCGGATACCAAGAATTTCCCCCCTCGGCATGTTTCGTACCAGGTGCAGCATGCCATAGCCCGACTGGTTGATATCTTTGAGTTGATCTTATACAGACTCCTCCATACTAATCACGTTTTCAGGTTGGACACAACGTCATGTCATCTTCCATAACACATTTTTGCAGCCCATCTGGATAATGAATGCTTTGTGGGAAAATATGCTTGCGTGTGATTGATAAGTCACTCTCCGTTACTCTTTACCCTTACTGATCTGTTTCTCCCCTTCTGTGTGTTTGCAGTGAGGGCGGCAGCGGCCCCCCATCCTCAGCGCCGCGTCTCGGGACGCCATCCCTCAAGGAACGCTCCAGTTCGGTCGGGGCGCCACCTATCGACAGCCAGCCGCGTCATGCGGCGCCCGTCATCCGCCAGCAGAGCGTGAGCAGCACCAACAGCGCCACCACCGGCCGCCTGCAGCGCCAGCGATCCTACAAGCGCTCTGAGGATGACGAGAAGCTGAAGAAGTCGCGCGCCTGGGCCAACGCCTACGAGCTGTCGCAAGACCTACACGAGAAGCAGCTGGAGATGCTAGAGCGCAAATATGGCGGCCACGTGAGAGCCCGCCGCGCCGCGCGCGTCATCCAGCAGGCGTTCCGCCAGTATTGTATGAACAAGAACTTCGAGAAGCTGCGCAGTGTGGCAGGTGAGAAGCGCCTCTCACGCCGCTTCGCCGAGCTGCAGAGGAGCAACACCATCTGGACGGACATGGTGGTGGACAGCGGGTACGGTGTCGGATTAGATATGCACGTGCAGAACCAGTTCACGCACGGAGAGAAGATGGGCGTCACCCGCAGTGGCACCATGGAGGACAACCTCAACCAGAACGTGGAGACGGGTGGGCGCTCCCGCCTGCAGAAATCCTACAGTCTCAACATGGCCTCGCATACGCTGATGCAGGACGCTATTGCCTATCGCCAACAGCGCCGCCCGCTGCAGAGGTCGCTCGGCCTCGACTTGAGCTCCATCAAGGAGGGTAAGAACAAGCACAGCAAGAAGGCCAAGGCTCTAGAGCCCTCCCCGGAGGAGACGAACAATAACCGCAACTCGTACCCGGAGATGAACGACAGCAGCGCCAGCGACTCCCCGCAGGACACGCCCGTGGAGCCCACGGTCGACCTACCCAGTGTCAACTTCGAGAACCTCCTGGAGAGCAAGGAGACGGATATTCTCAATGACAGTTTCCACAGTGACAGCAGTCAGGACGCGGCCGGCGGCCTGCCCACCTCGGGCCCGGGCTCCGGAAAGTTCTCCTCCTTCGCCTCGCTGCACGACCAGACGGGCAGTTGTGAGGACATCACAGGCGACAACACGCTCACCCGCCAACACCACCACCACTACCAACATCACCACCACCATCACCACCCACAACAACAGCAACATCAACAAAGGACTAGCCAGTGCGCCAACCACATTGGTCAGCAGCACGAGGTACAGATCCGAGTTGAGGACACGGACTGTAGGTATGCCGACAGTAGTGCCCTCACCGGAAGTGACAGTGACCGCACGCCGACCCAGGAAGACGGCGAGTTCAAAATGTACGCCAACACGCCCGTGCGGCTACGGAAGAAAAAGTGTGCCAATCATTCTAGTAGCAGTAGCAGCAGTAGCATAGTGGACAATAATAGCCAGTGTTACACGTCTCCGACTTTACCGCCTCAAAGTAGTGCATCGTCGTCGTCAGCCGCCGCCGCGCAACAGTCTGCCTCCACACAACAACAACACGTGAACGGTGCTCATTACGAGGCAGAGGGCGTGGAGGCGTCCAGTGACGATTACCTGGCTCAGGCCCAGGTCTACGTTCAGGCGGCTCAGGGCGTCAGCAAGATGTCCCCGGAGGCCTCGCCCATTTGGAAGCGTAAGAGCCAGCTGGGCGTGAACGCCGCCACGGTGGAGGACGCAAAGCGCATGAGCAACATCTCCGAGGCGAGCGAGCCGGAGAGTTTAGACGGGCGGGAGGGCCTGAGCAGCTCGACCAGCTCGGAGACGGCCAGTTTGTGCAGCGACAGCGGGCCCGGGGGCTACCACCGCACCCTGCCGTCACACGTCAAGGAGTCACCGCCGACACACCAGCCTCAGATCAAGATCACCGACCGCCAACGGAAGCGCCTCTACCGGATAGGCCTCAATCTCTTCAACAAGTAAGATATTTTCTATCGGTTGTTGTTTTTTTCAATCTTTTAGAAATAATGATATTTTTGTTATTGTTTGTCGGATGTGGTCACCTTAGATCAGGAATAGAGATCTTTCCAATTTTAACTGGTATTTATACCGATAACATTTGGTATCGACCGCTAGATCCACCAGCTGTGCTTGTTGTATACGGCTGTCATTGCTATACATATATTGAACATGTAAACTGTAGTATTTGTATACCAGACGCACACCACAAGATACATTTTTACGATATTTCAGAGTCATGCTTAGATTGAGTCATCATTATTCTTACTGATGTAGATATGGTTCTGGAGCTTGTTATCATGGAAGTTTCGCATGCAAACCTGCATTTTTGATAAGCCAAACGACTCAAAGGTAGAGCTCCAAATCTCAGATGTCATGATCTGGCAATGTTCATCACAACCTCTGCCAAATCCCTCAACAGATTATCACTCAAATTTAGGACTTGATGTAATGTGGGAAATAGAGTTGGGAATACTTCCTGATAGGAGACTCTTTTTGTTTCATAAAGCATACACTTATTGTTATAAAATTCCTTTTGTACTTAAATTGGATGAAGCCTTTTAACGCCCACACATGACCCTGGTATGACATCCGGGATGCACGCATAGTAATTGGTGGTCGTTCCTGAATTGGCATCAGTAATTCCACCTCTCCGCCACAATAATGACCACCTCGGCAGTTCCCACGAGCTCCCGTTCCCCGGGGCATTCTGAGAATTTGTGGTGTCCTGCTTCTGTCCTCACAATAAGGGTTATATATATAACCTACAAAGAGGGAGCGCCGGCCTAGAAAGTGACGCATGATGGAGCATTCAATGAATCACCGAGTCTCCGATTTCAGTTATTTTTCTTCTATGACAAAATTGTCATGACCAGAGGCACGACCCCAGTCCAATTAAAGTAAACCGACCTTATGATCGTATATGGCGTGAATTTAAAGGAGGCATTGGACCTGTGAATCTCGTAGTACATGTCAATACATCCAAGTGCCATACATATATGGTGGAGGCCACTTTTTAAAACCAACCCGCATGTGTACAATCGTCACAGGGTTCGCGGCACCACTGCTCGCAATTATGTCACAGTGAGAGACATCCCCGACCCTGTCAGCTGTTAGACGGGACGTTTAGCGTGAGTGAGGTCCAGTGTACCCGTTTATTTAATGAGGCTCTCTGGTAAAATATGTTTTGAATAGACAATGTTTACCAAACATAGACCCCCTCCACATCATTAGATTGTTATGCGAGAGACTAAAGCTCCAAAATTTATGTTCAGGAATCTGCCTTATATTCAAATGGGTATCGTTAGATGTCAAATTTACATTCAGTATTATATATTTTTCAGGAAACCAGAGAAAGGCATCAAATATTTAATCGAGAGGCGCTTTGTTGAAAATCGACCAACAGCCGTTGCAAAATTCTTAATCTCTCGGAAAGGGCTCAGCAAACAGATGATTGGCGAATTCCTTGGAAATCTTCAAAAACAATTCAATAATGAGACACTCATGTAAGTATATAACCTATGTTTCTTAACCTGCGGCATTCAATGAAAGGATTTTGAAAATTTGATTACTCTGTAGTTCATACCGCCGGCCAGTATATAGAGAGATACCTAGGTATATTCACACAAAATGTATTCACATATATGATACAAATTTTGTTATTCTTCTTCGATGATACTCGGTGAAAATATCCGTTGATAGAACCATTATATGTAGGTTACAAGTTTCTAGTTTTAAGCCGTTTGTGCAAATATATTTTATTCTTTCCCTGTATAGGTTCATTCTCGCTGTGATATGACTTTGTCTGTTGCTCTCGTTTAAACATAACAAAACCCGAATCAAATGCCTAAATCTGTTTAGTGGCTTATGTCGTGTTGCTTTCTTTTCCAGCTATTTTGCTGAGGATATTGACCTCTCAGGCCTGCAAGTGGACATGGCTCTCAGGAAGTTCCAGTCCTTCTTTAGGATGCCCGGCGAGGCCCAGAAGATCGAACGTCTTATGGAGGTAAAGACTACGATAACATAGAATTCCGAACATGAATACGAATCACAAAAATTACCTAGTATCTATTCGAACTGATGAATCTTCATATTCTATGAGTCAATGAATGTGACAAAAACCTGTATTTTACTTGTGATTAAAAACCGTAATAATGAGTGCGATACAACTAATATGGAAACTGAAACTAAGGAATATTTACTAGTTAACGTACAAATGATTCAAAATAGGAAGAAACAAAGTAAAACCAAGCAAACGTATTGTGCAAACAAGGAAGGTGGCTTGAATGTTTTGTTAATATCTGTCATATCAAAGGACTTGTGTGGGCTCTTTAAAAAAACATTGGCAGTTTCTGACACGATTCCATTATGAAACAGAAAATAAAACAAGATATAGGTGGAGTCACTAACACGATTCATTTTGCCTCCTACAGGCCTTCGCCGAGCGGTACTACCTGTGTAACCCAGACCAGGTGAAGAAGTTCCGCAGTGCGGATACCGTGTTCCTGTTGGCCTTCGCCATCATCATGCTGAACACGGATCTCCACAACCAGAGCATCAAGCCCGAGCGCAAGATGAAACCAGAAGACTTCATCCGCAACCTGCGCGGCATCGACGACGGCGACGACATCGACCGCGACATGCTGCAGGGCATCTACGACCGGATACTGCTATCCGAGTTCCGCCCCGGCACCGACCACGTGTCGCAGGTCATGAAGGTCGAGTCCATGATCGTCGGAAAGAAACCGGTAAGTTTGGTGCGTGGGTGATTATGTATTGAAGAAATAGCAATGAAAACATGTTACAGGAGAATATTCACAATTGTCTGATTATATCTTGTCATCAGGGTTCCTCTGGGCAATTGATCACTAGAATCAAGTAGGATTTTTTTTTTCATATTTCCGGAGGTTATATCAAGAATATCGTTCGTCACAGTTTGATTTAGCCACGATTACGAAACGAAAGAGATTTTCGCTTAAACAAATTCAGGCCGTAGTTGATTTTAGATATGGTTGAATAGAAGGTAGGGGTGCATTACTTCTTAGCAGGTTAAACTATTTGTACGTTACATTTTATCCCTTCAGTGTAGCATCTATCTATGTGCCACCTCATAGTGTAGCACTCCCCTTGTGACATTTTGTATCATAGTCTAATATTGTCCTTTTTGTATCCACAGCAATTGTCTCTGCCACATCGGCGCTTGGTCTGCTACTGCCGGCTTTACGAGGTCCATGACCCAAATAAACGCGAAAAACTGGGACTCCACCAACGTGAAGTCTTTTTATTCAACGACGTGATATTGGTAAGTAGTGCTTAAACTTCCCTTTAGTGCCTATTTTTACTCTCTCAGATATAAACATTCTTATTCTTAAAAAAACAACCGGAAATACCCTTAAGTCACGAGAAGTGAACACGGGACTCTAGAAAAGACGTTGTAAAATGACAATTTATTTATCATACAACAACGTATATCATTCGATTTACTCTTAATTTTTTTAATGTCATACTTATCTGAAGAAATTGTGGTTTAATAAGTTATTCTATGCAGTCAGTAAAATAACCTTGTATTTATACTTCCGCCCTTTCTGTTTTTTCAGATAACGAAAATCTTCAGTAAGAAAAAGTCACAAGGAATTTCCTACAGCTTCCGCCAATCATTTAGCCTGTGTGGAATGCAGGTCTATCTCTTTGAAACACCCCGTAAGTATTCAAAATGAGTGTGAATATGATATCAAAATCTAGTTTAGAGGTTGTTTTTTTTACTAAACAAGTTATAGATTACGTTGTATTCGCAATCCTATCTTCTAAATGTGCTTGGTAGATATGCGGACATAACAAAGATAAATGTAAACAGATTTATTGAAAAAATTATTTTTCCCTATGACATGTCGGGTGCCGATAGCTACAATATTGATGTTTGAGCAGCAGAAGTAAAATTTTACTTTTTCCTTTCGCTCAGATTACCAGCATGGTATCCGGCTTACGACAAACATCGATGGGAAGGTGCTCATCACGTTCAACGCACGCAACGAGCACGACCGAACGAAGTTCGTCGAAGACTTGAAGGAAGCCATATTGGAGGTGAGTTGTTCACGCATGAAATTGTCGTCTGCTCACCGGTTAAGTCATACCTGCTATTCAGGCGTAAACAAAAGCCGCCATGTGTCATAGAGCAGTGAGTCACCCTAAGCTACCACGGGTCATAAATAATGGCAACCTCTCAGAAGTGATATCAGCCCGCTTGTTGCTATGAGATTTGTTGAACAAAGTTTCTGAAAATAAACATTATGAAAGTCTTTCTGGAAGTTGGAATCTCAACTCCTTCTTTGTGTGGGAGTTTGGTTTGGAATGGAACCAGGGCAGGAGGATCTCATAGTTGAGAGATTATATTCCGAGCCATGACCGAGTATTTCACATCCTGTTGTTAGCGTCTGTTTGGTTACTCTTTTATATTCATTATTAACTAAAATTCTTCTCTCACACTGGATAAAGTTGAGTTTTTTCATATAGAAAGAAAAGCGTATAGTATAGGTTACCGTAAATGTAAATAGAGATTGAATTAAAAACCTGCAAGTAAATACAAAACAAATCATAAATAAAAAAAAGTTACTATGTTGATGTATATTCTTTGCATTTCCAGATGAATGAAATGGAAGCCCTGCGAATCGAAGAGGAATTGCAGAAGCAGAAGATGGGCAACCAGCACCACGGGTACAACCGGCACAGTAAGGACTCGGGCATGGTGGACATAGAACTGCTCAAACCCACCGACCCGGGCACCAACCGGCTGTCCGCACCCGAGTGCGGAATGAAGAAGACGACCTTGTCCAACTCACTCATTGACCTCTCTGATGGTGAGTAGCTCCGTCGATAGTCTAAAATAAGTTCTCACTATCAATATAAACCCGAATTAGAGGTGTATTATGGCTCCTAGTGGACCTGAACTTGTACAATAACAGGCATTATCTAGTGTTTGAAAATAGAAAGTTTATTTGGGATTCACTGACAGATATTTGCTCCCTTTTCGATTTATTGCTAAAATTAATCACAATACACCACGGGATGAAAGTAAATATCATTCAATTAAACTTTATTGTAGATTACTTCATAATGCAGATTCTGGCTTATACCCATACGCGAGCTCGAATGCTGAATTTAACGTTTTGGTATGTTTTCAGCAGCTCTGCGGAGAGGCAGCGGTGGCTCGCTGGACAGCGGCATGGCCTCAACCAGCTCAGGGAGCACGGGGAGCCACGAAGACGGCATGCAGGCCAAGGGCCTCAGCAAGAACACCTCATCTTCGTCTCGCTTCGGCGGACTCTTCGGCAAGAAATCCAAGTCTTCGTCGGGCACCTCCAAGACCTCACTGAAGAACGTGACAGCTGACAGCTCAGAGGTGTGACGTACTCGCAGGGAGTAGCTCTTGTATTGACAGTGAGAAGCTCAACCACACAAGCTGGGGGAGAGGTCTCGGGATGTGGAGGGCAACCCTTTATAGGCCACTGAGGGTGGCTCGGTCCGAGGGACTGCCACCTGTGGAATGTGGTTGGCCCTGCGCATCTGGTGCACCTTCCCTGAGAGGGTCAGAAGGAACGTGCAATATTGTCGGTACCACTGTGGTAAACAACTGTACAAAGTCAACAACAATATTAAAAAAAAACACAGCAAGTCTTCGGTACGAGCGTTAAACATGGAATATCACGTCACTCGGCCGTGACCAGCTGAGTCTGGTGCTCGCCGAGTGACGTCACAACTCTTAGAGACTTAAATCGACTTTGAGTTGCTTGCTCAAAGGACGTGCGAGAGAAAAACAAAGATTCCTGCCCCTTGGGCTCGCTAATTCACTGCAAAAGCCACACTGACTTCAGAAGGAACAGAACACGGGATTGGTAGGGGCGGCTGCATTATTACTGTACAAGTCATAATGTCATCGAGGATCTGTGAATTGTAAATAGTACTTGGACCCTAACTCGATCAAACACTACAGAAGGACTGCTCGCTGCCGCCTCATGCCGCCGCTTGGCCTGCCACAGCCGCCACTCACGCCGTCTGGTGGCCTAACCCGTCGCGACACGGGTATAGTACTAATAACGTACATGATGTATCAATGCACAACGTCACATAATTTGTTCGGTTAACCTAAACCTGGACCCAGAGGTTCCCCTTTAGTTTTAACCCGTCACTGTGCATTACGCCACCAGGGGGCAGAACAGTAGGTGGCGCCCCCTGATGGCAGTGGACAGAAACTGATCGATGGTGCTGCCACCTTTGCAGAGACCTGTCAACATTACAGTAAACACCCCCGTTTCTTTTAGCGACGCACTAGTCAGATGTTACCGTAAAAGACACCTTTGCTGTTACCTTTTGTCGATGGGAGAGTGGACTATACACGTCACGTTCTTCAACATGTATATTATGCGCGGTCGAAATGGTCTTCGGAACAAGATGAGAACTCTGACTCGTAACGAAGGAAGTGGTTGCTTTTAACAAGAGAGCAGACTGTTTTAAATGTAGCACGTGAGGAGATAAATGGCTGGTCTGGCGCTGCCCGTAGTCTTCAGGGGTTGTTTGAGACTATGTTATACATGGTCCATATTTTGTGAAATGTGCAGATCTTGCTGACACGTTTTTCTTTGGTACGTCATCAACTAACTAACATCCAACTTCCCATGTTGAACAATCCTGTATAATGAAAGAATGGTAATATAATCCTACCCCATTGTATCAATAGTGTACATACAGGTCAAGATTCTGATAGATATTTATTCCCAGGGATATACTTTTCCTATTTGATTCGGAAAACAATTGTGTTCACCCTGTCTTTGTCGGTATTACGTGACGGCGCTGGTAATTAATTCAACAATCCAGAATTAAGTGAGCACAAGTGGTGCGGTCCTACTTGGTGCCCCAAATACCATGGCGTCATCAATTCACGCACTCCATCTATGACGTGAGAGTATTTGGTGCCTACAGAGACTCCCAATCTAGGTAGTCTGTATTTGTGTCTGTATGTATGTGTATAACAGTGACACGGTATATACTTAATTATGTACATTACAAGAGGTCGCCATTTGTAAAGACAATGGAGCCATTAATGATTAACATGTAAATAAGTGAAACTCTGTGTCTGTCCCGACAGGGTGTCTGTCAGGTTGAATGTTGTTATCAAAGAAATTGGACCAAACCTTTATCAGGTTGATACAATTTTAGGTTTTTAAACACTTGACCCGAACGTATGAGATTGTAATATAGCTCGTGGCATTCGTTTAGTTTCAGTTTGAGGGAAAATATCTGTAACAATATCTTAATAGGATAGTCAGTTATACCTCGCCAAATTATATCGTTATTTGCTCAAATCTTTTTTCTTGGGATGAAAGTTCTCTCAACCGAACATTTAGGTTAATTTTCTTTCCACATCTGTTTTGAGTGTATGCGAAAAGAGAAATTGTGTAGGTACCGATGGAAATGTTTAAAACAAAATACCATATCAAATAATGTAAGCACAAACGCCACATTTTAAGACAGGGATTAAATGTGTTGCTCAATCAATAAACGAAACTCAGTGAAACTGATTATTTTACTGTCTTTAAACGGTGAATTTTATTCTATTTTGAGAATATTCTATTTGCACTGCTGATACTTTTCCATCAGAATGGCCTATTTCATCCGTTTTAATTCTATTGGCGATCCACCTGATGTCTTGTTTCTGTTCTGTGTTTGTAAATCATGATGAAGTGAATGTCGTATGAAAGCCCTCTGTTACTGGATTATAAGTTAACTATATTTATTTCATTTTGTGTCAGTTACTGCATAATGCTTCGGTACTCTAGTTGCTTTCTGTGAACACAGCAATAAACAGGTACCCAATGGTCAAATGAATTATGCTTGGTTTCTTTTTTCCTGCGTTTTAATATTTTAAATAAATTAGAGCTAATTTTTGGAAATGACATTTCTCAGGTCTGCATATTGACTGTTCCAGACAGTTGCGGATTTATGAGTAACCGAGCGCTCAAAACTAGATTTTTGTCGGGTCTCTGTGATAAGCACAGAACCATCCTAAAGTCTCGTTTGTTTGAAAGTATGTTATTATGTAATCTTCTAAAAAGCAAGTTGCATCTTTCTTCTAGTAAATTGAGCTTGATATTTAGGTGGGTTGGTGGGTTTTTTTTTGTTTGGTTTTTTTTTTTGGGGGGGGGGGGGGGCATTATGGCATAGTTTGAGTGCTCTTTTTTGACAGCGTTGCAGTTTGGACAAAAGACTTTCATTTGTATCAGCGTAAAGTATATCTCCATATTCTTAGTAGGACAATATTTTAGATTTATAGATAGTTACAACTTGATTTACCATGAGGTATTTCCGAATGTAGCCTAATTAAATGATCACTATAGTCTCTATCATGGATTGATCCGAAAAAAATTCTATTTAGTGAATTCATCTAACACAAATACTACACACTAAAAGTACACGTGTAACTTTCCGTGTCAATGAAGGATTTTTTTCTAAGATGTTGGTTCATCTTAATAAGTTCAAGTGTGATTTGCACTATCTTTCGTATGAACAAGTTTGTCTTGCCCCCTTAGATGGAGATCTTAAAGTGTCTTATTAAGAGCCATGAATAAAAATCTTAACAACTACGAATTAAATCATGCGAAATCAACTTTAAACTTATATCATCAACTGATCTATTCTGGTAGTACACGATCAGATATGGCCTCTAAACCTTGTGCGGTCAGCAATTAACGCTAGATGGCGTCGTGGTACAGACCAGTGCTAACAGACCAACTATGGTTTATATCAGGGTTTATATGACGAATAATATATAGTGTAATCTACGGGTGATATAATAATTATAACACATTGAAAGGTGAAAGTATATTAATTGCAGCTCAAAGTATATTAAAACTCTAGTTCCTAGTTCAAAAGTTATGTGTAAGTTTTGGTGTTATTTCCTATGGACAGTATTTATGAAAAGGCTCAAAGCAACCCATTTGTTCTGATGTCAGAATTGCAAAGCCATTTAATGGATGAGATAAGTCGTTCTACCAACAAATATTTGACCTCGTAGGTAAGTAACACTATGGATTAAAGGATCACCATGGTGGCTTTTTGACCATTGTCAGTGCACAATGGTTCAAAGGAGCGCCTATCCTGGTTCGCTAGGTCATCGAATTGGGAGGGTGTATCAACATACCGGTCTAAGGTAATAGTTGCCAGTTGAGCGTGGGATACGCTCAGATACAGTGATTAGTTTAGGGAGAGGTTATAGATACTTTCAGCGTGCTGTACTCACTAACTCTTCACTCTCTGCATGTCAACTGACATTGTTAAAGGTCAAAGCACCGTTCATTATTTACGGCGGGGGGATGACCTAATGGAGGGGGAGGGGGGGGGCTCATACTTGGGTATTTTCCGGGGGGGGGGGGATTTTCTTTAGAGGTATTTCCTGGTGGGGGGGGGGGGGGGGGCATTTTATTTCGCGGTATATGCCGGGGGGGGGGGGGGGGGGGGCGTTTGATACTCTGGATTCTCTGGATTGAGCTAATTAGATTTGTCATACTATCAAATAGTCCAAGGCCAACTTGATATGATTATTGGGATTGGAGTAAAAGGTTGGCACCAATGTTATGAAAATAAAAATGAGATTCGCTTTAGTCTTGGATTTTTGGGAGACTGCCATACCTCCCACTGGTAATGAGGGCCCCTAGTCTCATTGGTGTGCTCTCATACACGTTCACATGGGAAAAGCCATGGGAAAAAGCTATGTACTTCCAGTGGAAGATATGTCCATTCGTGACAGAACTGGTCGAAATTTAAAAAAAAAGGAAAAAAAGTAGCTTGTGAAAGGGAGCATGTCTGAGACTATGTACTGGGTGTGTCCTTCGATATGAATCCGATCCATAATTTTCTTTCAAGAATGGGAAACTCAATTTCAGTATTCGATTTTTGGACAGAGGGAAAGTTAACAGAGACTGTGGAAGGGATGTTAAGTTCACCAGTCGACCAGGGCGATTCATTTTGGAGGATTCGCTGAGCAACCCCCCCCCCCCCGCCATAGATAATGAACACTCCCTTAGAGTATAAATCTGTGCCCAGTTGACCATGACCAATCACTTCAGACCAAAGTCATGTACTCACTGATGCTTGACATATTTGGACAGACAAACTGGTAATCTAGAAATTTAAATTCTCAGTAACTCTCAATCCGAATAATTTTCCTACTCCTTAAATGACCTACAACGTTTCTCTTGTGCTCGTTAAGATATTTAAAAATCAATCCATAAATAAAAAAACAATAAAGAATAGAAAAATGCTTTGAAACTATGTATACTTGGCCGTTCTTTAGTGAGGTACTTCATCCTTCCAATTCCGCCTCCAAGTATTCGTGAAAGTCTGTACGGAACCCAACAGTTGCGCCGCATCGTGAGTAGCGATGATACTATCGTATCTGAAGGAGACCCGTGGAAAGTAAGATTAACCAGTGCTGTAGTTTGGAGCTGGTTATTGATATTAAAAACCATCTGAACTCTGGTGTATTTTATGGAACCAGTGTAAAGGCTGCCATTTTGGGAATCTAGAGATATGTCTCAAGGTAAAGAGATTGAAAAAACTACAGTACTAAATTGTGTTTCCATGATGGTTGGTACCGGTAATGAATAATAAGAGAAAAAGTGCATCTGAGTAAAGTATACCGAAAAGAAGGCTTGAGTTTTTCTCTATACGAGAATCACACGCTCATTCGATTTTAGTCTGATTAACTCTGTCTCTCTGTTAGGGTGAAACTCCAAGCAGATCCTGCTGAAAACACACCTATTTATATAAGGCAGGTAATATAATTACTGCATTGCAGTTACATCAATATTGATGGAAATAATTGCTATGTTCTTTGGGATCGTTCAATGATTATGGCCTGGGGCGGGCACAGTTTTTAGGGGGGGGGGGAGACTTTTTTGGGGGTATTTCAAGGGGGGGGGGACTTTTTCTTGGTATTCCAATGGGGGGGGGGGCAACTTTGTTTGTGTGTATTTTTATGGGGGGGGGGGGGCCAAATTTTTTCACTAATTCTGTCACTGGGTTTTCAGCTGAACATGGAGGCAAACTCCCATATTTGTGTTCAATGACAAGAATTGATGTTATCCTACCTCTAATAAAAAAAGGTTTAACATTGACTCAGTGTATTTGACTGAGCATTAAATAAAGTGTTATTTATGCACTGAGGTGAATAAAAAAACGGACCAATCAGGGACAAGGTAACGAAAGTAGATCCGGCAGCACTGATAAACACAGCCATCCTCCCATAAGTGTCAACACGCTACTAACATAGATAATTACAAAGTTTTCTCTCTATATCGGTGAGATAGGATAGGATAAATATGAAACTGAACACTAACATTTGTCCCAGAATCAATGCAGTCTCACAAGATCATTAGTTTTTTCTTCAACATTGATGAATTAGGAGCATTTGCTACAACATGAAGTGCTACAAAATGCCCCTGTTGATGCTTATTTCAATATGATTACCATATTTATGGAAGAGCACTATGAGCAAAGAGAACTCTTTATTGAAAAATCTACATTGAGTACTTTAAGGGGTTCTGCATGCAAGAAAATGGGACTTCCTTCTGTAGTGCCACACCATAGATTGATCCACTCATTCCAAAGATCCCTCACACCATGCCAGACTATAACAGATTGCCAGAACATCCATATTTGCATGTCAATGATACTGCTACAAGAAACAGTGAAGGTCCTTTGAGATACAGCAAAGGAGCCTGATGACTACCAACTGATGACACAAATTGAGAAAGCACTTGCTGCTGGATATTTGAATGTGAACAACCAAGTCACAATAAGTGACTTCATTGAGAATTAGGTTCTAGGTAGTCAAGCTATATGATATATTATATGGGTACAGGAGAGATGGAGGCTTCCAGCAAGACTGCTTGCTGCTAACTACAGCCTCAATTTGGCAGTGGTTGCATCACTGATTTCAGGTTAGAACATTAGCAGAATCTTACAATTCAAATCAGCTATATGATTCAATTTCATATGTTAAAAGCAGGACACAGGAACCTCTCATATAGGCTCTCCAAGGACTCTCCTGTAAAAGTGGTCAAGGAATACCTAAGGGCTGACATTATCCGCTATTGGTTGCCAGTGGTGCAACTGCAAGCACCTCTCCAACAGAGGTGACTCCAGATGGCAATGACTGACATTGAAACTATAGTTACCTTGTGCATTAATTTAAAGATTGTTGCTGTCAGTTGCAAGGTAAATTCATCATTCAAATCATGTATATGATTCAAATTCATATGTTAAAAGCAGTTTAGAATATGAGGCAGGAACACTTCTACATACAGCCAATGCCATATGTTAAAAGCAGGACACAGGAACCTCTCATATATAGGCTCCCCAAGGACTCCACATGGTGTGTGTTTCAGTCCTGCTCCAGACTCCCCCATCTTTTTTGCATCGGTGCTGTTCCATCAACAACAGATGTTTATTTGCTACTTGTTTCTTTTATTTTCACTTTTAAGCAATTTTAATGAAGTGAATATTGTGTGTGCAATCATCAAATTTTTGGTATAGCCATTCTTCCACTCGGGCCCTAGCTCCTTGCTCCTCATTTTAATGACAGGTGTCAAGCCAAATGAGCAGTGGGTACTATTTTTGTGTAAGTAATTGGTATAACCCAACCGGGGTTTGAACCCATGACCTACCATGCTTGAGGTGAACACCCTTACCACTTAGCCACCAAGATTGGTCAAACTTTTGACAAATGACTAAATGTAGCTGGGTTTCTTCTAAAGCAAAGAAGGAAAGCCTTATGGAAAAAATGCCACATCAGTTTAACCTCCTCTGTGCTTTTACCCTATTCTGATGGAGGGGGGGGGGGGGGCTTTGTTTTTTTGGCATTCCATCGAAATAAAACCTGCTTAAAAAAATAAAATTCCCAGAGCCATTTGGGACTGGAAAAGCATAAAGTATGAGGTGCCACAGGGGTCTATGCTATCCTTTAACCCTTTCACTGTCACATGATGCCTCCAGGCATTCCCGGGTGAACCGCCGCATGATGCCTCCAGGCATTCCCATGGCTACCGCCGCATGATGCCTCCAGGCATTCCCGTGTGAACCGCCACATGGTCAGATTTTTTTCCAATTCACTTTTTCAGTCGATTTAAGCACGAAAGGGTTAGAAATTTTCCATATTAAATAAAACAGTTTTAAAACAATGTTTCTGTGTGTTTTGAGTCTATATAGTGCCATGGAGATGTTGATTTGCGAGTAGAACTCGGAGAAAACCAAAATAATTCACATATCGATTCTGGCATATGGACGGGTATGGCCGGCGTTTCAGGGGTGTATCTGGTAGAAGCCTGTAGCGGTAGTACATAGGAATAGCATATGGAGCGCGGCGGTATAATTCCCGCTTCATTTTGGCGTGCGGCGGTTAAAGGGTTAAGAGCGAATGATGCCTTGAGGCATCATCCAGCCCTGTGTGAATGATGCCTTGAGGCATCATCAAGTCCAGAGCAAATGATGCCTTGAGGCATCATTTCTCGAAAATATACAAATTCTATTTTAACAAGGAAATAATTGAGCAATATTAGTGACATTTTTACAGAATGTAGGTGTAACACCACAAATAGTATTTATATCCAGAAAAAAATGAAATATTTAAGATTATATATCATACAACGTGATTAAACACTTAAATTATGGGTTTGACGACTAAGTGCTTGTCTCCTAGCGGTATAAAGTGCCACCAGCACCCGTCCTTAAGGGAGTAGCACGGCCGTAGGCACCTGTCCTTAAAGGGTTAAGAACTAGAAAATATCACCGCACATGTGTTTGAGAGAATTGAATAAGACCTTATTTTCAGTATATTCCCTATATAGAACAAGCAAATGTAAATAAGCCTTTTGTACTTTTGGTTGGATAAATTGGACAAAACTTGACATCTACTCATTTTGTATATTGAAAGCGAACGTGTTGTAACGTTAATAAAAAATTTGCGAAATATGAAACTGATACTTACTGTTTCTGGTGATAATAAATAATGAAACAAAGTATATGAAATCACAAAAAGTATTGATGTTTTTGACAGCATTTGAACATTGAATTACAAAGAACACAACATTACTATATACCCATGCTGTATATACTGTAAATATGCACCGTTTCAGCATATGACGTAAAAATACTGCACGGACCGCTGGTCCGTACACTAAAATACAGACCACCTTGCCATACACGTTAATTAAAATTTTGGTTGTTAAGAAAAATGAAATTGATTTCGAGTATATAGTAAATATATAACGTCCAACCATGCTTGTACAAGCCACAAAACTCGATGATAATCTACCGTTTGTACGGAAATCGGCGTAAACGCCTCGGTCCGTACAAGCAGTAAATTAGCATCTCGTTCTGTGACTTGCACAGCATGGTCAGGACGTTCTATATAATTACCCACCGCAAATTTTGAATAGTGGCAATAACTACACAGTTTCCTGCTTTCCTTTTCCCACAAGAGGACGCCACCCACTTTAACATGTAAGTCGTGATCCTCGATGCTCCCGCTCCTGGCAAGTCGTGTTCGTGCAATAATACTTTTACATCCGTGAGTATCCATTTGTCTGCCTTACAATAGGTAACCTTTGTAGATGCAATCTCTGAGTTTGCTTCTAGAACCGTTCCCCTACGAGTGAATAACATTCACTCATCTGAGTTATTGAGGTAATATCGCACTGGAGAATTTCAGGTTTGCTAAGGTCTATTCGAAGTCACACAGTCATTTATTTCGTCATCTCCCATATTTAGGGAAATGATATGCTTCTAGAGGCACGCCTATTTAATTCCCATTCAAATAAGTATCTTCCGGTATTAGAAGAACTTAAATCCGGGGTCCCATACAATATCGTAGTAGATAGACCTATGTATCCATTTTACCAATAACGTTCTCTGTCATGAGATGTCACCACTGGACTTTCACCCTACTTCACTTCATCCACTTTGGTTATATGCATTTACCCCAGTAACATCGCCCCTCCCCCCATCCAATATCCCCACCGCCACCAATAGACCGTCTTCACACTGGCGCCATCTTGTAATGGCCGACATATAGGACGCACCAGAATGAGGCGATGGGGTCTGGAATACAGCAACCACACTGCAGCAAGCAGCAGTCGGTATGATAATGAAAATAATAATCTCTCTTCTGTTATAAATAAATGGCCGAATTTTATAATCAAAACATTGTTAGAAGGCTGAGACTCAGGCCTATGTGTTGGTATGATATATGATATACCTGTGTTATGGGTAAGATTTCCTGTCATAGATTGAACATCGGAATCGTTTTAGGTAAAAAACCACTGAAATATGTTACCTTTTATATTATATTTATTCAATGAGATAACAACCAACACCCACATAAGATACATGTTTTACCAAGTAAAATTGGAAATCATAAACTGTATAAAAGCATTCGTAGATTGACGCTGCATGAAAATAGATGTGATGGATATATATTCTAATTTCTTATGATTGCACTGTTACCTTTATTTCTCAGGAAATATCTATCACAACCTGGTAATATTGGTATCATTTTAATCGTCTTGTAATGACTAAGAAGGTAGGATGTTTATTTCTATAGGTCATCGTGATAGATTTTTCATTAAATCACTGTGAAAACATGAAGGTAATATGTTTGTGTTTTTTTACCAATACAATCCGGATGTTCTAGCCATAACACAGGTATATATGATATTATGCCAACAAATAGGCCCAAGTTTTAGTTTGTTAACAATGTTTTATTTGTAAAGATCGGCCTGTTATTCACAACACAACAACAAATTACATGTTTAGTTAAAAAGTGCTCATGGTTCTGAGGCCATGCTGCCAACCCAGGTAAGGTATCACGCCTCGTTTTCAAATGTGAGCATCTTGCTGGTTTTCGGCAAGCAGAGCCTTGTTACATACAACCAGCGCAACCCGTTCTTACGCTCGATCGCAACGCCACGCTTATGTGCAAGTGGTTATGCTTGCAAGGGTGTGTAATTATAGAATGTTCGTTTATAAGTATAGTTATAGTCAATAAATTTAAATCCTGAATGCTAACTGGTTTATTTATGCCCATATTTCACTAAATGATTAATCATCTCCGGAAATGATGACATTCTTTTTTGCCTCTTGTAAACTGCCGAATAAGTAGATTTTGAAGTCGACTCGGCTGCTAGGGTATTACTGTCTCTCGCAAACACAGTATACGGCATAGCCTATGATCCATGGGTGCCATAGGTTTTCTTCACTAATGGAGGTGAGAAAGTAGGTGTTCTTCACTAAAGGAGGTGGAAAAGAAGTGAGTGATAATTGGGAAATGCCACAACTTTAGCCTTGCTCACATATTTATATAAAGTGTTCCATATGGAAAATATCATGTCTTGGGTTTAATCATTATGGCATCCTGCTTTGGGATGGGTGTAGAGAGTCAGGAGAACCATGGGAAAATATTGAATGGCAGTTGAATTTCATAAGAACAAAGAGCCAGAATACAGGTTTGTCCCCCGACCACCCAGTGATTGCTTCATGAACTAACAATGGCTCTGACCCCTATATATATATATAATATATATCTTTCCTTAATCACAACACAACCAAGACAGTCACTCCTGTGATTGGCTAGGTCTCTCCGGGCCTTTGTTACATCAGCATGGCATTGTTCATATACATAGTCTATATAGCTATGCACTTAACAGTTTAATTGAGATACCATACACATATAGGTTAGAAATACACTTGTAAATAATTTAATTTTTTAAGCGACCTTATATAAAATACCTTATATACCACAAATAAACTACATCAGCACAACACCTCTACACTTCTACTTAACATGGCAGGTAACTAGTGTCCGTATATGCTGCTAATGGACGGACATGTGGTAGTATGGAATCATATTACTGTTCATTAAGTCTTTTTTTTTTAACAATTTATAAATTAAATTTTGAAGATATGATGCCTTGAGGCATCGATCCTCTTGGGTCGTTTGATGCCTCAAGGCATCATTCGTCCTGGGCCGGTTGACACCTCAAGGCATCATTCGTCCTAGAAAGGTTAAGCAAAATGGTCCAAATCAGAAAAACGTAACCAGTTTCTGAATCAACAAAAATTTAGATTTTCCTATCAAATACAGAATGATTGACAGGCATGGACTGATTTGTTTTAGAAATTAAATACCTCGAGGTATTCAATTAATGTCAATAGTTGATCATGCCCTTAACCCAGTCACCCCGGGTGATGCCTTAAGGCATCAACCAGGGCTGGCCGGGTGATGCCTTGAGGCATCATTTACAAAAAAAATTCGTTTTTGTTAATAACATTGGAAATATTTGCTCAATAAACATGAAACTTTCACAGAATGAAGGTATAACATCATATTTGATATTCTTAAGCAAAATAAAGAATAGCTTTAAGGATCACATGTCATGTCACGTGGTACAAATTAAAGATAAAATTATCATAATTAGGCCTCTATATCCTGCCTCTAGCGGTATTCACTGGCACTACTAGCCGGCTCCATACCTGTGGTACTGCCGTGGATACCCGGTGCGATAGGGTTAATAACTGCAGCCGAATGACACTTTAAACCCAATCACTGATTGGTCAGAGTATAATTCGATACTGAAGTATAAAAAGGTTTTGATCACACAAATCACCAGTAGTGTATTTATACCGCGTAACATCTGCCGATAATAAAACACATGTAACACATCAAGAGACCTAACAGCAGACCTCAACGTATTTCCATCGTTGTGATTGACCAGCGTCACCCATGGCTAATCGAATCAAATGCGCAAGCCCATAAAAGTACAATTGATCTTCACTGAAGCGATCCATTTTTATGTCAGGGAAACCGTATGTGTATTTTATCACTAGCTCCATCACGCCTTTTAAGTACATTGATCACATAATCACATTGATGTTATTTTCACAATCATTAGGTCAAAGGTGAACCTTATTCGTCACCAAAAACGTGAAGGCTAAAGAAAAGATCAAAGTCTCACAAGATGAAAAGCAGTAGTTGATCTGACATGGCCATACTATGATTTTCTGAACTTGTAAGGGCGGACTTTGCTGGTCATGCACGTGTAGGTTTATCTAATGTCTTTCTAATATTGGCCTCGTCTCGTAATATATCGAATACTGAATACTGAAATATGGTACTCTATAGTGAATATCATTAATGAATACATGGTCAATTATTTGGAGAAATATATCAGGACTCAAAGGTGATTATTTTGGTGTAATCTGCCTCTTACGCAATGTGAAATAACAAATCCTGGTCGTCAAAAATCACAATTCGTGAAGACGTGAATAAAGTCAGACATACAATGACAGAGATTCCAGAGCTACATGGATGGGCATGACACACAGATTGCATATCAGGATCCACCCCCTGAAAGAGATTGCAATGAATAACTAAAGAAAACTCTGGTAAAATACAAAACAGACAGACCACTAACAGTCAGGGTACCTAACCTTGTGAACATCTAACAGCCTCAATAAATTCACTTAGCACAACACCCTCTCCTAAAAGGGAACATATTTCTGCACTAATTGATTAGTTAGTTACCTGCGGTACTTATCTATGCGGAAGGGGAGTTGATGTTCCTACGAGCTTATAGTAGTAGAAACCTCACCGAGACTTGGAGCCTGAGATAGACAACGGCGGTCTTAAAAGTACCAGGAATATTCTCTCTACTGCTAATAAAACTATTCGGATTCGACCTATACCCGTTATTAATCATGACCAATAATCCCCACACCAGTAACCTTCATTCAGTGAATTGAACACAATCAATATGATTTTATTGGGATAAACATATTGTATTTTTTTATTAGTGAAAGTCGTTTTTGGGGATAATCTATTCAGGACACACCTAGAACTGCATATGTAATGGAGTGAACATAGCGTGAACAACACACTCCATTAGAGGTAGCGTGTTACCGAGGTAACTGAGAAGGTCTACGCTCTGATCGGTCAATTAGGTATGGTTCAGGTTACTCATCCAACCATGAGGCCATGTCCATCGGGTATTGCCTATCATATAGTTCAGATAACATAACTCACAACAATAAATTGATTTAAAAAGACCACCAATGGTCCCTTTTTAAATCCTTTGTGACAAATAATAACTGATACATGTATTTATGAGAAGACAATTAATTCTATGTTTACCATCCGCGGCCGACCATGTTGGTTCAAGCCACATTTCTATACCATGATGAATATCTTATTCACTAATTTTACACAGTAATGTCTTGGGATTAGGATCATACAGATGAGTCCCAGTAAATAATAGACATATACCAATGTTTAGGCCATCACACATGTTCATGTCCATACACATTACCATGGTGACATGGAGTTGGATAGAGTACAGAGAAGTAGCAGCTGCGTTACTGTTATTTGGTGCCAGCAGTTTTAGCTGCTGTACCTCTCAGTTCTAAAACTCTGCCAACAATGTTGCAGACGCAATAAGGCAGCTCAGCGTTGATCGCGGTTATACCAGAAAGTTCGTACCACATTGGTTAGACCTGATAAATCAAAAACATAATAGAAACTTATTAGAAATAACTATAAATAAGGACAACAAAATATCCTTAACATGAATTATTCAATTGCTGACCTGGTTTATTTCTCCAACTAGATGAACAGTTTCCCTGATATATTTAATCAGCCCCGGATTCATTTGTGGTAAAATCGGATAGTCAACCGCTGACACTTTGGTAATCCATAAATAGTTTATTTGCTGCATTAGGGGACAGTTTGGCTCGGAGCGGAAATCTTCCTCCTATTAGATGTATGAACACCTGGGAAACACCGATAAGGGATCATCACGACTTTTTGCAAGCACCAGCTTTTATTCTATTTCTGTAAGGACATGTTCCCACTTCCTTAATTTTTCCACTTTACCTTCCAATATACATATATTTTTCCCTATTTTTAACAGGTTTCTGAGCTCCAACGACCAAGAGTAGAGGCTTAATTCATTTTCATGGAAGAGTTGCTGTCTATATATATAATTTACTGAATAGTAGAATAAAGTCAATCTGGTCAGCATTACGTTTGTTCTTTTGATTTCCAAGAAGTATATAAAAAATTGGCAGGTTCAAACCAAGATTAATCCCTGTGCCTAACTACTGAACTACTACAGTCAAGAATCCATTCACCCTCGTGCAATCGAAGAAAAAAATCGGTGATGCTATCTTCCTCTTCACAGAAAGAGCAGACTGATGATGGGATGATTTTACGGTTGGCTAGATAGTGGTTCGTGGGGATTATTCTATGTAGTATTTTAAACTGGAGTGACTAGAATTTTGTAATCCACATAGCCTTGAAGGCTAGTAAGAAATCGTCCCACTTAATTGGGAAGGGGAAGTCAGTCTCTTTCTCCCATTTCTGAATAGCAATGGCTTTACCACCATTGAGAAGGAGCTCCATAGCACCTTCCTTAGGGGCCTCTTCAAGGGACTCTTTCAGTCAAGGAATTGCGTGAATAAACAATCTTAGCGAAGTAACACAAAAGACAGATAGAATGGACTTGTTTAAAAGTAGAGTAAAAAAGGAAATATTACAAATGAACTTAGAAGAAATTATGGATCAATAGATCCAAAAAGGGTATATTTATTTATGTATGAATTCTCACTTGACTGTTTCTTGAATTGATATGATAATAGGATATGAATTAATATTCATGTATTAACTGTTATGAATGTTGTGTATGAAAGAATTGTCTTGTAAATGTTTCTTTGTACATAGTTCCGACAACTATATGGAAGAACGCCTACTAAAGTATGGCGATTATTGTATGTCGTTAATATACCAAATAAAATAAAAAAATAATAGAAAAAAACTGCCCAAGTCCAGAAAAGTACCTTTAACCATGTATTTGTTCTTAATTTCTTCTATTGACATTTCATTAAATCTCTAATGTGAGTGCTCACTGCCTGTTTTATACTATGACGAGTAGAAAAGTATATCCTTGCCTGATAGAATGAATCGGTTCCACCATATGGGTTTATTATAAATTTCTTCCAGAATAAGTCTTAGACGAAATTTGTAAAATGTCTTTATGGAAGGGAACCTGATATATTAGCATAAGTTTAGCTTTTCTTAGAAACATGTCAGATATCGGGAGTCGCAGTCTAATAAGATACCTTAGTAAAACCGTCCATGGTACCCCATCAGATAGGATAAATCTTTTATCCACTTAATTCTGGCAGTTATGTACATAGTTTTAGGTCGAACAACATCAGACCTCCTTCTTCAATAGGCTGACACATTACTTGATGATCTGCCTTATCAACTTTACTCCTCCACAGAAATTGAGTTCAGTGCATTCTGCATCAACTGCTTTGTTGATATGTACCCTCAGTTTGTAATCATCAGGCTCCCTTGAAGGACCCTCACTGTTTCTGGTAGGGGTATCATGAACATGCCAATAAGGACGTTCTGGCAATTTGTTGTAGTCTGGCATGGTGTGTGGGATCCTTGTTATGAGTAGATAAACCCATTGTATGGCACTAAAGAAGGAATGCAAAGTCCCATTTTCTAAATGCAGAATCCCTTCAAGTACTGCAGAGTCTGCCTATTGTTTAGCTATAAAAATGTTGACCACAGCAGAAATAGTAAAAAAAAGTTGGGCCCCCTTGGAATATCCCTAGAAATTGCCCTAATTATTGAATGATTCCTAAATAATCACATTTTCACGTACAGCCTGATCATAATTGCATAGAATCTTCCCAGTATGTTTGAGTTTATGATCCACAAGTTATGCAATATGGTCAGCATATCCCGATGCATCCATCCCTGACAAAGTCATACTCCTTCATTACCCCATGTTGGTGCTAAGCACCTGATGGAACTTTGGTTGGTCAACAGTTCAGGTCAGGAGCAGGTGGTACACACGCAACCCTACAATTATTTGGAATCAATTGATTATATGAATGTGAACCAATTTGGCTTCTGTAAACATAAAAGCACAGGAGGAGCTGTTTTCAAACTAGTCCAGAAGCGGAAAATGAAAATAAGATATCATTAGCACTTTACATAGATATAAAAAAAAGCATGCAATCTCCTATTCAAGATGGCAGAGGCTGGTATTGGCCCTACTCTGATAAAATGGTTCAAGTCGTACCTTAAAGATAGAAAGTGTTATACTAATACGGAGGTAAAACTTCAAATTCGAAGAATATTTTGCATGTGATACCACATGGGTCCATATTGGGACCTCTGCTCTTTCTTGCTATGGAAACGATTTGTTGATGACAAAATCAGCAGCAGACTATCTCATGTATGCAGGCGATTTGGTCATTCTAACTAGCGATAAACATGTGGAAGTTGAGGAGAGAAAGATGCAAGTGCATATATAGCAGAGCTAGAATTGTGGTACACCACAAACCGATTAGCAATAGATATTAAGAAGATGAGAGTAATGTACCACAGCTGTAGAAGAAAGTTACAATGGCTCCAGAAAGGAATTTTATTGTTAGACAATGAGGTAGAAGTTAGTGAAGAGATGAACTACCTTGGTGCTGTTATTGACAGATCGGTTAGCTTTGAGAAACATATAGACTTACTGATTAGGAGAATCAATGACAAGCTTGTGACATTCTCTAAGACCAGGAGACTATTTAATATAGATACTGCAAAAAAGATAGTAAAAACCTGCATACTGCCTTTAACGAATCATTGCTCCTATCTATTGGAGAGAACGCCAGAAAAAAACCCAGAGAAAGTTAGTGAAATGCTATATTAGAGCACTAAGGATTTCCATCGGTAGGGAAGCCTTCCATAATGGCATGTATATAAGCACTCAGTCTCTGATGAAAAAATGCTCTGTCTGCAGCCCCAGGGAAAGAAGACTGACCTTATTGATGGGGGTCGTCAGGGGCTTATATAGGATAGGGATGCTAGACATAGACCTTGTGGGTGAGGGGACTGTCACCAGAAACAGAATGAAAGAAAGTTCGAAAATAAGGAAGCCTATGACAGAAAAACTCAGGAAAACATCCATATATCAAGGACTTAGTATATGGATACACAACTGTCCAGTTCTAAACAACTACATAAAAAAGAAGTAGTGAAGAAAATAAGGGATATGTTAGCCTAAGATATATCTTGAGACTGGTTTTTGATGCTGCAAATTGGGAGTACAAAAGAGTGATGCTTACTAATTACTAATTATGATTGTAGTGAAGCATGCAAACTCGACTCTGTAAATAGTGCTGAATCAATAAGCAGTTAATACACTATTGGTAGGTATATGTATGGTTACCGTCTGTTAACGTTATAAACCACAATGATTAGAAAATGTATGTATGAGTTGGTTTCTGTAAAATAGTCATGAGTAAAACTGATGAACTTGAAATAACACAATGTGCAATTATAAGTCGGTAATACTTGTAAACCTGATCTGTATAATTTCTCATCGCTACCATGTTACGCTGCGAACCCATTGGAAATCTTTGTCAGCTGTTAGACGGATTGTGTGGAAGAACGATGAATGTATCATCGAACACAATGTTGTCTCAATAATAAAAAAGTAAGTTGGTGTCAAAAATGGAGTTAGCAAAAAAAGAAACGTCTCGTTCTTTGGGTGCAGATGTGTGCGACGCATTTACGCTCATGCTGACACTGCCGGTGGATTAAAAGACAACCTCACAGATGGGTAGTTGGCCGCAGTTGCTCTTGTCACTGACTCGCGTCCCCGCCTGTGTCTGCCCTCCTTCACGTCGTGTTTGTGGGCCCAGCTCAGGGAACCTTGAGCCCTTCTCCAACGTGCTTGAGTGTGCGTATGGTTCTGCCCCTCATCTCCGTCCTTATCGTCCTATCGACCTTTTGTCTTCCTTCATTTGTAGTGGAAGTTGTTGCATCTCCCCGACTCGCCTAAAACTAAGGACTGCATGTCTTCTGTTAGAGTGCGCAGTTCTGTTTTCAGACTGGAATTTTCATCAACCAGAGTTTTCAGCCATGCCTATGGTTTCGACAATCCCCCGTCGCCATCTTGTTTTTGAGAAACCGGTCATCTGTCCCCTTCACTACCCCCTTCCACCTGACCCTACACATACACTCCCAAACGTATAGCCAGGGGATTGTGTTACGAGAGGGTAGGTGTATTTAGCAAGTAGATAACTGGAAGCTGCTTGAAATTAATTAGAATATGACTCTAGCGATGGTTGTTTGTTTCTTTCATATCGGTTATAATAGACTATTTAACATTGGAAAGCTGAATACACCGTGCAAGGGCGCCTCATGGTAGATCACACGTAGGTGATCCCTCATTTGAGGTTCGACTGTATACACACAAAAGTGTGCCCAGATTACAAAAGGACAGGTGACAGATCTGTTACGACGATCTTCCATAGACAACGCATTGTTATCAACCTGCCTTAGCACCCCTGCATTTGAACGATTGTACACGTTTGTGTGAAGGTTTAAATATTTTAAAAGGCCACGCATTTGGATAGGGATATGATCAGTTCAGGTCACACCTGATCATTTGTGTCATTTGTCCACCTATCTGATGGAGTTCACCCGACCGCAGACATGGAAGCGGGCGTGCTGCGCCAACTTGATAATACCATGAACAAGAGGGGGCTAACACGACTAATAAGTGACAAGAGTCACACGACCTGGTCAGATCACAATATGAAAGCTGTATGAGTTACATGACCGTACTACACTATCTCTGAGTCAAATGACCAGGATAATGCACCTTAAGCGGCTGCTCCATGAAGCTGGCGATAGCCCCAGCCGATGGCAATACGGTCGTCACCGATCTTTACCTGTGATCATTGTATTTTGCGTGTTGGCGGCGATAATTTACTCGGTGGAACAGCTCATAACATCTGCCTGGCCAGCCGGCTGCTATGACTCCGCTGGCACCTCGCCATGTCTTGAAAACCCCGCCGCCAGCCCAGTGTCGGCTGACAGGCCTGTTCACGGTTGCCTAAAGGCAATTTTGAAGCTGTTCCACCAAGCACATTGAAGCAGACTGACTGGCTGGCCATTTTGAGCCTTAACTTTAACAAAACCGCCTCCAAAGGGTCAAACCTTGGACCAGTGTATACCAGAAATCTCCATGGCACAGAGGTATCACTTTATGGGACACACTGACTGAAGATGTGCAAAAATCAGAAAGTTTGAAAAAATTCAAGGTATCTGTAAAACGAAAGTTTTCCGAATATGATTGGAGATAACCACTGTTGTAAACAAGATCTGGGTAAAATATACCGGTATGCAGCATCATTATTTTCACACTATCACCGTATATGACTTATTACTTAATATTGTACAAACTGGATTACTGTACTATCGGACAGTGGAAGATCTGCTGATGTAGAACTGTCTTGTTGAATAAA
Organism: Alentia gelatinosa; assembly: GCA_950022655.1. NCBI lineage: Eukaryota > Metazoa > Annelida > Polychaeta > Phyllodocida > Polynoidae > Alentia > Alentia gelatinosa. The sequence goes on from OX465581.1 coordinate 75,528,250, forward strand.
AAAATTTAAAAAAAACAAACTTCGGCCAGCCAGCCCCCCCCCCCCCCCCTCCCTCCTGTGTGAGGAAGAAGTATACGACCAACACTGCAATGAAAACCTGCCTATGTAAAATGACCTGCTAAGATTAACACATTGAATATAATCAACAGACATTACTATATAATCGTAGTATTGATCAATCACTATTCTCCATGTAACACCAACCGTCCTTGTCTCTGTCTTTTTCACATCTATCGTCCCGCAAATATTAACCTTTAGGCCTGGCGTCCACCTACTACGATAGAAATTTAGACCTACCAATATGGCACCGATACAAAAAGCAAATATCGGAGACATATCGGGAAGGTGCAAAATCGTAGACATAAATCTAGACATGCCAATCCACCACACATTTTATGGGGGTTTTATTGGTGTCTAATCGCAGAAACGTAGTCAACTGCCCCGATATTAGGTGACCTTCCTACACGATTTTGTATTTCTGTCGGGAGGTGCATCGTAGACCATATCAGAGCCATATCGTAGTAGGTGGACGCCGGAACTTACTGGGAAGAACGCCACCATGGGGATGGTACCTCATATATTTACTTACCTGAATTAAAAGAAAAACGGGGGAAAAACGAAACAAACTCATAATAGGATGCTTTAATCCATTGTCACTGGACATGACGTCTTTTGAACTTATTTCTTTTCTGATTATTGTTGTTGTTGAATTGGGATCTCACTATCTGGTCCGGTCAGATAGTTCACAGTTTCAATTATGTTGATTTACAGTAGGATAGTTTTCTATTGCGAACCGATGTTTGGTTCCAGTCTTGCTTTAAATCTGCTTCTACTAGGGAAAATTTTAAGTTAAAGATTAGTAGAGCTTTCTCCCACGCTAACTTGGGGACCTTTCGTAAATCTCTATTCACGGTCTTTCAAGTCCAGTTTAAATTGTAGTTTATTTCTGGATCTCAACACTCGTTGAATGGGATTCGTCACGTCAACTTTATCATCTTCATTATCTAAAACACCCTCAGAAACTATATCACCATTTGAGTTGATATATTCCTTTCTCATATATGTGGCTAACAGTTCATCTCGTCTGTGCTGCAGCATTTTATTTTGACATGTGCACAAAGGCCTTTGTCACACAAGCATACTCTCAGGGCTTTATTTTGAAGCCTCTATGACTTCCTCAACCAGACCTTGTTGGCACCGCCAATAAAGATAGCTGAATAGTTCATAATTAATAGTATCAACTGTTGGTTGAGTTTTTGGACATCGTGTGCCTTATTCCATGAACACGAAAGAGTCTTTGATGTATTCTCTTAATAAGGGTTCAGGGGCCGGTTCCACTAGTTTGGGGAGTAAAAAGGAATGGCAACCACAACAGCGAGAGCAATCAACAGCACTAACAGCGGAAACTAAAATTTTCGTATCATGAGTGGCATCGCTGTTGGGGTGGCCCTTCCCTTCGCTATGCTGGCATAAGGAACGAGACATCTACTAAATCTATATCTAATGAATAATTCAATAATTTCAAATTATTCCTCGTGTTTTTCCCCACATTTCAGTTTTTATTTGCCGTCTCTACGTGCATTTTGGCTGAGTTACGGAGCCCAACACTGAACATCTATATATAGGTAAAGATACATATAGAATTGTTCGGGGCATGTTTTTCTTTACTTAAATATGTTATAATATCTGATACAATATATCGTGAACAATGGCAGTAATAGTGGCAATAACAGTGAGAGGATATCAACTAGTGAAACGGATACTACCACTGTTGATGTCGCTCATGTCTCAACTGCCTCTCACTGTTGCCACCCTCTACTAGTGAAACGCAAAGTGCTGCTGTTGTGTTAGTGAGACTAATAACGAGAGCATTTCAACAATTGGACTGCTTCTCAAAGTGGAGACTGCTGTCTGCATCTATCCCAGATCCGTGTATGAATTAACATTGCCAATCTGTTTTTGTGTTGCTACCTTGTTCTCTGATTGGATGCCACGGCGCTCAGTGCTTATGATAAATTATCACGACCATCACGAGGCATGTTGTTTCATAGACTTGGAGCAGGTCTCTTTATTGGGAAATATATTGGTAGTTATGAGTACAGCAATTCTTCTACTCACATCTGGGGTGTATATTCTATAGTGCTTTATCAAGGGTATGATATAGTTAATGGTAATCAATTATATAGAAGCTGATATATTCATATGTTCACAAAAATACTTTAACGTTATGTATACACATCAATAAGCATGTAAACCGAAGGTGATTTACATCTTATCACTAACTCTTCCTTCATAATCCACATCTAAAGACCTTTGGGATGGATACTTAAAAGGGCAACATATAGGAGTTATCTCTCCTGCATTATTCTACTCTGCCTTATCCGTGCAGGTATATGTAGTACACAACACAATGAAGTAATGCACTAATCACTGGAACCTGAATTAACTGATTATCTAACGTTTTTGAAGTGGGCGCATAACCTATATATCCATACAAATTACCACCAAACAAAGAATAGGGACTACAGGTGTCCATATATACAATCTATTCTATGTGGTACAAACTCCTTTTTCCGTATACTACTCATATGATCAAGCATTGCTTTACACAATGCCCTGCAGGAGCCAAGGCCATGGAATCAAGCAACCAGTGTGTTTTATTGTTTGCCTATTATCCGAATCTTGTGATTCGATCAAGGGGCCTGTTGAATGATTTAGACTCGTACATGAAGACCCGTTACTATATGCCAACAAGTCACAGTGACGATGTGGGTCAACTTTATTCAACACTTACGGAAGACATCGGGTCAGGTAGGATAGTACGAGCTTGAATGTTATAAAACAATACCTCTAGTACAAGGTCTCCTTGTACTCTGTACCCCTGGAGGTTACAACTATTCCATCAACTTGACTACGTGTATTTTTGTGGGTGCAAATACAATAGACAATATTTCTTGCAGCTGCACGAATTATGGGTCAGAAGGTGCATAACAAGACTTCAAGATCAGGAACTAATTCGCTTTCCATGGTAACGAGTATGTACGCCATTGCTGGCCTCCTATCCAATCACGGGAATCAAGGAAAATACCTCTACAAACTAATTGGCCTTTTTTTCATTAAACCCAATAAAAAACTAAAATCATTAAGTGCCGAGTATTCTGACATCATTCAATATGAAAGTAATTTAACATTATTTTGGAATACATTACCGTTCATCTTGCTGCAAATATAAAAACCGGATACTGGATACAGTGCACATCTACAGCAGGCGGTGGAGTCTGACACAGTCTACGGTCATGTTAAAGGGTATGCCTTGGTCCCCCGATCAGGATTTCCTCGTATGCCTTCAACGACAAGAGACATCCCAGGTTTTTCAATGCTACACCAGATCGACTGTTTAAGTCTATAAGGTAAGTGCACACTAGGGCAAGTCAAGTGTTCCTCTCATTTCTCTGATATGCTACATCTCATACAGTATTATGTGCGTTTCTGGTGCATCATTTTATTCTCTTCCCAAATCATCATTTTATCATATCTACAGTTTCTGCAAGGGAATTACTTCAATAACTGTTATTATATTTCCCAGATTACAAACTCATCGGGACTCATATGCAGTCCATTTCTTTCCTACCCAGAACGACATACATGTACTTGAATGAATGTAATAATATCCTCTAGGTATCTGCCCTGAATTGTAAGTCTGGACTAAATCTTATACTTGGGCTCAAATCATATGATGCAATGAGGACTTGATGTAATAAAAAGGACATACATGGTTGCCAGGAAATGCTACTGCTGGGTACCCGCAGTGTACTGATATTAAGCTAATGAAGATATAGATATTGGCTAGGTACTCGTAGCCCAGGACTAGGCCGCATCATTGCCTATCTTGTTGGGGCACATATTTCGTTCTGCTATATTAGTATTAGACCCTCATGACTCTTCAAACTTCAGATTTGATGTAGACATTCGGAAATTCAAGCTGCGCAGTTTCTATTTCACTGCTATTTAAGGTCTAATTTTACTTTTAATAGTATTTTAGTCTGGCTTCTTTCATCTATGTCAAATAGTACTACTGTACCTTTTGTTGTTTTGTGTCTCACTGATCTGCAGGAAAGACGTTCAACGAATCAAAACTGAATTGCCACCTTTGCTTTATCATGAATATACATGTTCTGATATCATTGGAAAGGAAATAGGTAACACATAGATATAAGATTGTAAATACGTAAATACACAACCAGTTAGAAAACTCGAAGCCGATAAATTGTCAATGTATCTTATTGGTTTCATTTTCCAACTACATGTGTAGTTCGTTAGTTCTCAACAGATCTACCGGTGATTGAGCCTCGAAGTATCAAAATGAATCTATCTATGTACGACAGGGCTGGATTTAATCATGTATTCTTTATGTTGATGATCAAATTAGAATCAGCATATTTTTCGTCTTGCATTCTGATCCTTTTATCCTTTTTATCATATAACGTATGATAGTTTTCAATTGTAAAAAAAAGTATATAATTGTATTTCACCGTTAATATACATATATTTATCTTTATATGAGTTTAGAGAACTTGTAACCCTAACAAATTAAGTAGAAAATTCTACTAGCATCTAGTAAAAGACGTAATATGCGTATATGCATATCTACCAGAGAAGATGACGGTACTCATACTTTTACAAACAAATATACCTAATTTCTGCTGCATGTACAAACCGAACCATTGGTTCACACATGTATATATCAGTCCAAGCTACATCAAAGGGTATCAAAATAGGAGCACATATGTTTTTCGACTTTCGATGTGTTTAGTGCCTGCAAACTGCCGCTGGCAAAATGGCATGTACAATCTCCTTCATCCAGCTGACACTGTGCCTTTCGTATCGACACAACGTTACCTTGATATGATTCAGCATATTTGGTTATAGGTACAACACATGGTCCCATATTCTACCTCCAACTACCAGCATGTCTGTCCCCTGGAGGTATACCTGCGCTTCCGCCAGCGGTCTTTTATCTTTTGTGGCGGATAGGCTACAATGCCTCAGAATGCATACAGATTGACTTATTGACCATGTAGAAATGGTAACGGGTTTCGTCAAAGAAAGGCTATATATGACCCATACTATATATTTGTGCAGGTGGCGGGCAGTCCTATAGTCACTATAGACATTATTCATTCCACGACCATATCGCAACATTGGGACAGACAGGCTCAGTTTACGTATGCGTGGATATCAGTGCTCTCTGTGGTTTATATAACGAGACATTCAGGATACATTCCTCCTACCACCAGGGGTCCAACTAAAATTACACTTATCTCTATGTTATGTATTTAGGTTTCTTTTGTTGGACACCATCCAGGGCTTTCGCACATTATGAGCTTTTATACTGTACTATACTAAAGAGCGCTGATCTTCAGCGCTCCTACCACATTATTTTGTTACTAGGGCTACATCATAGACCAGCCACTGTAGTGGGCAGCATAGTGCTATCTGGCATGGGCATATGGCGCAATGCTAACAACGAGTATAGATAATTATAAATAAATCAAATCATAGACATTTCTCTATACTCGTTGGTGCTAATAACAGCAAATGTATTAATTTCGACAATCTATGACTGGATAAGGTCAACCTATTCTTGTCGGAGTCACGATCATATTACTATATGGTATATATACCTTTTCCTGTATTAACGCTGGTTAGATTGAGAGAACAAGATCGTTATGTGTATTTGCTCGGCCGTTGCAGGAAGACCGACTGTTATTACATGCTGCCGGAAACAGTCAACAAAACCCTTTGTCGTTCACAACAAAATGAAGCCCGCTTGGTTAGTTGGTGGACTTAACCAAACCGATATCGAGTGATATATTCTGCCATGTTAGGTGTACCGAGTAGGAAAGAATAGTACATATTTATTTCATATATGCTATAGAAAATCTTATCGACTACTTGCAAACACATATCTAGCAATCCATTCTTTAATGTTAGGGTATCCAATGAACTAGAATGATATATTTCATATGATGGAACTTCTTTTCTATATCTACACTAGAGACCAGGGCCTCTATTGTCTACAGAGGGTTCGGATAAATAGAGACTTGGTATTTCTTTTTGTAGATGGTAAGATCGTCCATATTCCTTCTCGTCATCGCCGTCGTGACTAGCAGTAACGCACAGGCACCGGACTGCATAAATGTGCCGGGAGTGGAACCAGAGGCCTTCGTGCTGAAGGGTGACATCATGATCGGTACTATAACATTTGGCAGGGACTACAGTACACTGGACACCTGCGCCGACACTGTGTCTTCTTCTGCCCTGTTTCAAGCAAGCTCCTTAACTTCATTTATGCTAGATTTCTCCGGGAATTTGTATTAGAATTGTATCTCTTTAGGTTTGTTTTAAATCACCTATTATCCTTCAATAAGATATAGATACCTCTTAAACACGTGTCTTTGATGTTACACTGTAATAATTTTATATTTCCATAATATGTAAATAGTTTTAGGAGCTTCGTAATTGTGTTTATACCTATAGCCGTATACATGTATATGTATAAACCTGTATCTAAGCATATTTATTACCATGAATCAGATATCATTCTTATTGATTTTTGTATCTATAAGACCGTTTCCATTGGCCGACGAAAAGTCGCCCGTTTTAAATGGCTGTCATCGATATACAGTCAGAAAGCACTGACGAACCCTTAGCACTGCTAACCAAAGTTAATCAATGGAAACAGACTTCAAGGGGAACAAAAAAAATCTACGCCATTTTCGTCAGCCAATGGAAACTGGCTTTAATACTAATTATTGAGAATGTTGGCATTAACAGGCATCCACAGCCATGTCGTACGGAATTGCCACACTAAACAAGAACCCCAAAGTGCTGCCTAACATTACTCTTGGCCATGTGATAACTGGAGACTGTCTGAAACCGCAGGTAAACCATATTTACACCCATTTCTGTAGTTTGTTACTTACTGACTATGTAAAATGTGAATACCTCAAAACTTGATGATGAATGCATCATGGACTCGCATGACTCTGATTGTTTTCTCCTTTAATCATTTCACAAAGAACAATGCAACAATCTGGCTGATATCTTAGTTTCACCAGATGAGTCCTTATCATGGAATTTAGTTATTCAGGTCACACTCAATCCCTCACCCAGAGAGCTCAAACAAGGTTGAACAAGGCATTGTAATGACTTTAAATCGGGGGGAAAACTCTCCCAAGAATGTGTAAATTTATCGAATTTCGGCATTATAGATATCAGAGGTATAGCCAAGACGCAATAGCAGTTTTCCGTTCAGCACCGCCATGCGGTCATGTTGCATGGCAACGCGGCCGTTCGGCCAAACATTGCACTGTCTGAGGCTTTCACACATAGGGTGTGAATGGCAGGTATGAGTGCATAAGTGTTGTTTTCTTCCAGATAGGAGTGTTAGAACAAGTGAGGACATTCTCAAGACAAAGACAGGTTGTCCAAACCCGAGTTGATTATGGTTTCTGTTTTTAGAGATAGTCTAGCTGCTCACTGAGCTTACAAAATATCATACATTATAACACATCACTTTTAGCAATGGATTAGGGCTGAAGGTGTCTGAGGAGGTTTATTGGCGTGAGTGAGTCTCAATATATGAACATGATCTTATATATTGAAAATGAAAACAAGGATTTCCATAAAAAGTGGAAAACTGCCATCCATATTTGTAATATGTTTCTTAAAATTAATCATAATTTTTGACTTTTTCTGCAGGTGGCGCTAGCTCGTGCTGTGGGGTTTGTACCTCCCGGGCTCTGCAACACTACGGGCGGCGTGCCGTACTATGACGTCGTCGGCGTCGTCTCCGTTTCCACCAGCTCTAGCGCCATCGTCTACGGCAAGTATATACACAATATTACCATGATTTGGATCTGAGTGGCCGTATTCTCCGCGTAGTTGACGCGTAGTAATACTCCGAGCGATAGCGAGGAGTATTGCGTAGGGTCAACTACAAGGAGAATACGGCCACACAGATCGAAATCATGGTAATGTTGTATTTATTACTCACTTATTTTTTAGATTTAAGCAATAAATATGATCTTTAGAAAACTTTTCAACATAGTTAAGAAGGGACTACTTTCATCTCAATGGGACTACTTTCATCTAAAAAATCCGTATCCTCCTAGGAGATTCCGCAGGTCCGTATCCTACTCAGTAGCGATCTGTAATCTCCATAGGCTTAGTATGGAGACTCTGTATCAGGTGGGTAATAAATATGTTTGATTGCGGACAGGATATCTGGTTTAAGATAAAAACATGTTTCATCATTTATGTATCTATATATTCATAGACGGAGAGTTGGTGATTCTGCTACCAATACATAAGCATCTTGCAAATTGAAATGTTTACGTTTATCTAGTACGGTCGTGATAATTTGTACTTCGGAGGAGATCATTGGTCACTACGGCAGGGCGACCGTAATCTAACTTTACGTATTGATATCATTCATAAAATGATTTGAGTAATAGTTCAGATTCTCTTACTGATTCCACATTGATTCTATGGTATAACACATTTTCTTTCAGGTAATTTCCTGAATTTATTCAAAGTTCCAATGGTTGGAGCAGTAAGCACGGCCGAGGTGCTCAGTGATAAAAGCCAGTTCGAGTACTTCGTGCGAGTCATTCCCTCTGATCGCTACCAGGCCATCGCTATGATCTCCCTCCTGGTGAAATACAACTGGACCTACATCTCCACTGTCAACTCAGAGGGCAGCTACGGCCAGGATGGCATCAAAGCAGTTCATCTCCTCGCGGAAGAAGCAGGCATCTGTGTCGCGTACTCCAAAGAGATCCGGCGGGGTGCAAATCGGGAGTTTTTTGACGAGGTGGCGAACGGATTGATCCAGTACCAGACCGCTCGAGTCATACTCATGTTCGTCCAAGCCCAAGACGGAGTGGAGGTTCTCAGGGCTGTCTCCAGAACTGAACTATCTGGCCATTTCATCTTCATCACCAGCGATGGGCTTGGGTCTGGTTTTGACGTGACAGGATTGGAAAGAACTACACTAGGTAGCTTCTTCCTGGCCCCTTATACCGTACCCATTCAGGCCTACCAAGATTACTTTGGGGGTAGGTCGGTAGCAAATTATCCCAACCCGTGGATGAGAAACGTGATGAGCACGCTTTATGACTGTAGTTGGGAACCATCGGCTTCAATTACCGACCAATGCGATGAAAATAAAGAAATAAAAGACACGCCTTTTTTCAGCGAAAGTTTCGTGACTCCAGTCACCATTGATGCATTGTTAGCGCTAGCCTATGCTCTCCACGATTATATAACTGCGAAGTGCCCGACTGCCTTTGGGGATAAAACTCTGTTAAAGAGCTGTATCGTAAGAGCAGAACTCCTGCCGTTTCTCTACAAGGTCAGTTTCCCCAGCAGCACAGGCGATACATTAAGTTTTGATGCGCAGGGCGATGCCCAAGGTAAATACCAAGTGTACCAGATGCAAGTTAATGAAGAAAGACAGACAGCTCTCACTGCTGTAGGATTCTGGGACAAGCTCACAGACTCGCTAATCATTGATAGGTCTATCGTGTGGGGTGAGGAGCAGGTGATTGTCAACGATTCCACACCAGAGTCTGTCTGTAGCAAGCCCTGTGTGCCCGGAGAGTTCCTGGTGCAGTTAGAACTAAAATGCTGTTGGGAATGCAGGAAGTGCCGTCAGAACGAAATAGTTATCCGTAACGGTACGGCATGCAGCGAGTGTGATCTTCTCACCTGGCCAAACCAGGAAGATTTCCTCATCTGCGACCCCATAGAACCAACGTACCTTGAGTGGACTGAACCTCAGACCTTGACCTGCCTAGTGTTGGCCATTCTTGGGTTAGTGCTAAGCATGGTTATGGTCATCCTTAACCATAAATACCGCCACGAGCGACTCATCAAGGCCACGAGTCGTGAGCTGAGCATGGTTACACTCTCTGGCGTTGTGATGTCCTATGTAGCCTCCATTGTGCTCATCAGCAAGCCCACAACTATATCATGCTATGCCGGGCGTGTTGGCTTCAACATGAGCTTCGCCATCGCCTATGCCCCACTATTAGCCAAAGTCACGAGGATCTACAGGATCTTTGCATCCGCTAAAAAAGGCACAAAAGCACCATCTTTTGTTAGCACCAAAAGCCAAATGTTCTTCTCGTCTGTTCTCATTTCTATTCAGGTAAGTATTGTTTCTATGTCTAGCATTCTGCTGATATATATACTTGGAAATGATTATCAAGACTTTTTTTATCAATTGCGTTTCAGGTGAATATCCTGATGGTAGAGTTATATCAATTTTCCTTCTCCAAAATACTTCTTATCACAAATCACAATTATAAAAACACTATTCGTCATAATCATCCGAATAACATACGCACACTTAAAGGTGTATGTACTCTGCTTCTACCCAGCTCCTGCTGTCCATACTCTCCGTCATAATGGACCCTCCGGACGTACAGCTACGTATGCCTATGACGTCTATGCGTTTCGTTGAGATGCTGTGCGCGCTGCCTCTGACCGCGGTGATGTATCCGCTGGCCTACAACCTGGTGCTCATGCTAGCCTGCAGCGCTCTGGCCTTCAAAGCTCGCAAACTACCGGACAACTTCAACGAGTCGCGTTTCATCTTCTTGTGCGTGTGCACGACACTGTTCTTGTGGATCGCCTTCATCCCGTCCTACTTCTCCGCCTTCTACGCCGCGCAGAAGATCCTGCTTCTGTCTATGGTGCTGCTGCTCAATTCAGCTGTGCTGCTGCTTTGCCTGTACATCCCGCGTATCTATGCTGTTCTCTACCTGGATGAGACCAAGCAAGGCGTTAAGGCAGGGGCGACCGGCGTGCAGGTGGCGGCGGATCAACGTACAACCCACAGTTCGCAGTCGTCGTGAGCAGCTCAGTGAACAATGAGCATCTCCACATATCTACAGTACTGCACAAAATACTGTTGCCAATGAATATGATAAAAAATACTCGGTGGGGATCGGGAATGGGTGGGGGTGGGGGGTGGGGGATTGACGATTGCCATTGTCTAGTCAGCTGTATTTGGGAACAATTCAAAGTATATATACACACATTTGGATATAGACATTCTATGCACCACATTAGATTGTAAACTTCGTCCTTATTCTCCCACACATTTGTTTGTATTATCATTAGAGATCTAACCATAAGAATTTAGCATGTATGAATTTAATGGGAATCACATACATGCAGATTATATCAACTGATAAAATGTGTATAAGAAAGAGCGCCATTCAAAAAAAATATGATTACATTTATGGCATTACCTTTACAAGTGGCAAAGTTCCTGAAGGTAAGACAAACAAATTAATAGTGTTACTGATACTAGGTAATGATACAACAAAGCACGTCAAATAATCACTTTTGCAATTGAAAGCTTATTCATAAGCTATGATATGTATATCCGGCACCATTTCACAATAACATATCTATAGATATCAGGTACATGAAGGGATTTTTTTAATGATAATAGGCCATAATGAATAATTTAAAATAAGTTGTGATTAAATAAATAGTTGTTGGTAATGTTAATGTTGGTCGTATAATAATGTGAAATAGTTCATTTGAATGCTTACCATTGACATTTTTACGATTCTTTCAGTTAACGAGGTATCGATATAGTTTTTTAGACAATAGGGGATATAATTCATGATTAGAGTGTTTTATGTGGGGAAGTAAAAACAAAAGACCAACAAATATATGCGGTCTGAGTTAGCTCGTGTAGAAACATATTTAAGATTAGATATACGTCTACTGCCAAGGTGTGGCAAATGAAGCAGCTATTCACAATCTAGGAATAGTAACTATCCACTCTCTACATATCTCTCGTCAAGCATCGGTTGAACAATGATCTCGCCATCATATGATTGCCATGGCCGTTGCTGAAAGGTAAAATAAAAAAATTGCGTAAAATTAAGATGAAAACATATGTGATTTGATCATTACTGTAATTGGTGTGTAGCATATCTTAGTTAAATATTTCTGGAAAAGTTTTCATGGACGATTATGTTGGCACTTTAATTTTCTTGATTGGATTTAAGCAGCCATATGTATATTGCTTTAAAGTAGAACCCCGCGTAACGGACACCCCGCATAATGGTACTCCCCGCGTTAACGGACGGTTTTGCTCGGAATGGACATTTTACCCCTTATCACGTTTTAACCCCGTGTAAGCAGTCACCTCGCGTATATATATACAGTTGTTTCGGTATGAAAAGCATTTAACCTCGTGTAAACGGACACTTTGGATGGAAACCTTATCAAATACAACAGGGCAGTGTGGGGACTTTTTCTCAACAATTACCTAAAAATCATACGAATAGTGCAATCAAAACATATTGTTCCAAAATATGCATAATTTGAAAAATTGCCCCACTAAATGTACTAACACAGTCTTAGGAATTATTTCCAGAAAGGGCACAGGAATCATTAATTAAGTTAGTTAAGTACTTCCAATGGGCAGCAATGGTATGCTCAACAACAATTTATACAAAAAGACTCTATACTCATCCAAAGAATCATAACTAATTAAGGAATACCAAAACTACCATGAATGAAATACTAAGTCTAAGAATACAACTCGTTACATATTTTGAGGAAAACATTTGAGGAAAGTGCATGACAGGAAGAAGAAAAAGACCAGCTATTATAATTTGGAAAGCGAAGTAATGTCGGACTTTGAACCAGTAGGAAACTCCAATGAAAACGTCAAGAATAAAAAAAACTCGCATATATATAGGAATACATGTAAACAATAATTTCGTGAAAAGATCAAGATTTGCATTTGTCCCTAAATTGTCAATAGCTCGAGAAAGGAATAGATATTACTATATACCTATAGGCGAATATCTCACTTTTACTGACCAGTAGTACAAATTCTGTTCATCACTGAGTGACGAAAGAATATCCATACGTCCCTCTGTACCACATGACCACTCATTCTACTATTTATTGAGTTGTAGAATGGCATTTTTAATGATTTCTAGGTATGTAATAATAAAGAGACACAGTGAGTGTGACTGAATTCCATATTTTGGTCAGAAATGCTCAACTCGTTCTTCGAACTCGATGAGTATTTCTGATCAAAATATCTCTGAACAGATTCCATTCAGTCACACTAACTATGTCTCTATGTATAACTTTATGCCAGTTCTCTTATAAGCACCCGTTACACAGGGCAGTCACTATTTGAAATAAGACTTATCTAAGTTGGTTGATACACATCAAAGAGTTAAAAGATCTGCTATCTTTCATCATAGAGAGGGTGGAAAAGCTGAGAAACTAAACTTGCATTTCCATTAATCGCGATATTTCACGTCAAAACAATATCACCGCAACCCCTACGTCGTATTAGAGGCAGTTGTTCTAACGCTCCTAGAATTTGAGCTCTTTGAGGCATTTAAGTATAAATAAAACACCATATGTACCAACATAAGAAAATGCGTTCCTCGAATATGAATCAATTCATATTCAAGAAAGCAAAAGTAACTTACTAAGTGATCTACTAATCATCTCACTGAACTATAAGGGCATACATGAAGAGAATGGCATTTTGAAGGGAATACAAAAGATCTGCTGCTGTATAGCCCCCATGGGGGTCAAGTGCAGCACCTAGGCTTGGGCCCACAGAGTCCTCAGAAGCTTGAATTTGAGCTTTTTTCATTGTTGTTGATGATACTTCTGAGAAGACAATTTCACAACATTGTGAGGTCTTGATATCATTTTTAGAGATATGTGATGCAAGTTAAATCAAAGGTATTTTGAGTCAATTCATAGAAACTACCACGACTTCTAATTGGATATTTTGTCAAATTTTGAGAAAAAACATTTCATTTAATGACCTTGACCTTGGAAAGAGGTTTGATTGTCATAGAAGCTTAGAGTACGATGGGATGTAAGTCAAATATCCAAGGGATCGGTGAAATATTCCTAAAGATATGACAAAATATGTTTCAATATCAGTGGCCTATGTTGGTCAAATGTATGAACAGATACCTTGACCTTTGATCTCACCGTTGCTTATTGGTTTATGATTGGAAGACTTACTTTAGAACATTGCTAGGGTATGGTGTCCGGTATCCAAATATATTATTGGAACTGAAATACAAGTATATCTAGAACAAGTAATAGAAACTATGATAAGTCCTTTATAGGAAGTATTGTGAAATTTTGGAAGGAGACATTCCATTTGGTGACCTTGACCTCGAAAAAAAACGTAAGGTGGTAACATAGTTTTGCCAAATATCTAAGAAATCCACCAAATACTTTTTGGGAAATGAAAAAATGTCCCAATTTCAGTGACCTAGGTCGGTCATTTGTATGAACAAATACCTTGATCTTTGACCTCACTATTGCTTAATGGTGTATGATAGGAATTCTGTCTTTAGGGCTTCACTAGAATGTGTTGTCAGGTGTCTAAATATATCATTCAAGTTGAGATACGGGCATTTTCCAACAAGTTATTCAAACTTCTGTCCTTCTGGGAAATATGGTGAAATTCTGGGTGGAAACATTCCAATTGGTGACCTTGACCTTGGTAAAAATCAAGATGGTGTCAAAGGCTGATGAATCTATGAAATATCTAAAAAAAATCAACTTAATGTTTTTTGTAGAAATCACAAAATATGTCTCAATTTCAAACCCTAGGAAATTTGATGACCTTTCACCTCTAATTAAATGTCAAATGGACACATTTACAGAAAAATGGTTACCATATCTGGAATGGCCAAAGTCTTAGCTTTCATCTGATACAATGAAACTGCTGCTATACTTCCATGGAAAAAAAGGTTTATGACCACCTGTCCACGAAACCATCGATTATTGTCTATTTAAAAAATTTGAAACAGAATTGGCAATTCAGGAACCATAGCCAGTTATGGAGAATATTTCCCCCCTCAGAAATGGGGGGACTAAAAGGAGACGGTAAGAAAATAATCTCATAAATGGTCAACTCAGACTGGACCATAGGCAAGAACCAGTAAGTCCATCAGCACCTGCTACTTTCTTGGTCTTCTGCAACGTTGACTTGCCTGACATGATTATGAATATCATATATAGAATAAAAAGGTTTTCCATTAGGAGAAATCTTCTTTCACTTGGTTGACTACAACATTTATAGGACAAAATTAAATGTTACATCACACCTCGCAATTGTTTTTGTTTGTATGGGTAGTTTGACACCCAATTTGTTCAGTTTAACGTCCATTTTGGTGGTAGGTACAGGTGTAAGCATGTCTTGAAGGATGCCAAATTTCCATGTTGGTAATCTGATTTAGACATATGTATAGGGACCATAAAGTACAGATACTTTATTATGTGTTATAGTTCATATTTTGGCAAGCATTGATCATGACTGTGACTGTTTGGATATGCTTCAACATTATATTCTTCTTTGTACCTTAAATTTAAGTTCAACACTTTTCCAAAAATCTGTCTTCTTCCAAGCTTTCAATGAAAAAGTGACAAGTCGCATCTCTCTGTGGACAAATATTTCACCTGGGTGAAATAGACGTTTTTGGGTATTATTCTGTGCTTTATTCTATATTGTAAAGATTGATATTTGGTGTCTCTAGTAGCTTTGTATGGGTTTGTGACAATTTCTCTCCAGGTTTGTGCACCAGTTTGTAGTGTTGGTAAATCTCCCTTCCAGTTCCTTATAGCAATGGGCTCTGTGTATTTTCTAGAAGTTATAATGTGATAAATTTGTCTATTTGAAGAGGACAATATGTTGACCACTGCAGCTATTTTTGTATTATTAACATACAGAGATAGTGGCTCATCTCGTTGTTTTTTTTTTAATTACAAGCTGACTTCCGCGGAATTGATTCCCTTAATTTTTCAATATCAGATTGTTTTGCATGAAGGTCGTATTGTAATCTTAATCTGTCTTTATCTATAAATTGATTTCTATAGATAAGGTCCCTTTGATACCCACTCTTTCCCATGAAGGGAAGTTTAATGTTTTTTTTATGGTATCCTATGAAACAGGTTTTCCATGTTTTCATTTAGTATTTCTTCTTCAGTTATTGGAGGGCACATGTAGAAATGGTTCCATATTCTCTGTAGATCTGCGTAAAAAAGATCTCCATTTTTTTAAAAAGCATTTTCTGTTTCTGAGGAAAAAGTCATAGGAGGATTCTAAAATACCATATAATTTTCTAAAGTATATCGTCCATTTTTCGCAATCTTTCATTACTAGATTCTTGATCCATTTCATTCTGCTAGTTATATACATAGAGTGTAGGTCTAGTAGCTGCATGCCCCCTTTGTCAATGTCCTGTATCATAACTCTGTGTGCAACCTTATTGACGCTGCTATTCCATAAACTTTACTTTCTTTTGGTCTTGCATTTTGATTTCTTGGAGGCATATTGCACCTGGGTCAAACTCCCTGTTTCATAGCTGCATGGATTCAAAGTTTGCCATAAAACCTCTGCAGTTCCATTGGATAATGCTCTCCATTATTTCTTGAATGGTTGCTTTTGTTTGACCAACACCACTGGTCAGAGTTGTCTTTTTTGGTAGGTGGAGATCCAAACCTCTCGGCAATCTCTTCATTTTTCACTCTAATGTTTTCCCTGTTGATTTTGAATATGGGCTTATTTGGAGCCTGAGGTGGTGATGATGCTTTTTAGGCATATTCACCATCTGAATGTTGCCCATTTGGTTCTGACCCTGATGATTTTGGGTCTTATTCCTGAGAACCTGATAGTACTGGTTCCAGGGGTTCACCATCGTTATGGGTATTTTAGAGACAGAAGTCTCTAGAACAGGCTCATGGGCTTGCTCAGTGCTTTAGTCTGAATGGAGGGGTGTGGTTTCTTCTATGGAGCTATGGGACTTAGTCTTTAGGTACTTCAGCATAGCTCACAGGAAAGGTGGGAGCAGTTATTACTTGCACAATTGTTTGTGCCTCTTTAAAGGAAATTTTGTGTTCCATGTGGATCTTTTGGATTTCCTTTTTCTCTTTGAACTTTTTGCAGTTCTCAGAAGAGGTAGGATGGGCACCAGCACAGTGGGGGGGGGGGGGGGGGGGGGGTCTTCCTTCCACTCCTCACTCTTGTGTGCTCGTGAGCTACACTTTCCACAGATCCCTTCATTAGAGGATTTCTTGTATGTATGGCCAAAACATTGGCATCTACAGCAGTGCATAGGGTTTGGCACATATGGACTTACTATAAGAACTTCATAAGCACACTAGATCTTTTCTGGTGGGTACAAAGTGTCAAAGGGCAGAACGTAAGAGTTTATCTCAATGACCTGGCCATTTCTTAATTTGTTAGGCCTCTGTCACTCCATATAGGGCCAATCCCTCTGCTATTTCAGCCTGAGATGTGCCCTCCAGATCCCGCCATCTTATCACTCCCTTGGAGCTGTTCAAGGATCTGTGTGGGCTAACCTTCACTGGAATTCCATTTAAGGAATTGTCTTTACGAGGTAGCACTGAGTCACAGTGTCGTTTTCCCTGAAGCCCCGATCCAACCAGATTTGGTTTTGTTGTACTATCATTAAATTTTAGGACCATAAGGAGGTTGTCCAACTTCCTCCTATGGGATGATGCTTTGGTTCCCTGGATCATCCCATAGTGGGGTCGCTTTAGTTATGCTTGCGTACAAGCATATCTGGCCTACACCACAAGGAGGCAAGGCAACCAAGAGAGCGAACAGATTGGTAATTGCTATCTACCCCAACAGGCCCCACCTCGCAACAACTGATGTGAAATCTTTTTTTTTCAACACAGGACATCATCTCAAAATAAATATTTTGTAGCATAATAAGACACTTTTGAAATAACTGACATTTTTATTCATAGTTTGAAGCTATGTATCACAATGTCCTTGGATTGTGCTCTCTGTGAAACAATCTTTAACAAATGAGCTTGCTTTTGAAGCCTCACACGATAGTGCCAACAAGTCACAACCATTGCACGCGTGGAGAGTCCTTGTCAAGAACTTCTTGACAGAGGGTGACAAACATTTCTATTTATATATATATATCTATCTATATACATGGATCATTCTAGCGTTAAGCATTCCAATACACAAGTTTTCTGTTAAATCAGTGCTGTGACTACTTCATCTCAAGTGGCAATTACATGTTTCTCCATTCTGACACATATTGCTTACCCTACTTTCAAACAACTGCGGTGTGAGAAACCAGTGTGTGAAATACGATAGACAAAATATAATTAAGTATATATCCTGGAATTACACTGCCAATTTTCATAACTATTCAGACATGCACACACTGAAATGAATACACGGGCAAGTAGAGTACACAAAAATGGAATGTGAAAAGAAAGGCATATGAAATCAAATAGTTTTTTCCTGTAATGAAGTGAATATCATCTGAGAAAGGAAGTATGCTAGACAGAGATTCATTGTGCTTGATAAACTGTGCTTGTGTCCTTAATGTATTTCTATTATTTTTCAATCCTTATACTGAAAATGTTACAGCTTTAAAAAAGGGATATCTTATTGTGGTAAAATTCTTTTGTATTAGATGCATCCCGTTTTCTCAGACTGGATACCCTCTTCTATATCTTCCATATTCATATTTTAAAATTCATTTTAATGTAGAGGGGTTTCCTCTTATCAGAAAATGTGTGGACTTCATACACATGTAATGTACTATCAGTCAGCATTATATTTATTAGTCAAGAATCGATTATACATGTACAGTATATGTATAGTAGTGTGCGATGCAATGACATTCTTTGGACGGTAATACTTTGTGAAGACATGGCAAGATATGTTCAGTTTCATCTAGGATTCTTTACTAGAGCTATGTATGTTTGTTATCCAGATAAATCCTTGAACAGTTGTGGCAGCATTATAGCGAAGGAAGACCGTTGAATTAGATCCCCACTCCTTTATGATGCACTGTGCCAAGGATCACTTCCATCAGCTAAATTAAGAATAATCCAAAAAAAGTAAAGTGTTTTAATCATAATCATTATAAATCCCACAATTTTTTCATGAGAATCTCAAACATCAATGTACAGAGTATTTCCTGGCAATTTCCGTTGTGGGACCAACCGTAAGATTTTCAAACAATTAAAAAAAAAAAACAATTTCTTAAGAAAAAATGCCAAACATGAAGAAATTTAGGAAACCCAGACGCGACTAAATGGGTAACAGCATTTATAGAGGTGAAAAATATACCAACTTGGCAAATATATATATATGTACATATGCAATATACCAGTATTAGTTGTATGCTTGATAATACTCTAAACTGTAATATTCCTACAAATCATAGCAACATGATCCTCAATAAATAAAGTGCCTTGGTATATTTCTATGTTTCTTTGACTCAGGTTCTTCTCGACTTGTATTCAGTCTCAATAAGTTTCTCCGAAACCGACGATGAATCTCAGGATAATGTGGTGAAATCATAGGGTCGCTCATTGTTCGAAGTTTTGTTACCATATTGGTAACAGGCTCAGCATTCTGAAGTAAAGAATAAAGTATTCAAGATTTGTTCTTAAACACGATGAAGACTACAAAAGATCTACTATAAACTGGCCATAAATGAATTTCATCACGTTCCCAGATCATTAAAAATAGAAATATTTGAAAACCTACTTCCTTAACAGCAACCTAAAAACTATTTCACTCTTCTGCCCAAATTCGCCAATTCCAAGTCTCACTCTATGTGAGTATGTGTAATGTAATTTTAGAGCGGCTTCGGCAAGTAACGTTCCTCTCTATATCACCAGGTGGCACTACAGTTGCACCCACTGTATCCATATAGCATTAGTTAAATTGTTGCGTTATAACATAAGAAAAGACCATGTTCCACATCTCCAAAGTCTTGTTCTAATTATCAACTGCATCTTAGAATCACATTATCAATATATCAGGAAATATTTTGAGCAAACTTCGCTATGTAGCAGCACATGGTTATGAGTGACACCTGACCATCATGGAAATTAAAATCGTGTTTTATTATATTAAAAAAATCAGTCAAATGATCCAATCCGGACAAAATCATGCAATCATACACCCTAACACTCATAGATCTATACATCCATACTTTAATGCATCATTAAACTCATACATCCATGAAAACTTATACCCATACATCCTTACACTTATACATCGATTCACTCATAAATTTTCTTTCATGCATAAACTTGCGTCAATGAACGTAATCATACCTAGCCCCTTAATAGACCTTTACACTTATACATCCTCTTACATTACATCCACCCTAAAGGTCCCCCCCCCCCCCCCCACACACACACAGACAGACAGACACACAAAGAAAAAGTTGAGGGGTGGGGAGAACGTTGATCAACTACGATATAAGACTATCACTGGAAACAAAGAGAAAGTTTGCGTGTGATACTGACTTTGTGTAAACAGGTCATCTGAAGGGTGGCCGACCAGAGGCAGAGGAGTGGCCAGAGCGTGCCGTGGCCACGGATGAGGTATCGGACATACGACTGCTGGCGGTTGAGGCCTTACTCAGCCGACCTGAAACAGATACACAATCATGTAGCATGTTGACAACTGGCAAACAATTATTCGCCCAAAGATCTATACACTTGATATGTTACACCTAAAGTATATGCACATTTGTGTTATATTTCTACTATAAGGGAGATGTGGAAAATATTCCCACTAACTAGGGGATGGGCTAGTTCCTTTTAGAAATGATGAGGCATTTGTTTGTGTTCAATTACCGACATGTTTCGGACTTGTTGAGTCCTTCATCATGGTGTGACTTCTACTATAAGTCACTATTCTGGAGTTTTAAGTCGATGATTAATACTAGGGAGATGATATAAAGTAAGATTTCAAATTCTTAGAAATGTTAATTAACTTGATAGTTTTTGGATGTTAGACGTGAGAGATTAATTACCATCTCAGTGCTTTGAATACTTTGTTACAAGTTTTCATATATTGGAAAATTTAAAATTAAACTTATTGCTAGCCAATCTGAGTGTTGAAGATGATTCTTCGGCAGACTACAATGCGATACAACATAAAAATACACGCAGTAAAAGAAAAACACGCCAAATACAAACGCCATCTTATCACATATAAACCGGACCAGTGGAAAAACCAAGACATTCTTTTCGGCTTTACACAGTTTACAGGTTTGATAATCTGCATCAGGTGAAAGTGGAATGTGTGCTCTTATTAAATATGTAATAGAAATTCATTCTTATCTACACCATAAGTATGGCCTGTACCGTTAGAAGTAAACTTTTGAGAGGAAGATAAAAGTGCCAAAGTTTTGGAAGCTGGAGAGGCAAATTTTATGTCTCAAGAATTTCATGAACAAAGATAATACATTTCAAATAGAGATGAAAGATTTATCATACTTTTTGTTAAAACTATCTAGAAACTTGAAGAATACACTATATCAACATGCGCTGATATCGTGCAATTTACAGCTAACAGTCAGAATCCAAACCGTAGGATAGTCTCGACCATTGTCTTGTAAATTATATAGTTTCATGGTGAACCAGCCATATTTGTCAAGTCCTTGACTGATGGTTACATTGCTGTTACGACTGGAAAAGTGATATTCGCCAATCTCATTCTTGGTAATACTTCTTTACAAAAGTGGGTGTCGGGGGGTCAAAGTTCCACCCGAGTAGGAATCTACAGGTATCATATTGTTTAGCTCTATCACGTCATATGACATCGTTACATTTGGTCTCTTGTCACATATTGAAATAATTTTATTATCAATAAAATAAGTAAAATCAGTGTAACTTACGAGACCAAATTTTCATGTATCTGGCCTAATACATTTATATTACATAATATATAGTTTATCTGGGAATTGCCCAATATTCTAACAAATTGAGAGAATATCATCCACCGTGTAAAAAATCCATATCTACCTTATTCATATTTTGTTTATGTGAAAGTCACCAATATTAACATGTGTGTTTTCTATTTTATCAACACCATACTGCAATCCCTTATCTTAGGTAAAGTGAGTTAGTGAGTCATAGGTTAATACTGCAGGCATACTTACTAGCAGCTGAACGGCAACAAGCATAAAAACATTTGATATATCATTTTGAAACATTTGGTATCCATCTCAAAGAAAAAGCGGACCATCTTCAATTCACTATCAAATCAAACGTAAAGATATACATTACTACGATTCTATCAAATTTAGACGAAATGTTGTCGATATAAGGTACATCCGGTCTTATATTAAATGAAAGCTTTCTTGGTAGTAATGTATTACTCACTTCCGCATGACTTATCAGTGAAATGGCTCTCGAGGTAAATCTCCAACTTGTCGATGTCCTCCTGGCTGAACGAGTCCTGACAGGGGCGATGCTCATTGCGGGCTTTGATGCCTGTGATGGTCGGTGGGATGCTGCCCGTGAAGAGCCCCTCAGGGAATATTTTATGCACCAACTTCATCCCTAGAATAGGATATATGACGTGTGCTTTCATGAACAATCATAATAATAACAATAACGATGATAGTAGTAGTAATAATTATAATAATGATAATGATAATGATAATGATAATGATAATAATAATAATAATAATAATAATAATAATAATAATAATAATAATAATAATAATAATGATAATGATAATAATGAATAATTTAATGGGGATCACTTTGTTATTTATGTTTTATCAACTACTCAAGTGCAAATCAAAACAGTTTATACAACTTTAAAGTATTCTGCCCTTATAAAACTGCATGATAGGGGAATCATGTTACCAAACTATTTCACCGAGAATAATTGATGCGAAATATTTATTACTGGTCAACTGTAGATCACAATATTATTGTACTTTGTATGCCCTTGTTATCTACTTCTATTCTTTTTGGATCGGTCCAAGGAAGAGCGTTTACTTTGATGATTGTGCCAAATCCTATTTACATGAATAACTATCAATCCCGACCAAATGTGCTCTATAAGACCTAGATGTTTGTTCCTAGCTACCTTGAATTATAGAGCAGACCATACTGAGTCTGACCCTATTTTTTAATTACGCCTGATAGGCCATTTTCTGGCGAAACCTTGTTATTTCCCCTCACTATGTATCAGTATCATAAAGCAGTTTCCTAAACCTATGAATTCTTTTTTTTATGGGGGGGGGGGGGGGGGGGCCTACAGATTTATTTTTGTTATCAGCATATCCAAGGGAGTCACTATGGGTCGGACACAATGGTGTCAGAGCCAGAGCATGCTAGGGTAACGGCGTTGGGTTTTGAATCAACCATTCTTTCATTCATGGTAGCATCACTGGGATCATTTATACTTACAAGCAACGTCATTAACATTACACTAAATCTTAGTTTGTGCAAAGCTGGAGTCAAATTAAACAAGGACAAAGAATGGTAAAAAACAATATAGCAAAGTCAGTGGTTTAATAGTAGAATCATGAGGAACGATCTGTCATTCGAATGAAACTGAAAGATTCGATAGGACTGGTATCTATACTATAGAGTTGCAGTTCACGTGTTAATCTTTTCAGTCATAAATTCATAGTATAAGGACATAGCAGAGTCCTTTCAAGTCATCGTCATCAACTTAGAAAAGATACTGATAACATATGATACTTAGTATTCAAGTCCCTTGTGTACCGGTGGCAGCATTGGATTTGAGTACTTTGGATTTGAGTACTTTGAATATATCAAGAATGATTCTGTATGTATGTATAATTTCTGAATTTGCAGTAATTAGAGATTAAATTTAGGTAGAACGAACCCCCAGACAGCATGAAGAGGTTGTCATATCCGCGCTGGACCAGTGTCTGGGCTGCCGCTGGTGCAATCCGTTCATCCTCATCGTAGACAATGATCACTTTACCTGGTTTGTTACGCTGAGAACTAGAGTTAAGAAATAATGTATACCCCTTTGTAATATGCTATAAGCTAAATACATCGTAGTATATTTCCCTCTCTTGGTTTACTATGACACTAGTAAAATAATACACTAAACCAGACTTTAATAATGAAAATCATAAAGATAGACGACAATGTCACAAGAGGCCCGAATTATGTAATCCGATAACCCAAAAAGATTTTTTTATGCCCCGTCTGTAATCGAATACAAGCCAAACTGTACTGTTTTCATGAACTCAGGGGCAGTATCCTGGAATAATCCATTAGTGTTAGAGAATACCCCGGCTTATAAACTAGGGATTTACCAAAGTTTACCTTAATGAACAAATCCCTGTACCTGATATATAAAGCTCATGTATCAGGCTTACCAGTATACTAGTTTGTACTTAGATGTGGATTATGTATAGCTGTATAAGCTGGGAAGAAATAAAATATCTGGACCCTTACTCGAGAAAAATCTTTGACCCTGTGTGCTCATGCTCTTATCTTGATGTGTATTCATATGTGGCCAAGAAATCGCTTTATGTCATCTTTCTAGAGGAGCTATTAAATATTTACAATATATATCATATTAGATTACTCCGTATATTGGAGCTGAAACACAGGACGACCAATGAATTTGAAAACATTGTCCTTCTGTACCAATAAAGCTATGAACAAGCGTATTGCTTAGGATTCTTTCTAGAATGGGCTGGTAATGAAAACCGACAGTAATTACTGACGCTAAGGCCCTTTTGTTGACGGTAAAGGAACCTAACAAAATCAAAAGAACCATCAAATAATGTAGAATTTGCGTCAATAAAGAAAGTCAACCAAAAACTAAGAGAATTTCCATGATATTGTAACGTGCCTAAGAATTCGAATTCCTTCAATCAATTCGAATTCCTTCAATCAGTCTGTGCATATCGGGGTTTCCCCTTTTTCAGGTCTGTACATTATCTAGAATGGTTTGGAGCTGTGGTAGACCCATTTTACGCCGATTTCTTCCTCAAGGATACATAGGCAAGCATTTCCTTCGCCTCGTAGTTTACTGCCCGGGAAAGCATGGATTTAGGATAGCTCTGAGCTGTAAAATTAAAAGAAATGGAGAAATGAACACACATGGCTGTTATTACGTCCGATACATGTCACAAAACTATCAAAAAAAGGTACCATAAGCTTTCCGATTCTTGGATGTTATTAAATAGAGGCTATCACTTTAGAACAGGACTTCCCAACATAGCTGTTGTAGTTGATATAGTGAAATAAAGTGAATGTCCTAAAACCAGTACCAGTTGCTTTGTAAAGTAACATTCTATGTGGAAAAAATATCACGATTCTTTAATGTCAGACCATGAGTAAGAGGATTTACACACTAAAGAGTATTTGTTATCAAAAACCCTTTCAGGGGAATCAAGTTGTAAACCCCTTGGCATGAATTAACTTGTAGTCTTATCACTATCATTTTTTGTAATACCAATCTGAAAGGAGATTATTGAGAAAAAAAACGAGAGATGAGATGAAGTAAATTTTAATCAAAAAGAAAAGGCCGATGTCTCCGAAGCTTAGGCTCTGAAATACTATTATTTTTCATTTTGATCTTGAGCACTTCACAATCCTAACTGAACTCACCGCCAATGATGTGGCAGCTTTCAAAATCGTCCTTTTCACGCACATCGAGCAGCAGGTAAGGCAGTGCGTCCGGGGTTGGAGCTGCTGGAATCGGTGCCGGAGCATTCAGGTCCATCTCCCCGACTCCACGGGCCACGCTGTATTTGAGACATTTAGTGACCGCACGTTAATGTGATACAGAGACACTGCCTTAGGCAGTGACGTGAGCAGTGACCTCTCAAAGATGGATCTATGCATTATATACCATTTTCATTTGTCATCAAAATATAATCCCCATTTCAGTAATTATATCATCCGCAGTCATGACCAACGACGAAAGGCGTGCACTTTCTAGGTACACTTTTAGGGCTGACCATTACAGTGAAAGAACATTTTGAAAAATGAAAGCAATTAACCGTTACCTGATGATGTTATCAAATATTATGTTAGGCACTTCATTTTTTAATGTGAAGCTGTTCAGCTAATAAACCCATTCAATTCACTTAAGTGGTTTGATTTTCAAAATTAATCTTTAAAAAAAAAATCCAACTCATGAGCACACACTGTAGTTGAGAGGATATAAGCCTACGACACATAACAACACCCAATGATGGACAGGACAGGCTAAGTCCACAGCATTCTGCATTTCTTTTGAGAGCTGTGTAGTTTTTTTCAAATAACCACATCATTGCAAGATACTGTGCGTTGGTTACTGGAGCTAGTCAGGCAGTATGTCAAACAGTACGGGTAGTTATCTCACCCCGGTATTTTTCTCCATAGGCTTAACGTTAGGAACTTGTACTCCATGGCAGTGAAAGTATTGTACCCAATACTCAATGGCTAATTTGATGACTTATTCCAGCAATAAATGATGTTATATGGGGTGAGATAAAATAAAATCCCACTCGATGAGAATAACTTGGTCTGCACTCCACCTCGTTCAACCGCTACGTAATTCACTCAGCTTCGCTTTGTGGATTACTCTGCAGTCAAACTCTGTGGAGTATGTACCAAGTTATTCTAATCTCGCGGGTTTCCTTCTATAAATTACGTGATCACATATTGTATACAGATTGGTCAGTGCACCCCAGACAATAAAGAACAACATGGAATAGCTAGAGACAGCTATGGAACAAGACACTTCAAGTTAAAACACCTCCAGACTACAGTGCCCTACTCAGTCCAAATTAGGTAACAGAACACATATGGAAGGTCTAAAACAAAGGAAGTTAATCAACATCAATTCTTCTGGAAAGGGGAACTTTGGACAACACAAAGCTTTAAAATATTTACTTTCTTTTTTTCTTCACACCTAATTCCAACGTTATTCCTCTGTCATAGGTATTATAAGAAATCTAAGACCCTTAGATACTTATCACGATATCGAGACAGCCACCTGTAATATACTTTACCTTGCTAATCCTGAATGTGTGCTTTAGTAAGAACGCAAGCAATAGGGCATTTTGAATCGTGGTGAATGAACCTGGTAATATCTGGGACCAGTTTGAAAAAATCATTATCGACAGAAAACTTTAGAAGATATGTCTTTTAATTCAATCTTATTTTTTTGGGGTCATCGGTTTGATAAGAAGGCGCCAGCCAAGTACTCATAAATCGACATCCAACCAGCATCCCTCAATAATGAGAGCATAAAGCTTTGTAGAAAGCAACACAGTATTCAACAAAATGACAATAAGTGCTTGAAGCCTACCTGAGGAGTGTTGACCGAGCTGTATCAGGGTTTGACTGGCCACCAAAGTCGCTCTCTGTGAACGAGTTCACTGGACTACGTTGAAGGTTGTGCAGTTCAGCGTCCACCGAGTCGGGTCTCTCTGATTGGGCTGTATACGGTGTGTCCGCTACAAAGACAAAGTAACCGTCATACAGAGCCTGTTCCATTAGGCACACTGACAAGCTAAACACGGCGGACGTGTTGGGCTTGAACGGGCAGCAACCCATAAAACCTTATCAAATAGCGTTTGTAAGGTATTTTCATACAGCGCGTGCATGGTGCCGCCCGTTCATATTTTGCCCATGGGCCTGTGGGGTTTGTACACTATGGGCATGTTTGGCAGACGTCTGATGGCGTCGAAATCACAGTCACCCCAGTGGAAGAGGCCCTTAAGGCTGAGAGAATAGAACGATCATACAAACCTATCATTGTGATAAAGCGTGGAGCTTATCGAGGGCATATTTACTACCTATTAATCCATAATCAAAGAGAAATTTTTGAACAACAGATTAGTTTGATATTTCTGAACTGATCCTTAATTTTTCAAGAAACATTTTGCGCACCTTCGTATGTTTTATGGAAAGATCATATACACTTTGTTCCCTTAGTGAATTATCAAGTAGGACATCACTAGTTTTTCGCCTAACCCAGCCAGGCTCTGGAACCTCATATGATAAAAATAGGACGATATGTCAGACAAAAACTGCTTTGGAATGTCGCATTTTACCGATAAGGTGGTGCACGGGAATAATCTACTGGAAGACTTTCAATAATTCCAATATGATCCCTAAATTTACCTAAATGACCTTTATAGCTTGATCTAATTTATCATAGGATACAGAAATCTTGCTAATCATACTCACGTGGGTCATAATCAAAATCCTCATCTTGTACGACCTGGTAGACTTGAACGACCTGAAAAAAGGTGATGAGAATGATTAATGGTGCCCTTTCTTGTTTCTTATTGTATTGCAATGTCGCATACATCCTAAACAACCACTTGCCCGGACCCATGTGGGAAGTTTTTTGCCAAATTTATCCTAGAAGAAATACAAGATTACATAAGAAGACATGTAAGCACTGGATTAGATAAATGCCTACCGGAAAACAAAACAATGCAGCCATATCTTTCACAACCAGCTACCAAACAGCTCCCTCTAAACAGCTCCGTAATATCAGGAAACGTCCCGAAATTTCACACGATTGTTTAAATATGGTGTGAGCTGTCTGCGTGGAATGATATCACTGAGCAGAGCTGAGTGATACCTGTAGTGGAAGACGATGAATACCAGGTAAACATTATATGAAATTGGTTGGCTTTTAGATTTTATCCTTCCCCGTCATGTGTTTTAACTTCATGTGTCACGCATGACATACAAATATTTTATGGCATAACCGTGGCATTCAGTCACACCATGTGAAGTTTATGGAGATTTATATGACGTGTGGGAAAATAGACCTTCTAGTCGTTGCTGTATAACAAGATCAAATCTACACCTTGGGCAGTGAAGCATCTACACCTTGGGCAGTGAAGCATTGATGCCTGTAGATCACGCTTATTGGTAGTTCCCCAGATTATCTGGTAAAACCCATGTATCTGTGATAACCTGTCAACAATCTTTCAATTGTTCCAACTATCGAGGCATACATAACCTCTGGCGACATAGAACTGCTTTGTACTGACATAATGCCCTCCAACAATTACCGCTTTTCAAGTGCGATAACTATTCAGATTCTGTCCGCTAGATGAATTCTTAGGGGGAGCACCCATACTACCACTTGGAAGATTAATATAGTCATGTGCCAAATTTGGCGGCTCAATGATTTGGACATTTTAAAAAGTACTGATATCTCTCTTTTTGATCTCTCTCTCTCTCTCTTTTTTCTTTTTTAAGAATTTCGTAATCTTACGATATGATATATGCTTCCGAAAAATTATTCTGGATCTTGATATAGATCCTAACTTCAACCATGAGAACTTTTTGCACTTAAGTTCAGTAACATGTGCAATGCATATTATCAGATTATGATATAAAATGATGATAATGACTTTTGTATACTTACCAAGTGTACAAATGTTGTAACTTTCATCCGTTTAAATATTTCATCCTTTTTGAATTTGTAGTCTGTAAAACGAAGAGGAATAGAGGATAATAAGATATTTTATCGCACTTTAGTTTATTAGCCATATTCGGAACCTATTGCATAATCACACGCAATGGAACATCTCTTAGTAAATAATCCCAAATACAAACAAGAACACCTGAATGGCCCATTTCCGAAGGCTTTTTATTATATGCCTATGCTGATAAGTCACACCGATACAAAACTCTGCTACGGAATAGGTATTATTGTGATACCGCACAGTATGCTCGTTTGGTAGATTAAATACACACATACTCTGAATGCTCAATTGATGCAAGCAAATATAGCGGTATATGGAACGATGGCTAACACAGAAAAACATGAAATATCACCATATAAATACACAATTATAGTAAAATATTATGAAACAAATTGGATTTTGTTTATCAACTAATATAACCACTTTAAGTAAATAAAATTATCAAATACATTCTAATCCACCCCCTATTAGTGTAAAGTATCTCTCACAAAAAGCATGAGTTTTTCAGATTTGGTTGTAGCAATCAACACAATAGTACATTATGAATTTACACCTTAGTCAAAAAGTTTAACAGCAAGAAAACTTGTATAAGTAACTAAGCATAGATACTTAGAGTGACTTATGCCATACCAACACACTCTGGATAGTGACCTAATATAATCATATATTTATTCAAATTTGAAGGTATACAATAAAAGTGAAATATATTGACCTTGTTGGGATGTTTAATATTTCTATCAAAAGAAACCAGGTAAGAGAGGACGTCCCAACAAGGTGAATACGTTAAACTAGATTACTCTTGACAGAGTGTCAGATATACCTATCCTATGAAAAGCTCGTCTAAGCTTTACACTTTCCCATCACCCAAAAACTGCTTGCAAATGCTTGTTTTGTTGTTGTTTGTTTTGGTTTAACATCCCAGGGGACCCTAAGGATATATAGGGACTATCAATGATTTAGTTTTTCACTTTCGTAGAATTATTTCAGTCAATTCTTTTCAATGTTTTCAAATATTTTATATACAATCAAAGAGATTTGTCTCTTTCAAAAACCTGATGATATCTTTCTTTGGAAATCAATCAGTGCAATCGAAGCAACAGCAACAATGCCAAACACCAAATGATTTTGTAAAATGTGGTTACCTTATTGATATGTACTCACACACCTTTCGTTAAAACATTCTACTGGCTCTATGAGTTCATAGAATAATTCTATTGAAAGAAATGCGGTATGTGAGAGTATGTACCAATAAGGGAAATACACATTATTTTATTACATATCTTCATATATGAATAATTTTTAAAGTGTCTACGAAAATGTTACGATGTCTGATCTGGCTTCAAAGTGTGCTGGCTGGTAGTTATGTTGCCATCTTACTGGAAGTGGAGCTGTGATCACTCTCTAACCTGATTGGTCAGTGCATTTTTCTCAGACGATCACAAAACGTATTCGGTACGTCTTTATATATCACCATCCTATGCCGGTATATAATTAATACCAATACTTTAGCAGATGTTGTTATTTGCATAACATACTGGCAGAGGTGTATGATAACAATGTTACTCTAACGACTGTAAAATAAATCAGAAGGTAGCCTACCACTGTACTTTTCAACAAGTTGTTCCACTTTGTGGACCTTTGCTCGCTGCTGTGCCTTCCTGACCCTATGACTAATCTGTCGGCCTAAGCCTCCCATATCTCATGGTGTTTGCTGCATGGCCGTCTTGGTGTGTCTTGTTCAGAGGCCAAGAGCGCAGTGTGGGATCTCAGTAGGACGCAGGTCTTAATAAGGACAATACTCAACACACTATATCCCTCCCCTGTATAGTAGTCACTGTATCTGCCTTTATCCCAACCCCCTCCCACCATTTCCTAACTCCCGTGGCCAAAATCCTTGGCTTTGCATAGACTACGCAGAGAACCCTAATGACATAAGCCATTAATAAAAGCAATAAATGTATCACAGAAACTTTGGGATTTTCGGGTTAGATTTGCTTTAGAGAGTGGAGTAAAATCTAATGTTGCGCGTAAGATATATGCACCTGGATTTTTACATACGTCCAGAAAGGTAGCCAACTTGAACAACGATGTCCAGGTAGTTGGAAAATTAATAGTTATCATTCAGGTGAGTTTTTAGGTAAAAGTTATAATTAAGTAGTCTTCAAATAAATGTTTACTATTTCAAATTCCTTGGTCCTCCCGATATTATATTTCAGAAATTGAGTCTTTTGTGGCATCTAAATACACAGCTTATATATACAACGTATGTTGACCTTTAATACATATCTGAACAGCAATGGATATTCTGTACTAACAAACATACTTATATAGTGTATCAAAGTGGAATAGGTAGGTAAGAATATGGTTAACTAGACATAGATTGTCTGTTTCAGTAGTCTTGGTATAACTTCAAATTACATAAATTTTCCACTTTGTTACGCTTAAGTTGTGTTGACTTATGTGTTTAGCGGCGTTATATCAAGAGCAGAAAGAAAATAAAAAGAACTTGTGAGCATCCTACAGTTTTTCACATTAACATTTTCAAAATAACTGAATACAATTCTTTTGAGGAAACACTGAATTTTAGGATAAATTTTAATTTGGAGATTTACTTTATTGACTCAACATTTTGAAGCCATCCAGGACAACAAAAGTAAAGTGGGTATGTAAGTTGTAAAAATTGTGCAAGGCAAGTGCAATCCATGAACAATCTTGGGAAAAAATCAAAATTTTCTTTATGGGAATTATTGTAAGAAATACATGAGATATAGAGGACTTTTAGAGACTAAAAAATAAATCATTGAGTAGAATATGGCTTGCATCTATCAAACAGCTAAACATAATAATTTTATCTTTGATGGGAAGATTGAATTTCCATCATCACCATTAATAACAATGGAACCAATAGGGAGTCAAAGGGAACCCCCTAAAACGGCAGATACCCGTGGCCATAACACCATTTCGGAGTTGTTAAGTGTATAAAAAATATGCATTTAAACGATTGGAGAATGACGCATTTAATCTCCAACCGATATACTCAAAGTATTGAGCATCTATCTCTGGAAATGGTGCTTTGAGTATCTAGAAAGAGTATCTGCGGTCTCAGTGAGGTTCACTGTGGCTCCCTCTGCACCTTACTAGTCCTTAGCAAGGAAGAAAGACAATACTTACTAGTTCTTAGGTCTTCCAATTTTGCCATATACTTTGAGAGGCTAGCTCCTGTAAGAAATAATGGTTCAATCCTCAGATGATATCACTTTAATACATTTTTAATAACGAAAAAATAAAACAACAAAGCTTTACCATAAAATTCAAGCCACCGATCATTCCTCTTCCCTATAATCCATTGCGTAAGAGTCCGAACTAATACTGTATAATTGTTATATTCAGTTAATCACAGGTGAAATCCTCGTGTGGACATAAATGTGGTGTATGTAAACAATTGAGATAAAATGTCATTCATCGTCCCACTGCAGCGATCATATAATATCCATGTACGGAAAAACCTAAATGTAGGCCTTTATAACCAAAAGTTTCTTGGAATAGATCTAACATAGGAAATACAGTATGATTTAGATCTATATGTACATTCGAATAGCTTATTTATGAATTGAATCAGTTTGTGGTTGATGCATAATCCAAAGTAGCACTAGCAGTGGTTGCACTACAAGCGCCAAATTGGAATAATAAGCATATTATCAACATAGTGAAATTGTTTTGATGAAGGCACATTTATCTTGTCAAGTTCTGACCAGCAAGCAGTCACTAAGTCTGAACTCTACATGATGACTCGGAGAATGAAAACGTGAAAAGATATGAACGCTTTGGAGTAGGGTAATTTGTGAATTCATAATGTTACTGTTAGTCACAAGTGAATGGGAAAATATGCTCAAACTTGCCTGTGTCAATCTGCGATTTGACATTTTTGAATTTAGGATTCTGTGGAGTCTTCTTACTCAACGGCTGAAACATAGAATCACAGGTTGCCATATTGATAGATATTGAACTCTGTGTAACAAGTAGACACTGAACAAATATTGAAAGTAGAATTTGCGATCTGTAAAATATCTACGATAATGAAAAACTTACATCAACCCTTTTCGGTCGAGACGTACTAACCGACGACATGTTCGGTTGTCAATGAAAATACTGCACTGAGCATGCGCAAAAGGAAGCCACTATGCAGAAGTGAACTGGTACCTGGGGAATGAAATGAGTCTGCACAAAATGGTACCCGTCGGAGATGGATGCTCGGCACGTGGCGCCCTCTATTGTTACCTACCATACTTGAGATTGAACTGCTGCAAGAAAGACATTAAATCATGTAGGCCTACAGAAAAACTCTTAACAGTTGTTTCCTTTTTTTAGGTATATATACCCCGATACACTTCTTTTGATAATGATTCATTTTAGCCACATTGGAAACATAATTCAATCTTGAAATTTACTTATTTCATTGCAGAACCGATTTCCAGGTGTCATCTCTGAAGAAAGTTTAGGTTGGTCAAAGAACCTCTGTGTTGTTGGAAAAACTTTTGTGGTGATGTAACAATTCGCCCATCTATGCAAGGCTTAAAAACCTGGAGTATGGCTGGTCAAAATATTTCCCTTTTTCCAATGATAGGAATGCACCCCGCTCATTCCTACACGCTTCATAAGAAAGTAAAACGGGCTTATTTTCAATGAACTAAGCTCGTCCATGGACAAGTCTGTGCCTCACATATAATTAAGGGAACGAGACATTTTGGGTATTGTGAGAACAACCGGAACAAACTTAAAAATGACAATACTGAGGATTATCATAACCTTGCATAGTGCTGCAATTACCGATAAACATGACATCAGTGACTATATATACGGTATATCATTATATTTACCGCGTAGGCCTACTGATAAACTTGTGGTACGGTACGTCGGTTGTCTAAAATTTGATAGAGAAGTGCCAATAGTTTAAATAAATACATGTACAGATAATATTATTGACAGTCCACCTAATAGCAGTAATGCTAATACATTCCTCTACTATAGATTCTATAGTAATAAGCTACATGAGAACCTCCATGTGTTTGCCCACATGGAGGTTTATTTATTCCCCTTATTTTATATTCAAGTATATTTTAAGACGTTACAATCGTTCACCCGTTCCCAGGCGATCCTCCACAATGGCGTCAACTTATAACAAACTACAGTATATACAATTACAGGGCATGCCAGACTCCACATTTCTTTTATACACCTTACTCCCAGAAATAAAAAACTTGATACTCCTGAACAAAACTTAGGGCAAACAGTGTGCAATCACAAATATATGTCAACAGTATTAGGCCTTATGACCTTATGTCTTATGTATAATTTACCTTGAGATGTGAATGAAAGGCAGATTCAAGGTCTTTGGACGCCACCCTCTCTCTTTACTTTACTTAAAGTTCTGGACGAGATCTACTATAGATTACAACCAGAAATATTCAAGAAATATGTGATTCATGGCCAACAACATTGTCTTATCGTGCTCTAATTCAACGACTTAATTTTAGAATGAAATGCAGAATCTTTGGAGGTTACTATCTCCAACAAATTTCAAATATAAATATAATATATGACATACAGCAATCCACCCTTTTGTGACTCGATCTTTCTCAGAATCCTGTTGCAGTGGTGTCCATGTGCTTCTATTTACATTTTACGACATCGGGGACCAATTTGCGACACGAAGCGTACGCATGCGCCCCGGAAGAACATCACACGAAAACATCGTTTGAATTTTGGAGGCTTCCCTCGGATTTTACCCGGTTTGAGGATACGGGAGTCTGTTGGAGTACAACTGAAAGCTGCCCGTGAGTTCTTAGGACGGAGGAGCTTTAGGAATAACCATGTTGGTCTGCACAGACCTGCGTTCTTGTGTGAGGTGAACTGGCTTGGGCGGCCCCTCAGGAAGGCGTCATGACGGGCCTTGCCTTGGCCGAGAGCTGTAGGTAGGTGCAGGGCGTTGCACCCTCAAGTCTGGGCCACGACGAAGTAAATGAATGCACTCATGGATATAGTGGAGATTTATCGAGGACCTTAATGTGGAACCCGCTGCATTCATTACTATGTTGAAGTCTCCGGGAAAGCAGCATCCGCAAGCCAAAACGCCTCCTCCAACGAAGCCTCGCAAGGAGCAGCGCCACTGGTCACAGCGGGTGCAGGAGACGGTGGTGTCCGCCGGCCCGGAGGGTCTGCTCAACTTGGTCATCAAAGGCGGAGCTGACAATGGTCAGTTCTGCTGGCTGGCCGATGTGAAACATGATCGGATTAATTACCATTCCGGGAAACTACACCAGGATGATATTATATTGGAAATCCAGGGCCAAAAAGTGGCAGGATATACGTTGAGAGATGTGCTGGATTGGCTGAAACAGGTGTCCCGAAATGGGGCACCTGTCATGTTTAAGACAGTCAAGTCAGGTACGTAGGTCTATGCCCGACTTGAACGGGTCTAACTCAAGCTCCACAGCACCCCATTGATTTAATAACTATGTTCATGACATTTTCATTCTCATTATTTATAGAATATAGTGACATTATTGATTCACTTGGGATGTCTTAGAATTGCCCTCTCGGCCTGTTAGTGTTACGATATCAACACACATTGTCACTCAGTGGCATAGACCATAAATATGTCTGTTTATGATTTAGTGTAACCAACTTTAATATTATATCAGCAGAGGTTATAGATGATGTAGGGCAATATTTGTTTCTGATAAGTTGGAAGCCATTTGAAAGTATGCGTACTAAAGCGAGAGTGGATTGAATGAGAAGTATCATTTACTGATTTAGAGTAAAGTGAGTCATATATTGAGTATGACCATGTTAAAGTCATAGGTTTGTAGTACACGTATATCATTTTATCATAACTTAAGACAAATGATTAGCTCTAGTCTTTTGGGTTACTTGCCCTGGGCTCAATTTCTCTAATGCTACACTTCAGAGTTGTATTATATAGAACAATTTCTTCAACATAAGGAGAGCATATATAAGACTTTAATCATATCACCAATTGATCAAGTAATACAAAGCCCGTAAATTTTGCATACCGGCAATTATATTGCTTTAGGCAAGTACATTGTATAATTACCACAAATGTGTCACGGTTGCGGTAATCAACATTTTAAACTTTCTTTCATAAGGTAAACTTCTAGCACAAAAGACAGTGGTATATAGAAATACTCTGGACCTAGTGCAATTCAGTTCGGTATCATGATCTTTCGGCAAGATTGAAGTATCAGAGTTAAGATCGGATCATAGGGCCATGGTAATTACCATTTCTCGTTTATGCCTCTGTATACCGCATACATGTTCATGTATTTCACTTGCCAGATCCCTGACCCATACAAATCAGTGCGGGTCTCTATCAGATAAGTGAATATCCGAGTCACGACCTTTCTAGTTTATAACACACTATACCATCCGAGTATAGTATGCAGACTTTATTGACTATCGAGGGTGGCGCGGCTGATGTCGAGTTGAAAGGAGATCAATCCCTTCCCTCCCGGTACACCAGGCGTCACTTAGTTCAGGCGTAGGAGTGGGAGTCAGCGAGTGTGGCGAGGTTCGTGGCGTCGGGGCTTTGGTTAGTAGTACTCAGGCCCGTGACTGGCTGGCTGGCGTCCCTTGTCGACTGACTGGGCTCTGCTTCTTACCGGGCCTCTACTATTATTGCTCGTGCAGCCATGCGCAAAGCTGTAGACATTCCAGGGCATTCCCTAGGGCGAAGATCTGCTTGGGGAACGCACTCCGCACGTGGGATTACCATAAAGTGGGCCACAGAAGTATGGGGGTCCCACGCTGACGGTCTTTCGTGCACACGGAATATCTTTGGTGTAGACTGCTTGCAAACCTGCTCCGGCATTAACGATCCGACTATACATGGTTTATATAATCACCGCTATGGAGTAATCAGTGTTTAAATTGGAGCTCGAACCCATAACTTAAACTTAATGTGTGCACTGTCAGACCATTTAAGGATACTCCTGTAAAGTCCATTAAGGTCGTATTTATGTTCTCTATGTTGGCCATTTTGATAGCCCATCGTAGCCATAAGTTCTGTAAAGTACGTATTATTGATTACTGCCAAAACACATTCTATTTTCAAGTGTAATATATTAGGTTTTTATCTTAACCCATTGAAACTAAAAACGCTTAATTTAAAAGTTCACTAACAAGGAGTTGCAGTCCCTCGGGAGCCTCAGTCGATCACTCGATGTGACGATTAACCACATCACGTGTGCTGTGAATATTAGTGCTCTGTCGTAACCCGTCAATTCGGCACTCCGGACTCGAGGACTCGGGGAACTCCTTCTGGACCAGATCCAATACACAAAAAATACCCAGAGAAATAGTGTTCACAGTGATGTATTTGTTACTGCAAGAGGGTTGTAATAAAAAAACAACAGAAAAACACACAACAGATGCTCTTGTCGGTTGAGAAATCATTCTAAATTAGTTTTGATTGTCCTAGCAATGACATAACTTGACCATGTTTCAAGTTGAGCTCTGGGTTTGGGGGTGGTTGGTCACGGTACTTGCGTAAGCGGGTCAATGAAGAGACCCAACCAAATCAGTGTACTTTTGGTACGCACAACAAGTGGAATCAGCAATTCACCACAGCGGTCTGAAACCCTTTCCGGGTCTCCATTGAGAGGTTGATCTGTAGGGTGTGCTACCCAAGCCGAGGTCTCGGGCCCCCACCCCTTCCACGGTGCCATATTAGGACAATCGCGCCCGCACCAGCTTAAATCCAAGTACATTCCTTGCATGCCAGCTGTGTCTTACTTGTGAAGGGACATATACAGCGTACCACTTGTGCTTGAGAGTAAAGTCATGCACAACATTGCAAAATTCTCTTGTTTCCCTTTCTACTTAACATCTACCGTGATATACTTGTCCTTAGTCTTGTATACTCTAGTCTTAGCTTTGTTTAGCGAATTATGGGCCGACTTGTGGCAACTCTTTACCATATTTAGGGACCCAATTAATAATACTACTACGATTGCTTTCGTTCCTCGGATATGTTTGTCACTACTAGAAAAATTCTGCTAGAGAGGTGATTGTGCATTATAAATAAAATCATGTGTGCACAGTGTGTCCCAAGAAATATAACAAACATTTACTGTATACACTTTAGAAGGGAGGACTTTGAAAAGAAAGGAATGTTCATAGTAATTAAGGGAGCAAAATGCATAACAGAATAAGATATTTTAAACAGCTTTAACGCTTCAATCATCATAGTCACTAGGGTGTTTACAACAAAAAATATATATTATACACATTTACTGGTATGCACGTATTATGATGTTATCATTTTGCTGATCAATATCTAAACATATTATGTAGTTCTAAATTTTATGAGTTAATTTGCCTTCACAAAGACATCTATGGATTGTATGCTAGATTATTCCCTGTGACATATTAGTGCCTCTATACTTTCAAACTGGAATGCATGTATATGCAGTCTGATATGATTATTCAATAGAAGAAAGCGTCATAAACTTGAAAAGCGATGTGACCACTTGCTTACCCGTATGTATAATATGTCTAAACGAGTTGAGAAAATCTATCAAAGAGTCAGAGGGACACGGGGAGATAACAAAGTACGGTATAAAGATTACAGATTTAGAAATGAATCTTACAAAAAGATCGCCGAGGTATCGAGGTCTTGAGTTTTGCAATAAGTTGAAACCTGAGATACAGAAGGCAGAGAGTAAAAAGGTGTTCAAAGAGAATCTGAAAAATATATAGCATTGACTGCAGTTATGAATACTTGAAATAAAAAAATATGGGGAGAATGACCATAAGCCACGCATCAAACCCGAAAGTTCTGTTTAAACAAAGCGTTTGATAAACCTTTGATACATCAACCATTAAATGTTTTATCTGTCCAAGTGTCCTGCGTTTTGGACAAGAGTGGGGCTTTCTTCAGGGCTGTAGCCATAGAATAAAAGAACTGATCTGATATCGAAATTTCAGTTCACAAATGTGTATTGATATAGTTGCGGAGAAAGTGACTACTATGTTTACTTTCATGGGAATGAATGATAGTTCCTCCCCCTTACAGTGCACCACTTGTGTCATGTTTAAATATTTGTGAATGAGGTTTCGCTAAAAACAAACCCAAACAGTCGTAAAAGTATTTCAATTAGGATAACAAATACACACCTTATGAGGAGAATAGTGGGCATGCAACTTGGTGCAGTGTACCATATTCTGTATACATGTACACCGTAGATGTAAACATGGAGAAATAATAGCTGAAAGAAGGGGTTCATTATGAAGGTCACTGGGATCCGTTGTATGCTGCTTGGCAACTTCTGAGTGTCGGATCTGTCACCATGGAGATTTGCTATCCGCGGCTGGCCTTTGATGTCTCATATGTCCGCCCCGAACGTGTCGATGCTGGTCAGATGACCTTATCTCGTTGTCAGTTGACAACACGTAGACGGGTAACAGGACTACCCATCAGCGTTCCCGTGCATATCAGTACAGTCGGGGATTATTTACAAGTGTTCGGGTAATCGCATAATCACAGATAAAAGTTAGGGCTGCCTCCACCGTCAGGTATCCCACAGGGAACCCCTCCTTCGCCATAATCCATAGAAATCCACTTTCCTATATCATGTTATATGGGAATGAATCATCATCTATTCCAATTTTGGATCACCTCTGATGGGGTTTTTCAATCCGAACATCTATGGGGTGATTTGGCAAAACCTGTTTTAAATCTTTCTAGACCTGTTTGTTTACAGACGGTGTTTCATATGATATGTGGAGTCACCATGACATCACACTGGCTGTTGCTACGGCGTTAAACGCCACAGAACCTAAACAAACCCCTCAACATGGAGCGGCATTTATGAAAAATTCATTTGCTCTTCAATAATTAGCGTTCAATGTTGGTCTCGTTCTAGTTTGCGTGACCTGGTTGACCTTGCATGCGGAGGTACACTCAGGTGCAGAGAAAGTGTTTTTTGTGTGTGTGTGTGTGTGGGGGGGGGGGGGGGGGGGGAGTGGAGGGCAATGTGGAAGGAGTACTAAGTGAGGAGTATTCGCTACTTCAGAAAAAGTTTATGATAGCAGACAACGGATCCTGATATAGATCACTTCGTCCATGAAGATATTAGAACTACTCTCTTATTCAC
Organism: Alentia gelatinosa; assembly: GCA_950022655.1. Classification (NCBI taxonomy): domain Eukaryota; kingdom Metazoa; phylum Annelida; class Polychaeta; order Phyllodocida; family Polynoidae; genus Alentia; species Alentia gelatinosa. The sequence continues at coordinate 75,568,772 of OX465581.1, forward strand.
CATTTTAAATAAGTACATACTACTCACCTCAGGTTCACCATAGGAAAATCCTATAATAGGTATTATACGATAAAGGTGTTAATTTGTAGACAGGAAGTTCAGTAGATAGTATGTACCAATTCACCGGAACCGGGTTATGTATCACATAACATTTCACCGTTTCATAAATTCTTACAATGACAATAAATGGGGGTGGATTATGATATGGATTTCTATATCTACACAAGGCATCTGAGAAAGAGAACCAACTACCTGACCGATTGCTTTACGTAATTACTGGATAATAGTTCTCAAAGTCTCCAGTGCATGGATGCAATTAGGCGTACTGGTACTACTCATACCTTTCGGCCTTAATACTTGGCGACTAATGTTCTGACATGGAGGACAATAAACATGTATTTAGATCAGTCTGACTTTTGGTTGAGTTCATGTCTAAATGCTGATGAATGCAAAAAAGAGCTCCCAGTTCGAGCCAAGGTGTTCGAGGAGAGTGGCTGATCATGTGGCTCATATTATGGCTGTGTGTATAAGACTTGTACATGAATAGATTTGGACATGTCTTTGATTATTTCCATTTTATTCATGATATATGACCATTATTTCCCTCCATGTCTCTCCCAGTTCTACCCCGCTAAGTCAGGGAGCAGTGCGAAGGATATGGTATGACTTGGGACTGAAGCCAGTCTGGGAGGGGAATCGAGCAAGGGTTTGAGGCCGCCAAGGTGGACTGTGGGCGCAACTCAGTGGATAGTGCCTGACACGAGTGATGCTATGGGCGGAGCGTATTGGCTGTGACCTGACGCGTAGGGGGTAAGGCTGATGAGTGGGTCTGGGCATGACCGGTCGGGTCGGGGGATCTGTGAGCGGCGTAGATAACAGGTCACCCAGCCCAGCACACTGAGTGGACCTGTCAGGGGTGGACGATGGGGTGGTAGTTAGGGACTTCCCAAAGGCTCTGGTCTCTATGGTTAACTCTAGACGAATAGGTTGAAGGCTACTGTCAGCTACCTACAGTAATCCCTACAACACGCACTGACTTTCCGGATATGGCATTCTTTCTAATGTACAACTTCTACTGAATCTGCCATATAGTTGATAACCCCCCACACCCCAACTGCTCTGCCAAAATATTAGAATAAATGACCCAGCTTCTCAGCTGAAAAGGATATAATTTTCTATCCTATAGCTATATGTTTCCACCTTGGAATTGTCGAAACACACCACCAATTAAATAGCTTCCCTTAGAGCAACTCATGTTTTATGTATATACAAGGTAAATTTGTGATGTCTATAGCGTGACAGATCGTCGTTGTAACCACCTGTGTATGGTAGAGTATGCAGTCAGTAGTTGACGGTGACACGAACCCGAGTCACGACAGTGGTTGTGACACTGTGTGTCTTAATTAAGGCCTCGTCACAGAGGGTCATGCCAGTCACGGTCACCGTCCCCAGGTAGGTCCGACCCAGACTGGCGGTCACATGCCACTGTCAACACCTGCCCACGCTAATTACAAGACGGCTGTAATTAGCGCCAAGGCCTGCCCCTCCCAAATTACCTTTCGGATCCGTTCCTCGTTAGGCGCCAGCGCTATGCACTGGGACGTTATAGCCATGATTACTGTTGCCATGGAATTAGACAGATACTATGTTGACATTATCATGTTATGTGGCTTGTCAGAACTGGTCTGATCCGAAAGAAGTTTCTCATCGGTTATGACGGGACGGTGTTAAGAGCGCCTGTTTGCCTTATCATGAGTAATAGGGAACGTATGCTTATTTGGTTGGTTTTCCCCAAGCAAATGTGATTCTGAAACCTGATAGAAACGTTACATTATTCAGCAGATTGCTAATTTGAAAGTTCTACTGCCATGATACATGCTTCGTATATTTTAATTTTGTCTGCAGTAATTTTATTCCTTTGATTTTGTATTACACCTGAACTTGATAGTTGTTGTTCAGTGTAATAGAGAAAAGTAGTAATTTAACGAATTTCCTTTTAGAAAATCTAAATGTCAAGAGATATGCGAAAATTAGCTAGTATTTAGTTTTATATCGATGAACAGAATCAATGCTATAGGCTCAGCCGACACTTTCCCTGATCATCATCCTGTTATTGCTCCTTGATATTTCCCAGTAGGTTATAAGTATTGAATTGTAGTATTCAGAGATCGTCTAAACCTGTAAGTCTCCTACTGTCATGTATCTGTACTCTTTATAGTCATGTAATGCTGTCATTCCTTGCTATTGTCTTGTAAATCTGACTCAGAATGGTCACTGCGATTTATCACGACGCGACACAAGTAATTGCCAGGATTCTCTAAAGCGGCTAGAACTAAGAAATTGTCATATGTGATCCAATTTGTCATAGTAGACCCTCTGTCGCAGTGATTCTAGCTTTGAAAATGGGCTCCTATTGGTAAAACATGTATTTTTCAGAAATTCCTTTACCTTTCATTTATAATGTCATGCCATTCCCAGAGTTTCAAACCCAAAGTAAAGTCATCACAGTGTTAATTTAGCATTTTGAGAAGTCCTACATGGCCGTTTTGTTGAAAACAAAGGCCATGGAGGACGTTTATACTCTGGGCCTTTTTAACTTACTTATGGTAACGATATCGATTCCTGTAAGGGCTCTCTGGAAAGGTATTGAGCTGCTCTATGCAATGGAATATCTAACTAGAAATCTGTGATGTGCGACATAAGTTCCACTATGATAAATTGGTCACAAATTTAGTCATCCATCCAATTTTACTTAATATGTACTAGTTGTGTCGCGTCATATGACATTTTCCAGGGTCGCAGCGATCTTCTGTGCCTTGGAGATAAAGACTTAATCATAAGTCCTCAGTGACAATGGTGATATGTTGTAAGATTGTTGTGTTGTATGTTGACACCCGCAGTGTGTTATTGTATTTCAGAGAAGGACAGTGACCAAGACACCTATAAGTTTGACCTTGACGGAGGTGAGCTACCACCCTTCCCTAGTCTCACGCTCACCCACCTCACACGACACTTAGAGTGTAGTTTGGATTTGCTAACACATAGTTAGGAGATTGCACGTTTTAAGTTTAGCACAGTCATGATATCAGGGCAGATTTAACAAACCTACCTTTTTGCCCCCCCCCCCCCATTTTTTGTGTATGTGATCGAATAATTGACAATATTGTTATAATATATTTCCTTAGATCTCTGGACTGGCCAATCTCAATATTCCGACGTTCTGACAATTTAGAATCACCCGATTGTTGCCTTATTCACAAGAAAATAAATGGCATTTAGTTTATACGTATGATATTCTTCCCAGCCCTGAATAATAAAACAATATGATCCCTACAATTCAGAGGAGACGGTCTATCAATGAGGAAGGTAGATTGGGGTAGGAGACGGAGGCGGCTATAGGGATGTAATGGTATTATGCGTGACTAATTATGCACGTGAATCCCCACTTTCCACCCTCTATGTGAACACATATATTTGTATATGTATGACATGTATATGAATGCATATATTAACAGGAAGTCAGAGACTAGAGCACAGAGCGCTGTCTCATAATAGAGTCGCGGCGCCGGGTGTTAACGGGCAGTATTAACGGCTGGTATTGTATATTAAAAGGATATCACGTAACCGTGCCTGGACCGTCTCTCTCACCCGGCACTCGAGAGCCCTTCGTGCTCTCCCCACCACCCCGTGTCCCCCTCTCCACTTTCGAGTGGCCCCAGTGTGCGGTTAATATGTTTGTTATTACGCATGGTTATACTGATTGGTGGATAATGAAGTACCATGCTGAAAGTGGTCCATTATTTCAAACCAAGCTGGATTAGATCGAGACACGCCACTTAGGGATTAATGTCATCTGACCTAGACATGGCGCCCAATATCTGTTGTTACTAGCTTGTTTACGTAATTTTGAAGATGTTTACGTGTTACATTGTAAAATAGTTTTATTCCGGTTAGGTGATTTATCACCGTGTGGGCTAGGTCATTCACAATTGGGAAATAAATCTACGTTACCACGAAACTTCCCCACACACTGAGAAGGGCAACTGTCGACACCACAATAGCAATAGATTTATGTTATCAACAATAATATTAGCAAAATTGAATAGTTTCTATCATGTTTCAAAAAAGAAAATACATTAGTAGTAAATTTTTTTTTAATTTTTTTTTTTTTAGTAGTAAATATTGAAGGTTGGCATGAAAACATCCCCAGTTAGCCTGTACATATACGTGTATCGTGATGTGTAGAACAAGACACTACTAACCTTTACACGCACTGGTACTAACGAAAAACAATGCATGGCTCATAGAGATAGAGGACTAACCACCGTAACTCAAGTAAGTAATGGTAATTTGGCTAATTAGACGCCATCTACGTTAGAAGATACCCGCTACCTGATCCCAACTGGTCGTGGTTGTGAATCTCATTAGATTGGCTTCACTCACCTCTGGAGTATCAGAGAGTGTCAGTGCTCAATGAAATAAATCCAACCTCTGTTTATGTATATCAATGTAGATTGTAGACCATATAGGTGATTCCTTTCCAGTCAGTGATGAATTCCAAATGACAAGTTTGCAATTAATCTATGGCTGATAATCTGCAGCGAAACGTGGATATTCTAGAGCATGAGTGGAGATTTGATTCTCATTAACACCTGATTTGATGTTCGCAAAATGCTTCGTTGGCCTTTAAATACACTAGTGATATTCTGAAGGATCTTGGCTGATGTAGGCCTCTGTGCGACTGCATAATCCAAGTCACTTATGGATTTAAGGACACTTACAGTTTTCAACTCCCCTTATCTAGTTTGGCGAAATGACTATCTTTCTTGACCATTTTTTAAAAAAACTTTTTGTATCACTAGGTGTATGTTCATATACATCTCTGCAACTATCAACACAACACCTTTATTAAAGCAGCGTCTTAGGTAAATTAAAAAGTTCATCTTTGTACGATAAAACTTAAGGGACCTGTGAATAAACAATCGATGTAATTTAACCTCTCTCAATGAATTAGTGTGTACCTATTCATTTAATTTTTCTTATACCAAAACAAGGCTTAGTTGTGTGTCATAGGCCTGTTCCTTAGATTTTTGCGTAGTAGAAAAAAGACTGAAAGAAGAAAGCCAGCTGCTGCTCAACTCTTTCGTGATTTTGTGGTGTTTCATTCTCATTTATAATCAATTGCTACACGTACAAGCATAGTTGTTATGAATTTTTTTCGCCCCAATACATCGCCATTTAGACGATAACAGGTAGAACCTTGTGACAAGTTAACTTTGCAGACCCTGTAATGCGGGGCTGGCCGTATCGTTAACGGTAAAGGCGGATTGGTAGGGCATATAAGGTAGCTGTCGTGACTCAGTGATTTGTCACATGTACTTGTTCCTTGAACCAGTATAAATGTGTCTAGGACAGTGCTGGTCCTGCATTCTTCTCCAGTGTGTCGGGTGTTTGTTTGTGCACACAGTATGTGTTTTCATGCAGAGAGTGCATGCATGTGTGCAGAGCGTACCCAGCAGACGCCACAGGCAGTTTGCATCTTCATAAAGAGAAGTATTTCTATCTGAGAGGGTCATACTAACGTTTCCCCTCCCCTTCAGTCTACATGTTTAAAGCTTCAGAGGATCCCAACTTGAATTTCAGTATCTACCTGGCCACCATACACAATTTCGTTATTCCATAGATATCATTATGCACGTTGAAATATCCTAAAGAACCAAGTTAAACTGGCTGTATTTGTATGTATTTGTCCGCTGCATAAGATCTGAAGATATTATTACGAACCAATGCGAGGCCTTGTACATTTCCCATATGTACCTTTGAATCATACTGGCTTTGAGAGAATCTTAAGTTGCCAGTCAACAACTTACAAAGTGTTTATGAATTGCATCTAATTTGTGTGACCGATAATCAAGTATCACCAGCACGAATGAAGTTGCCCTAGGCATAATTTTCCACAAACCTACGCACACTAAACTTATCAGGCTACACTGGCTTCCTGCATTTTTGACGGTTTCTGTATTTTTGTTTATATCTCTACCTCTTGCTGGGCCATTGGCCTTTGATTTGCCTACTACATGTACCTACTTTCTCCTCTGCTTTCCTATCTAGCTGTCTTCTGTCTTCATTCCTTCCTTTTTCCTCCCCTCTCTGCCTTCCTGCCTCCCTCTCTGCCTACCTCCCTCTCTGCCTCCCTCCCTCTCTGCCTCCCTCCCTCTCTGCCTCCCTCTCTCTCTGCCTCTCTCTCTCTGCCTCCCTCTCTGCCTCCCTCTCTGCCTCCCTCTCTGCCTCCCTCTCTGCCTCCCTCTCTGCCTCCCTCTCTGCCTCCCTCCCTCCCTCCCTCCCTCCCTCCCTCCCTCCCTCCCTCCCTCCCTCCCTCCCTCCCTCCCTCCCTCCCTCCCTCCCTCCCTCCCTCCCTTCCCTCCCTCCCTCCCTCCCTTCCCTCCCTCCATTCCCTCCATTCCCTCCATTCCCTCCATTCCCTCTATTCCCTTCCTCCCCCCTCCATTCACTGCCGGGTGGCCTTTCCTTCCTGTCACATCCCTCAGTTCTCTGAAGGCAGTGACAGAGAATAGGACGAAAGACGGCCTATTTTCCACAGGCAGCAGTCTCTTTGAAGACAATAATTTCCATATGTTGACACAAATAGTGCTGTGCCTTGCTATGCGTTCTTTGAAATACAACCCGCTACCAAATATCACTAACGTCTTGAGGGTCACCAAATAGCCGAGTTGGACTTGTTGGTTGGGGAAGACGGGGCAGGTTAAAGGATTGGAGAGTGAAGGGCATCGAGATGAGCCTTGCACTGTGCATCAAGCTGAGGGAGACACTCAAGTGCATTAAAGGGAGATAAAATGCATAAAATCCTGTATATACTGTTGCGGTTATGTGGATTAATAAAGATATGTTAGGAAAATTATTTTCCAAACGAGTAGACAAAATCAGCTTCATATAAATTTCCAACATTGGCATTTTAAAGATAAAATGGCACGAATAATAGAGATAATACATGTTGATATCATCCAAAATCTAATAAACAGTCTCATACTGTACGTGTTCCACTCGATGCACTAGTGGTAGCTGTTATGGAATCTGAAGTATACCCCGGGGTCCTTATACCTTTACTTCTGAAAAACAGTCTATTGATCCCCTCGCCAATGCCATAGGTGTTGAAAGTAAATGCAGGACATCATTAATAGCGGATGGCGCAAGTCTTTGAAGTTTATATGGTCCATTGAAAACAAGTCAGCCATCTAATATACATCATGACAGATTTAAAATGCATTGCCCTGTTTTCTGCCACTATGATTGTTCAAGTATATCTAACTTTCCACACTTATATAGAGGCTGAGGATAGCAGGGGCAATCTAGTCATTCTGATGTTCATGGTAAAGAGACTCTAGCCAAACCACACATGTGTCGGTCTACTTTGTGTAACTCCCGTCCATTTAACAGGCATGAGATTTGCCTGAAATTTCTCGAACTTCCTGACTTTTTATCGTCCAAATATTATTCTTGCAAATATATCAGTTTTCCATTTATGCATGGAAATCTTTGTTTTCATTTCCAGTATATAAATCCCATTTTTCTCATCTTGTTCACACCAATAAAACAGTGGTTCGAACCGTCACACACGCCCTCAGCCCCATACCATGGCCAATACCGATGTGTTTTCCATGTTTTCTGAGTTTCTCTGAGGTAATGAATTATCTAAATGTAAATCGATGAGAAATTGAATTGACAGTTCAGGCCATTAATATATACTTCGAATAGCTAAAAGAAACCCTACAAAAAACAGGCCCTCAATACAGGCCCTTGAAACCTCTCAGCATTATGTCTAAACCCCATGCATAATATGTGATATTGAAAGGACTTTACTTACTCCATCGATCTTCCGTTTGGGATTTTCTGACTTACATGCATACCAATATTCAGATATCTTTCTGGAGATTAAACAAAAGTTGTCTCCAGCATAGTTTCCTATCTCTTTACAAAATCACCTTAGACAAATCCTTCAGGTGATTGCTTTGCGTTTGAGATGTTTGATGCGGAAACTGACTATATTCTGTAAACCCATGATTTTCTGGGAATAAGCTGTAGGACATGAATGCAGGGGACATCCAGAGAATTAACTGTTTACATAGCTTCACAATAAACTCTCAGAAAAGTTGAGGGCACGTATATGTTTCAAAGAAATGAAAATTTGAAACGAAAACCAAAAGAGTAAATATTTGAGATTGACACAGAAATCTTTCAGAAATTTCGTCTTAAAAATTGTAGTAAAGATTTTTGACATTGGTCCTATATGAAATGCAGTTTGTTCTTCACCTATATACGTTTGGTAAGTGGAATTAGTCTCGACTAGTGCCTGGATGCCATGCGCAGATGTCATGAATAATACCAACATGTAGCCTATAGTCAAGTTTTATGTAGTTACCATGTCTCAGAAAAATTGAATTTCTAATTAGTTAATTGATATTCTCGCTCGTTGAACATGGGCAAGAATGAGGTCAGATATTCCTGTCACCCTCATGCAAGTAGTTCTTAGTGAGGTTCTGTGTAGAGCCGTCTACCGCCAAGTGACTGATATAGGAGGTTGTTTCTAGTAGGCCACTAGAGGAATGTCAGCCTTGCTGTTATATTAGTATTAGTTGGTTTGAAACAAATTAAACCATAACTGCTCTCAGTTGAAGTCAAAGACTGGGGAAATATGCCAGCTTTCAAGACAATGCCATGAGAACATCAAATACACTTAAAATCCTGTTGAGACACAGAAGAGTTCCACTGCAGGCGGAAGCCTTCTAATGGTAACTGAGCGGAGGGACACAAGGGCATTTTGAAGTCGGCCTTGATGTTAATTAGTGCAGCAGCACACGAGGCGGGACGATGGATTCAGTGGTACGGTGGGGTACGGGGAGTGAGCTGCCTCCTCGTTAACTGATAAATATGCTGACGCAGCGCATCAAGCATATTTTAATTGTACTGGACAAATTGTCTCGGGGCGACAGTATCGTCGCTATCAAGAGCTATAGCTGTTGCGTTCGCTTTCAATTCGTTGGGGAAATCTAAATGTGTCAACCACTCCCAAAACCACCGTTTGCCTTGCTTATACCTAGAGGCAGATGGCATGCAGTTACCTTTCAATCTGTGAAAATCCGATGACCTAGAAAAAATAATGCGAACCACCCCTGGGAAGAAGAATATACTGTCATAGTCTAGTTTGAGTCCTTGAAGGAGAAAATATATTTGGAGGTGCCCCTGCTTCTTTTCATGTATGCGTGCGCAGACTTGAGTGCGTACACACACAGAGATACATCTCTATTCTTCACACGTCCCGCAGGTCGTGGAAAAGTAAACTCAATGCCACTACGTCTCGCCGAGCACGTGGCTCCATAGGGAGTTGTAAAGAAACAGAGTAGACACAGATCCAGCTGGAAAATGCATAATCCTTAGTCTGGCGTTATCATCTCCTCATAGTGGCAAATCTCCTCTCCATCCAATAGATACTTTGCTTCGATTCCTATCTTGGGAATGTTGCTACTGTTGAGATTGATATTTGATTATTACAACGTTTCTATGGCAATCTTTGGTTCAGTGTCATTTTTCGACGTCTGGTGGCGTGCTTGGCTTGTTGGGTTCGATTCGCAGCAGCTGTCATCTACAGAAGTACTACCATATCCCCTTGCCTCCCTCTTAAGAACTGCACTGTTCGGTAAGACTTTCCGCCTTATCCTTATTTGCCTTGATCTTTTTTTTTTACGGTCACACATTACATCTTGCAACAGGTATTCCGTGAAAGGCAGTAGATGTGTGTCACAAAACCAAAAAAAAGGAAGGTCGGGAGGCATATTGTTGAAGGGCTTTTTGCATGGAGGGGTGTATGCAACTCACATGTTGGTCGTGTGAACATGGTGACGGATGTAGTGGGCGGTGTCCTACTCCTCACCCCTATATTCTACCCCAGCTCTGGGCCTCCTACTTGGCTGACAGACAAATACTCTGACGACACCCACTCTTTGGCTGACTCAGATGGCTTCCGTCAAGGCCAAGCCACATCCTGCCCACAATTACTGGTATTTTATGTCTCCTTACGTACGCTCTATACAAAACAGTTGGCAGTTCTTGGGGCAATAGGTGGGCAGGCACTGCGGACTTTCTGTGAAATTTGAGTCTATTGTGAGGGTCAGGCTGGGGCACAGAATGGGGTGGGATTACTTCCGCGCGTGTGATGTGTGGGGGAGGGGTTTATGCCTATCTCTATTCTATATATGAATTGCTTGATTCTTATCTAAATGTTGGTTTAAGTAGTCAGGGCAGAGTTTCATTTCCTGTATAAAGTGTATGTGTTCATGGGATAGTACTTTTACCGAATATCAGTTCCTAACCTCAGTTGGCAAGTTTATCAACTCAACCACTCTACTGTGTTTGTAAAATTCTGCTCTGGGTTGTGATATTTATATCAATTTTTTAGTTCTGCAAGATAGCGGTGTGATAAGGTCATTCGCGTCCATTATTGACAATGGAAACCCCAGAGACTTATTTTAGGAACCCGGTCCAGGTATTTGCTTATATGTAATAGTAGGGAGGTATGGGGATACACCACTGTTTGGTATTCTTAATTTGAAGAACAAGTAGAGAAGCTATGTGCGAAGTCGCATTTTATTTAGTGGATACACGAGTTGTATCGTACATTATCTCACCCCTGGTATTTTTCCCCATAGACTTAACATTGGAATCTCGTACTCAACGCCCGTGGAGTATTGTTGAAAAATACTCAATAGGGGATGATGTCACACATTTAAGCCAAATAGTCAGTGATAGGGGTGAGATAAAATCTGAACCGCACTCGATCCATAGCCACTGATAATATGCCATTCATTTTGGTTTGCTACATAATCTCACTCGGCTTTGCCTCGTGAGATTACTCCACAACCAAAACTCATGGCATATTGTCAGTGGCTATGGATCTCGATGCAGTTCCTTATTAGTATTATCACCGGAATAATTCAAAATCATATATATGGCCACACATGCCTCACGGTCACCCCAGACATAACTAAAGTGCTAGGAACGACGCCTAAATATATATTTCTAAAATTTCATATAGATAACAGATAATTCAATTAACCCACACGTATTCATGGACACATGAGTTGGAGATATAACTCGACAAGGACACAATTGTGAATGATGCTAAGTCTTGCAGAAAGAGCTGACGTGTTTTTGGTGGTATTTTATAAGTAGTATGCGGTCTCCATGACAACACGAGCGCCATAAGCCGTCGATCAATATATCCCTAGCGGCATCTCTTACGCCCTCCACCCTCTCCTCTCCACTTGAGGTGTATACGGCTGGCCGAAGTAAGCGCCTTCCCCACACCTTTAGTATTCTTGTCCCTCCGACGTGTCCTTTCTGTTGATAAGGAAGCGCGTACAATGTGCTCTCTGATTATTTTTTCTAGCCTATCCCCCTCCCCCATCGGAGATGTGCAGAGAGAAAAAAAAGTCATACCTTTATGTAATGATCCTTAATCTATCAATTAGTTCTTTTTTTCTCCTGCTGCCGAAGTTATTATTTGTGCCTGTACGCAGCCGTTGTTCGCGTACCCAATGTTGGTCATTAGTGAGAAAAAGAGTTGCGTTTGATGGAACATTGTAACAGTGATAGCGAAAAAGTCATGGCACTCTTTCAAAAGATAAAGAGGACATTACATTAAGATTAAAAAAGAGAAGGTTTGCCCCGGGTTTACAGTGCTGATCAAATGGGAATCGACAATCAATCTTTACTGACACGCTAGTTGGCGGTCACGTGGCAAGAACCATTTTGGTGGAGAATATTTCACTTTTCCTCCAGGTTCTCCTAGCGGAGTCGCAGATTTAATTAGAGGGAGATGAAGGTAGTCCCTTATGCGGATGGAGCGGAGCATGGAGAAGCAGGAAAGATGGAGGGTTAATCGAGGCAAAGGAATAAATGTTGCGCGGTCGGGGCCACGGACAGGAAGGGGTTAGAGGGGGACGTCCAGAGAGGTGAACCGACGCGCCCAAAATAGACCAGGTGACATTTCCTGGCCGTGGCTGACATTTTGTCAACAGCTTGGTAAACCCACAATGACATACTAACAAGCATGCCTCTAGAGCATTGTAAACAGTCGCATCGCCCCGGGTCGCCATTTCGCGAGAAAAGGGATGATTTGACGAGCATTTTGCGGGCGTCTGTTAATGCGTTAATCCGCGTGACGCTGGTCTTACAGGTGTCCCCCAGGCGCACCACTTTGATCTACACTCACGCTAGGTCGCCACACCTGAGAGCCACAGCAAATTTAATCCCACAGCCAATTCATCATAACGCGAATATTGATCATGTCCGGGGTGGGGACACGCGGAAATGAAATTCCTTATTGCTCTCGGCATGGTGTTCATGAGCAGAATGCAGAGCAGGGCGATGAATACGTAGGTTAATGATCTCACTAAAACCCCTGTAAAAAAAAAAACGTCTGTGGCACATAGTCTGCAGTCCTTAGCGTTGCCATATGTATAAACATGTACAAATATGGGGGACAATCTTTAATAGAAATAGAGAAGAACGTGGGTATTCGCTATTGAGGTCAGCAGTGATTCACGGTGGTCTCAATCTCCCTTTGATGTGACTCCCCAGTACTATCGCACACAAACCGCATAGAAGACGTGCGTGTACGTCACTCTCATCGAATCCCCATAGTGTGACTCAGTCATGACTCTGATTATGCCCTGCGATCATTCTCTGTTTACGTCTCTGGTTCTTGTGCAAGACACTCTAGCCATATGGAGCAACGAGTAGAGAGAGTAAAGTAGGTAGTCGGCAAATCAAAAGTAAATAGCCCAGCAAGAGGTAGAGATATATACTCGTTGTAGAGCGACCGTCATAAATCTAGGAGAGCATAAGGACTACGACCATACTACACTATCCCAACGCGATTCCTTCATACCGAATCCTTTTTACCAGTAATGATTGGAGCACAACAAGACTAGACCACAACTGTCGTGGTCAAGTCATGTTGTGGCAATATTGTAATGCGACATATCCTATTTGTCAACTTGGTTTGGTCGCGTTACAACAGACCGGTGGCAAGGGTAAATGAGCTAAGTTTACACTTCAGAACACAAAAAACATCATGTTAGGGATAAAGAGTTGAGATAAGCACGGGTCGTAAGTTCTACAGTATCGCCCCCCCCCCCCCCCCCCCCACAAGACCTCACTGGTATATGTGACCATTCATTCACCACTGTTTTTTAGGAAGTCGGGAAATACACTCAGCCTGCCTAAGTTTCTCGAATATTATATGCGGCCTTAAAAGACCTAGTATAGACGCATCACCATAGTTCAGCTTTACAAGTTGCGTGGCTTTTTTCCCTTTGCTTTACGTTACGTTGCGTGGCATTCCTTTTCATGGTCTCACTTGTCGTGGCAGGGGAAAACCACACCACTGTCGCCATCCAAAGGGGACGCCCCGCTCACTAAAGTGTGTCATTGCGCCGGAAAGCACCCCGAGGCTGAACAATCTGGTCGACCGGATCTCCCAGGTGGATCCCCTTTTGAGTAACGTCGCCGGAGCTTTAAAATAGGCAGGAGGGTCTTTTATCGAGGGCGGGGGATGGGCTTGGGAGGAGGGTGTGGGCGGCACAGGCGACGCGAGAGGCGGCCAGGTAACCGGGTATGGTGGGAAGTGGGTCGGCCAGGTGAAAAAACTGAGTCTATAACTAGACGGGTGTTCTGAGGGGTTACGCGAGGTGGGAAGGATCCAACAATAACCTCAGTGAGATTTGGGCGCCTTCAGTATGGCAAACCTGATACATATTTGCCTCTTTAGGTACACGGAGATAACCCACTGCACGCCCTACACCCACGCATGGCGCCTCGTGTTGTGCTGTCCTTGTTGCTTTACTCAGGTGTGCTGACGCTTACGTGTAATCATTCTCATAGCGTAGGGAGTCAGCGACTGTTAGTTAAGTACCCACATGTATGGTGTTAGTTAAATACAGGTCAGGACTTTGTTAGATCGATACTCAATAGTATAGAGACCGTGTAGTAAAAGAATACCAATTGCTTTATGTGTACAGTCTGTTTACTTTTGGCAGCAATGATATTTGCAGATATTATCCCTGTGACAAAGAAACTTGACCTTACTTGTAAAGTATCATACTAGTAAATTCTGTTGAGTGAAAAATACCGAATTTTATAATAAAGATGAAAAAGAGATCACCACACAAAACCAAACCCGCCCCAGTTCCATTCGATGACGTTTATTGAGGATAAATGGATGGGTTGCAGACAATCAATGAGGTACATGATTGATTAGTCGTATAAAGATGCGATAAACTTAATCTATTTTTATCAGGAGTTTTAATACCTTGGTTGACATGTTGATATTATATTAGTTTTAGTATAATGACACAACTTCCATCATACAATATAAAAGAGATTTATCCGAAAAAAAATTGTATAGCAGTGTAGTGGCAATGAACATGATTTTTATCTTCAAACAAGAGAAGTACACAAAGAACAATAGTAATCCTAAGAGAAATGGGACCAGGGTTTCTATTCAAATCAAATTCCAGAGTACTGGGATTGAATAGAAATACTTGACCTAATGTAAAAGTTATTATGTCAGTCATAGTTTAAGCTTCCGTGTCCAAAAATAGGTCTGGTGTTCAATGCTGTAAGGGTGCAGAGATGAATGGAAATAATCCAGGCTGATTTATCTCTGGTTGTCAGAGTTCAAGTCGCATGACTCAAGGCGATCCTCTTTTCTGTCCAAAAAATCCTAGACAAATGACCCACGTTTTACGATAAGGAAACCCACCCGGAGCTTCTGATCCATGATTATAGCAGACACAAAAATATGCATTGGGAATCACAACAATAAAATTGTCCTGTTTGGAGGATTTAGGACTGGAGGGTTTTTGTTGACGTGACGTTGCATAACACGGACGTTATTTGCAGCCATTGTATCGTTACGCATACGGATTTTAGTGAATGACAGGGAGGGTTGAGCTGTAAGGCGGTTGTTTGGGGGGGGGGGGGGGGGGGGGTCTTGGAGCTCAAAGGGTTAATGCTTTATGTTTCTGGAGGGCATTTTCTATGGCGTGAACCCAGCAGCCTGGATGGCTTAGGGAGACCATCCAGGAACAGTTTTTCGACAGGTGTCACTGTTGTTCTGAAGGACTGTCATAGACCGACTTATCCCAGCCCTATCAATGACCTAAATATGGTGCTTCTTTAGAAATTCACGTAGTGATTTGTACGATGTTGATTTTTTTCGGTATCCTGTTACTTGGATTGTAACGTTCACCTTTCTTTTGCATCTAGTTTTGATTGTTTTGACGTGATAAATTGCTCCAGTTTGACAATGTAAACAAGAAAATATGTTTCGCAATATTGCTAAAGTTTGACTTTTTTAACAAGAAAATATGTTACGTGATTGGTACTTGTCTGGTTTAGGAAGTTGGAGGAGTGGAGCACTCGTGGAGAGCTGCTCGTCAATCGGCTGCTACTAGCGGACGTGTCAAGTCTCGTTTGTTGAGCTGCTCACGATAGGAATTGTGGTACTAGGGGCCCTGCAGAGAGGCGCTTACCATAGAGTTACCTATTAACTACCTGACAACTGACCAGCTATCGCCACCCCTCAAAGGATGTAGTGACACACTCTCATGTATCAGCACATGGGCATAGAGAAAATGATCACATAAGAGAGTTTCTAGTTTCTTCAAACACGGAAAATGGATTTCCGAAATGTAATAAAACCTCTTCAATCACTTAATCATTTTCGATATCTGATAGGTGATCAACTTATTGGTTGAATTTCAACCTTTTCGTCTGTGGCAATATCAAATCCCCCAAATTAGAAAATTAAGATGAGTGTTACCGATAAACTATTATAAAGGATCCATTCCAATTCAAACATTCCAGAAACCTTCATCTTTCACATAATAATGTCCATCAATTCACTTAGAAAGTGATGTATAACATTAATTTTCGGCCGACTAACGCTATAATGGTTGGTAACAATAGTTAGTTTCGCGCCCACCTTAGTTTGAACCTTTTTTAACTACCCCTATTGTAAAGTTGGAAAGGATGGATAGCATTCTCCGATCGGTCTCATAGATAGTAATTTTCATACTTTTTTTGTTTTAAAGCGCTTGTATAAGTCATTCGTGCATTTTTTCATTCGTGGTTATATGCATCTATAACGATAACCCTTCCACCTTTCGAACAAGTATCAATACCCATCGGCCTGCTCACATTGATCAATAAGTACTTGACTTGTATGCTAATGCACACACTGTGCAGAGCTCAGTCTCTCACCTGGGTAGATCGTGTACCTGGGCAGTCCACTCTGTCTCACCTGGAGTTCACAGAGCTGCCGCCCCACCTGCATTCTCAGTTCAATCTATTCTGGTCTGTTATGAATGTGATCACGCGGGGTTTTCTCTCCTAGCACAGCTGCCACTTACAAAAGGACATCCTTCCATTGACTAGGCCTCCATGCTATATATAACCCACCCGTATGACCCCTATTCGGTGCGAATACCTTCAGTTCTGTTGTAAATACACTGCATTGCTTAATATATATGTAGTGGATCCTGGATTAATAACGATGGTTATATCGTGCCATTATTGAAAAGTCGGAAAATAAATCTTCAATGATGTCTTCACTTAAAAGTGAAGACAGCCATGTAAAGCCAAAAAAATATAAAAACAAGGCTATGAGACTTACGATACATTAAACTTCCTGTTATAAGTGAGGGCGTCCCGTAGCATTGTAGTAAATCACAGAACTCCTCTATAAAAATGGCTGCCGCCTACAACGTTGAACAAAACGGAAATAAATTCCATTAAGATAACCGAATTTATATTGAGGTCAATGTCTGAATCAAGTGACCTATCTGGAGGTTATCACCATAGGCCTATTAAAGGCCACTTTGTAAGTAATTACAACATTTAATATTCTGCCGTTCGTATGATAAGGATACAAAGATCATCCGGTTATTATGACTTTCCTACTGTATTCCGTATTACTTTTTCTTACATCAGGTGCAGTCAAAGGTGCTGACCTGTCAGGAAGCTATAATTTGGAATTCATATAAGCATAGATATGCGTGGGAACCTCATTGTCAGGCTGAAATAATATCGTACACAGTTTCACGGGTATTGCATCAGCAGAATTGTAACCAGTCTTATTTAAGTGTTTCTCTGACACACTAACTCTATTTTACGCATATTATACAAGTATTCCTAATCTATCCTATCTGTATATTGGCTGTCGCGGTGGCTTGAGGACAAGGGAAGTTTCAAACGCAATTCCATCATCTCATTCTGACCTCGACAAAAATTCAAAGCTTCACCTTCCATACAGATCATTGTCTGTAAGGGAGGTGTGGGGACGAGTGTGATTCACAGGGTTGTTGACGGTGAGTCCTTGTGTTGGTATCTTTTTGGTGACTGCTTATTAGTGTGAGCTAAACTGCGGGCGGTGAAGGATTTTGGCACCATACCTGAGTACCGGGTACCGCGGCACAGGTGGGAGAGATCAAGGTGGTAGGCTACAGACCACCCTTACACCAGCAAGCCTTCTGTGTGACACCCGCCTTCCACCGCCAACCTCCCATTGCCAATCACCTATCGACTGAGCTGCTCTCCACCCAACATAGGCCACAGGAGTCACGCAGCTATTGCTCTCTGTGTACCAATACCGCCCACACCATTCACTTTCCCCTCCACCACGCCACCAACATCACTCTTCTCGCACTCATTGCCTGCAGCCAAAAAGTTCACCCATAACAGTCGTATTAAGGCCTTCTTAAATATGCTCCGATAATAGCTTTGAATAGCGAATAGCGTATTGGCAACTCTTGCGAACTATAAAAAAGGACAATGTAATTTGTATGTTATTATGGAGATAATCCTGCATACACAATGACGTAGACAACAATGGATTTGGGAGAGAAGGAAACACCTTTGAAGTGACTACGCTCTAAAGGGGTTATTCCACTAGGCAAACCGACGGTTCCGTACGATACTTTTTTTCTGACCCCAACTGACATCCATGATGGGAATGTGGCGGGTACCCGACGACGGCCGCCGACTGACGAGCAATGCTCCACTGTGCCGGTAGATCCCTGGCAGACAGGCAGAGTACCCCACAGCAAAATGAGCAGCGGGCGACTTTTTGCTGGCCTGTTGGGAGCAACTTTGCAAAAGCTATTCAAGTACGTTTTGTCGGACGTTAGCCATTCATCTTTCCTCCATTTATGCATAGGAATTCTTATAATGTAATGTTTTTAATAACGATAGTTTAAAACATTTATTCTCTGAGAAACCGTATTTAAGTTGGATTGGAGTAGTTACTCTTCTATCCATGGACAAGGCGCATGTGGTATATTCAGTATTTTGGTGAACAGGGCATAAACTGGTTTGTAGAGATATATAAAATACCCGGCTGATGGCCTTACTTACGGCTATATCATGCCAAGTTATATCACCCATTAAAAGGGAAAGTATGTAGTACTCTACTGGTGGACATAAGTGAATTGCATACCCAAAGCTGCTGCCCTCCATACTTGTGTATAGGCACTTTCCCATCGCCATGTCCCGCTAGTTGATAACTTTATCCCCAGGGATGCAAGTTTACCGATAGGTGACGGAATTCCGACATTTCACATACACCTGCAACACTAGAATATATATATTGTTCCAAAATAATGTTATAAATAAAATTTTTTTACAAATGTTTTAAATAACCTATTTTTTCCTCAGTCCCAACTTTCATCCCTGTATCCATTCTAACACGCTCATTAAATGCAATTTGTTTCTAACTGTTTATTTAGTGCGTAGCTAGTGGGGTTGTGGTCACCCACGCGCACCGAGTCGTCATATGTGATCAACACACCGGAACCTTTGTTTAATATATTAAAACCCCTGCACTCTCGAACGGCTTTGTCCTGTGGCCTTAGTGTGACTGGACCGGAAAGACAAACAGAAACAATAGTCGGACATGACACACCCCGCACACAATACATTATTCTACCGACAACGTGGTATTTAGTAAACTTCTATTTTCGACTTGGAAACATATCATGTTAATATCATGATACAAAGAAGGAAAAAACATCACCGAAAGTGTTCATATTGCATGCATGTTGAGAGGTTTCGAGGACTTTTTCTATACAGTGGTGACATTCTTCTTCGCAATTTTTGCATTTTGAAAGTTATCACCAAAGGTTGTCCGAGGAAGGAAATGGGCTAATTACATCACGAACCTTTCGGAGAATTGCTGCACATGCCGCACAGTATCGTTTAGCCATTGACGTAATATAAGATAACTAATAAACATTAGTATAAACTGAATACAAATGTTAGATTTCAAGAATTATCAACAGTATCTTCTCTATCCAAGGAATATTCCAAGGTTTGGAATGGAGGTAGGGAGAAAACAGGAAGTACAGACAAACTCATTCAAGAAATTAGAACGAACTCTCCTAGACGTCAAATACTGTACCAATGTGAATATACATGTATATGGCTGAGTGCGGTTGTGAAAGTACCAATCGCCTATCCCAGACGCCCCAGAAATCAGAGCAGCATAATGTGAGTGATTTACATGGATGTTGTCGGACAACATTACGTTAGATCCCATAATACTTCCATTTCCACGAGATTGCATTTTCACCACATTGCAAGGGAAAGCTCTGCCTTACGTAATTGGCATTAGACTTATTCACAGCCCTGACCCTTTGTATTAGGGAATAGAAATAAGTGTGCTATTGGGTTTTGGCATCCGGTACATGATATGTATCCTTACTCTGTGGCCCTCTTCATCTCATCTATTCAGTTGGTCTAAACTTTGATTTTGACCAAAGGCTTCAGTGCTCATATTGATATTTATCCTACCCCTAATAAAAAACCGCCATAGACTTAACATAGGGAAATTTTATGTGGCAGGCCGTGACATAAAGTGTTTTTTATGCCACTAGAGTAATTACAATATTGACCAATCAGAGAGCAGGATGTCAGCTACTATGAAAAAAGTTCTGTTGATCGTTGACTCAATATTTATCTTTTTAACAGTAATACAAAAGCATAGATGGGGTAGGATAAATACGAAACCGAACTCGAGTGAGACTTGTCAATGTCTATGCCACTCTGGTCAGGTCTGCTCCTCACTACACTCGGCTACGCCTCGTGTAGTAATGCACGACCTTCCCATTGTGGCATAAACATTGTCAAGTCTCACTCTCATTCGGTTTCTACTAAAACTATTTTTTTCCATATTCACGTATTCAAATATGTATATTTGATACTGAATATGTTATGCCTTGATATACCTTTTAAATACCAATTAGCCCAGTATCTATAGATAAGGAAGCGGTGTTATGCTTTCCTTCCTGCTTTCTACTAAAATGAAGGTGGTTCACCTACTGATCTCCATTGTATTGTTTACTCGTCATCCTATAACTTGATCATTTAGCTAATGTAATGGTGTGCTGATAGCCAAGAGCCTACCAAGGCGGATGTCACTTCCAAACGGTACCAATAAGATATAAATATGCCTAAACATTTCTCTTTATAGCTGATTCTTAAAGAAGAAACCAAGCATATTCAGTCTGTAGGCATCTCGCTAGCCCCCTAATGGACTATATCAATAACACTGCGGCTTTAATTAGTAAAGAAAACAAATGGTTTGGTCTTATCAAGGCAATTGATGAAAGCTTACTAGATATTATGACGTAAAGTGGTCGGTCTAAGGTCGCCCATCCTCCGGAACATATAAAACAACGTCAAGCAGCATAGGGCACTAGCATTGTAAGAGCATTCTCAGAACTATCACACAGACTGCAGTATGTCCGCTGATCCCATTGGCAATCATCCAGGCACTCCGTGCCAAGCCCACCGTACTACTATGGCAATGCCGTGTAGCCTCACAGTACCAACTTTCCTTATAGACCACGGGCCAGTTTTCTGGATGAGGAAGCGGACCCAGTAGCCAATTAAGCGGCAGGGTACAGTGCTAACACGCCCCTGGCAGCTCCCTATAGAGACAGCAGAGCGGGAATGTCCCCCATCGCCCACTGTCCTTGCGCAGGAGATCATCAAGGACGTCCCAGTACCTGTTCCTAAATTTGGCCGTGAGAAATGTTAGAGGAAGGAAGCCATCTGTAGTCTTCGCCAAACGTGCTTTTTACACCTCAAAAGAGAGATGATTCACAACGTGTATCACTGTTTAAAACAACAGTGTTCATTTAGAGTGGAATTATGGTTGAACCTGAGTAGAGCAAATTAGGAAACGGCGTCTGTTTATTGTCGCTTATATAGAGTCATCAACCCCTCTTTGCCAACGGCGCCATGGGCAGTCAAGCAGGTTGTTTTACGATGATCCAATATTTATACAATATTTATACATTATCAGATGGACCCTAGAATGTCATTATAAACAATAAGAGGCCCGAACGGGGCATGAAAGTGTGTTTCCCGCGCCCTGAGAACTGGTTGATAATTCGTAATTATCATCATGGCCACACAAGGTGGCTGACTGCTAATCCGGCGGTGCCGATCATGCACTGACCTCGTCCTGTGGGTTGAACCCGAACTCTGCTACAGTCCATCTAACCCGGGGTATATTCAGACATTGGTCATGTCAGGTGGTATAATTAGTTTGAGCAGTGGTAGGGAATTAATGTGTTGTTGTAGCTTGCCTCCAGCGAGATCCATATGGCTTTCAGCAGTTACTTGTCAATTACTTGTCCAAGCCGAGGATTCCTATCTGCAGACGCATACACATACATGTATATAGATAGAATAGATTTATTGATACACAGGATCACTTGTGGGACGTACACCATAGAAATCATCTGATGACATTTCATCACCTACAGTATAGGTATTCTTATGCAGATATGTAAGCATTGTAGTAGAGGTGTAACTTTTGGATGTTGGGTTAAGTGCAGCGGTGGCATCAAAATGAAAGTCAAAGTATGCAAAGGCAAGTCTGCAAAGTAAATGGGTCGGATATCTTTGTATAGCCAAAGATTGTTGGGCGAAAACATAAAAGGGAACTGAGCACTTCGTCACATATTGTCGGAAGTATATTTAAAACTAACTGTAAACGATTGAAAAGACTTTGTCTTATATTACGGAACTGGGAACCTTTGGGCGACTGGGGCACTTCTTTAACAAGGCACTCTTCCCTATCTTAACAAGCGATGGCACAAGACTTAGAAGATGAATTGGGACCGGGTGTGATTCTCAAATACACAGCAAGAACACTGGAAAGATCTATAAGGAAAAAAACATAGCAAGATGGAAGGTGCTCAAAAGGCCATGCCGATGAAGAAGTGAGGAAAGAGGAGGGCGAAGAGGAACGTTTGCTGTTGGTGGCCGGGCGATTGCTGAGTCTTGTTCGACCGCACGTGAAGTGATGGCTCTGTGGGAGAAAAAAGGTAATCGGCAGGGTGGCTGGCTGGTGAAGGGAGCCTCGTCACTGCTTCGTTTGGGCTGTATCTGCCTAATGATAGTGTCAGCTATGGTTATCCTGGTCATAACTCGCCTAAGTGGCCGCCGGCACGCCCCCCTCCCCCTCCCTTCAACAACCCCACCTTCTCCCCCTGCCGTTGGTTGATGGTGATAGCCGCTCGCGGAACGCCCAGCACCGGGTGCAGGGATTACCGTGTTCACACGATGGGCGACATCGTCACGCCGCGGTCCGCCAATCAGTCAGTATGGAGCAGCCAGAGGCCAGCCGCGCCGAGACGGATGTAAACAGAGGCGCGACGCTCCGCATTTCCTTCCAGTCCTAGTCCCTCGACCGTGGCACACTTTTGCTGCACCAAATGCTCCCTCCGTGAAATTACTTCACGGGTGGCTTCAATAGTGGCTTCATACCCGATATGTGATAGAGGCTTCACTATTGGCTTCACTGATGTGAATTTACTTTTACATCCGGTTGCATCTGGATAATTCATATGCATCCCCTTATTTTCACCATTGACTTTATGATGGTGTAATTTGCTCTTCCATCGAACTAATTTATATCGCAATGAAGCATATTTTACAAAACGTATATCACTTTGCTTAATCTGGCTGCAACGAGGAATACCTCCTTATAATAGCACAGTGGATATTTCTTAAATTTCTCAACTATTGTACTTAGAGCGGTCATAGACGAAAGTGACATACATGTAGTATATATCTTCTATATGTACACATTTATGATATCAAGTTCATGACATGGCTAAACTGGGCTGCACTCTAATGATATCAAGCAATCATTTTATCCGACCGGACCCTTGTTTTAGCATTCCGTTTTTGAGAAAACTATACAATCGAAATTGTACCTCCTCCACCGTTAGAGGATGTTGGTATAGGTACATTTCCCTGTAGAGCTCATTTCCCTGTGGTCTCATTTTACAATACCCAGCCTTCCAATCCCACACTGCGGTCACGGAAAGCCGGGAAAAGCCGGGAGACAAAGCCCCGAATTACCCCAACACAAACTGGGGTCATCTAGCGTCGAGGTCACGTGCTCTTAATGAGCTGGTATCCGGCGAAATGCTCAGCTACCGCATCCCACGGCCACAAGACCTCTGGCAGTTTTAAGGAAACACGGTTTGTAAGCAAGCTGACAATCGGCCAACTTCTCTGATCCCGCCTTGTGA
This sequence comes from Alentia gelatinosa, assembly GCA_950022655.1. Taxonomy (NCBI): domain Eukaryota; kingdom Metazoa; phylum Annelida; class Polychaeta; order Phyllodocida; family Polynoidae; genus Alentia; species Alentia gelatinosa. The sequence goes on from OX465581.1 coordinate 75,592,459, forward strand.
TATTGCAACACAGGAAGTGTTTTTACTGCGGCTGTTACCAATCCAGTGTCTGTCTCCCTTGTGGATGGCATGAAACCGAAGGATCTCTCATGATGAGCAAAGGGAAAGAACAGACCCTTTTGTGAGCTCTGCGTTGGGATATTCATTATGCATAAACAGCTCAGATTCAACCGTCCCGATCATCCAAACCACCACTACCATCGCCAACATGGCGCTCGTCCTAAGAATGCTAATTACAACATTTCCCATCTCAGTCACTTTTATGAAGTATATATTGCCTAGTGTGAAGATAAACAAGATAGGGAAGAAACCTAGCTCTCTTGTCGTGATTCACAGAGAGAGATGAGTGGTTTGTGAGCTGCTCGCTGGGGTGCTATCGACGTGCTTGGCTGGCCAGTTCTACCCTGGTGCACATACACTGCTTGGGCCGGGTTTTTTTCCGCCTGCAGCTCAGGGCAGTCCTTATCTAGGAGCATTCGAAGCGTTGCATCTCCAGTAACCCAGAGACTAACATCAGCCACTAAGCACCACCATAATTGGATCCTATGTTGGGGCTATGTATGATAAAAACCAACTCAGTATTGGCAGAGGGAAGGACAGTGTACTACCTCAATGCACTTAAATTTATTGTCTCCGTTGTTGTAGTTTGAAATATGGTTAAGAATACGAGGCACATACACTTCTAATCACAGCCGATGCTACATTGAAAATAAGAGTACATGTAGTTTGAAATATGGGCAGTTAGTTTAGTTTCAATAAATCATATGATTATATCAAAGAACAGACCGTTAGTATTTCACATGGGATAGTTGGATTCCTAATAGACCCCAGTCTATAACAATATTGAAGGACATGCTTGAATTATACAAGTAAAAGCTTAGGAAACTGAAAGTCATTGTTGTTGAGTATATATCGCCCATAATTATATATGTGGATTTAATGCTCTACATGCTTCTAAACTGCCATTTATTTCCAGACGATTACCATGCCTTATAGTAAATTAGTTATACCACAGGCATTTATCAAGACACTGTCGTAATTTATACGTGTCCTATTTCATGATATAGATAAATCATTTTGTTTATGTGCAGCATCCTAGACATGTGTTCACCATACATGCACGTGTACTTATTATTAGTGAACAAAAGTGATTGGAAATACCAACACGGTGTTGGACTGGACCTGTCTAATAAATGATAAGACCATTATAAGACTTGTTTTACAAACATAAAAATATCAAATGTTACATGATTATCTAATTATCTTCTTTGTATTGTTTGCAGGTATGTATGGTGTTCTGTTTACGCCTGGTGGACTTGCGCAATGCGGTAAAGGTAGGACAGGGGCACTGATGTGGTCGGAGTATAGAGTCCAAGTTGTAGCTTAAACCATTAAGGCCGGGGAGCATCAGGCATTATCACGATATTCCTACGGAAAGTATCAATGGAATATTAGATGTCTCTGTTTATGTTTGATACGTATTAGCAGATTGCAATTCATGGTTTACTGTAAACAAGATCCTTATGTGTTATGATGTATGTGAGTAATCATTGTATTGCAGTGCATATCTGATGCCTATTACATACCCTTTTGCAACTGGCACCTTAGGATCATTTAGTCTCAGGCATGCGATTTTCTCAGATGTTTTGACATCACAATGGTTATTCTTGAGATCAATGTAAATCCGTGGAAAATCCTTTTTGGGGGATTGTAATTGGGGGTTCAAAATAAAAACCTGAAAGGTGCTTACTGATATTTGTGCCCATTCGAACTTTCAGCTGAGGCTAGAAAGAGTAGCCTCTTGGGACTTTTCCCCTTGGGCCCCCACTGAGGCACTGTCCCTGGATCTGTGATCTATGAATAATTGCCCAAACAGTTACGGGAAGGTTACTCCAGGTCGCCTACACTTACGAATATCCGTCTCGTTATCACAGGCTGACATTAAGGAGGCTCCAAAGTCCGATGTTTTTCGAAGCGTTGGATACTTAGACGGTATCCGCTGATGTGTTCCTCCTGTGACTAGAGAAAATCCTGCCTGTGTGCAACAGGACATTTTGTTGTACCTCGTCCTTGAATTCATCTTGTCCTATGAGTATCGACTGGGCTACATCTTTTGACACATTAAACCTTAGAAAGATTTATTTTCTATATTATCTTTTAGTTTGTTTTCTTTCTTCATTGAACCCCCACCCCCAATTTATAGTGAAACACTATTTCTGGACACAGGAACCCCTCAACTACTGGTGAACAATTTCCCCTCATTAGGTTTGTTGCATAGTCTCCTTTTGCACTTAATTAAACTTTTAAAAAATTCAGGGACACGCAGAAATTGTGTTGGCACCAAATGTCATATGCCTTGAAATAACAAAACTCAAATATGCCTGAAAAGTCCGATTGGGATGAAACCTTGAACTGCATATTACAGTGTTTGGAACAATAATCAGTTTGGTTCACTCCCCATAGCCCCAAAAGAATCCTGCTCTCAGAGTGGAAATAATCGTGAGATTCTAAAGTTGTTAATGTGGTTGCTATATGTCACTGTTCTTTCCGGAATGTTCCCTTTGAGACTGTATATAGCAACATTTCTAGATCTGGCGAGTGCTTCATTTGTAAGGTGGCACTGGCTGTGCCTAGACGCCTTTTCTGGCCTCGTTCTGTTAATCTAGATTTCTATTTAATGGTGCAAGATTAGTTAGCATGTATGATTCTTAACTTGGATATTGAAACTTTATGGGAACCTTATTTTATGATGATAACTGCAGATATCGGAGTGATGTGCTCGGCCTGGTCATGGTTTGTACATTGAGACAGCTTAGGTATCAGTGAAGATGATCCTAGCCGATATCGCATTTATCACTTAGCTGACATCTGCACTTGATGGAATGTCATCGCTTTTTTGTGCGTTTAAGTATTATTTTGCTCATTATACCTTTGCTCGAGTATCCTGATGTATATACAACGTGGGAGTTGCATGGCGTTTAGCAAGCACATACATGGAGTGTACGATCCATCTATCACCACCTGTCCTATTTCTAAAGATGAACTGAATATGATTGCTTTCTCCAGTGCTGCCTTGTATGCTATCCACCACAACTCGTATCTCGTGTGTGCACGGCACCCTGACACGGACCAGGTCTCGGGCCGTTAGCGCTACAGCCCTCGGGCATATAGATATGAACCCCGCCCCCCGCCTCCCCACGCCTCTCCCACCAACCTCCAGCCCCGGGCAGCCGGCCGGGACAGAGGGGCTAATGGACCATCTCCTGAGACCGGCGCACGGGCAGGTATTGCCGGTCTGATGTCAGATTGTTGAAGCGCAGGCGGCTTCAGCAGCCCCCGGGATTAGGAAGACGTGACCCGGTGGCCCGATGCGGAGGCCCGATCCGTTGTCCGTGAGGCCCTGCACGGACCTAGCCACTAGCACCCCTCGCGAAAAAAAACACAAACAAAGGTCGAGCAATTTCTTTTTTTCATTGTAGCTATTGTCTCTTTTTCTCCCTCTGATGTTTGTTCGTGTTCACATATAAGCGAACCCTGCCCAGCGCCGCTTTCACCCACCAACGTTAAATTTAGCCACCATCTTAGTGAGGTTGTTACTGGATTGAACGAACTCAGAATAGCCGCGCCGACACTGTGACTGAACCATTTCTAGATAGTGTGCTCTTTTTAATTTCCAATTTGTTTAGCTATTAAAAAAAAGGTTTAAAGAGTGCCGAATGAATTCTCCTTAATGAGCGAAGGGAATGAATGATTTGAGGTAGGATTAACATCATTTGTATTTGAAAATATTTGGAACTTGTTTTTTAAGCTCTTGATTTAATGTATTATTTCATTTTTACAGGAAAGAAAATAAAGGACGGTCAAATCCCAGGTACTTATTGAAAAGATTTTTTTTTTTTCAATTTGAGCTGATTATTTCCCTTTCCTCCCTCTTTAAGTAACCTGCTGTGTTGTACATTATACGGATTGCTTATCCCATTGTGATCTAGTTAGGTTTTAGACGTTATTACAGTCATTAGTTGAAGTATTCAGCTAGACCCAAAGTGAAGGCAATACCGTGTCCTTTTGAGAATTTCTTATTATTAACAGAGCGGGACCAACGTTGTTTCTGAGTCGCATGTGTATCCAGTCTAGATTATCGTCTCTTTAGGCGACCAACCCAAGTGAGCATTATTTTTACTCATAGACTTTGTCCGTGTACTATTGCACAGTTTTCTACGACCAATACGCGCCTTTCACGTTACGGGTGATATGATATTCGTATTGCATGGTATATAATACACCTAGATTATTGGCAAACACAAGGAAGTATTATTGAGTTCAAAGTCTATTTGTAAATATATCCGTCCGTGGCTTAGTACTTTTGTAACTTCTCTCTGTTCCTCTATCAATGTGAATGATTTTAAATGGACCTCTGGTTGTTCCTCCTTTTGAAAATCATACACACGTCCTGTAGGATATTAGTCCATGCACCTCAATAATCTTGGTCCGAAACCTTCTGGATTCGCATGCATACGGTTCGTCATTCCACGTTCATTCCTATGTTTTTATAGTTATTGTGCTGTTGAGATGAATGCCAACTCCTTAAGATGTAATGGAAATAAACTGAAAGAAATCGGTTGCTGATGTTTTGTCATGGTCGTCAGTCTCAATGCAGATCTAAGTGGGATAGATAACTGGAAACATGCTGACATTGATATGATATAATGTAATATAATTCAATAAAAAGGCCGGTATTTACCATGCCCCATATACAAATTAAGGGGTCAAATTCAAAAAGAATTTTATGTATGATATGACAGATGCTCGGGTACCTTGTTATAACCTATAGGTCTGGTATGTCGTCAAATATAACTACCTAAGACTCTACACATGTTCAACTTTAGGAGGAGAAATTTCTCATTCCCATGATTTGGGACTTTGGGTATTATTGCTTACTCAGGGAGGGGTACTTCATCGCTAAGTGCATTATTGACAGACACTCATAGTGAAACAGGGTACATGTAGTCCCTAAAAGCAAACCAATGTGCGAAACGGACGCCGCACCTCACTCTCAGTATGTTGAGGTGGGAGATCGCGTGAGAACCAGCATTCAGTACTTTTCAGGCCGCCACACGCGAATTCACCCTAGGATAACTAGGATTAGGAACCTATAATTCCCAACTTGATTTAAGTTACTTTAGATATAATAAGTTTTAGAGAAAGCAAGTCCAGCTTAAACCCATCTTTTCCTGTCTTGAAATGTAACCAAACCGTAAGTTTCGTACCGTTACAATGTACATGTGAATCACAATGATGTGTATCACTTCCTTCAACCTCACCCCCTGAAAACCAGCAGCATTTCCCATAAGATACCATGATCATATTGAATTTGATATTTATTAAGTTAAGGATATTTAAATTGACATCCGAGATAATGGACTAAATCATTTTGATTTTATTTGCACATAAATGCCAATTTTCCTATTTACTTGTTTTAAATATATATGCTTCACGTTGTATTAGATTATCATCATATTAGAGATGAAGAGTAGAAATAATCGGAGTTACACAAATTCCGAATTTTTTTCCAAGATCGTATTGACATCTCTCATTGCCAAAGGAAAAACTCTATTCAGCCCAAGGTGAAAAAGTAGACTTGAAACCAATCACAGCCCCAAATGTTCTGGAAAACTATATTCAGTACCCCGCCCACAAAATATTTATAATTTGGGTGTGTGAATCATTCTGTCACATTCACATTTAGTTTTTATAAAGATTCATTCTGCATTGTACCTTGTTTTACGAAAATATCCTGAGTGTCTTGTTTAGTAATAGGCCCTAGACAGCTGATAATAAACGAAATATATAGCATCTTACCAAGGAACAAAATGATTCACCTTGGGACACTGTTGCTATAAGATATTCATGACAAAACAACCTTCTGTTTAAAAAAAGACGAGGATAATTTTTGGTACCGACATATGTGTTGACGCCTGAGAAAGGTACACACAAATTAAAAATGCATTGCAAGTACAATTGTTTGTATTCCTATGATGTAGAAATATACAGACCTATGATAAAACACAATTTAAAAAAGAGTATATATCTACCCATCAGGTTTGAACTCTTAAACTGTATGTAACAGAAAGGAAGAATATTTCTTTTGATACCCCGCTTTGCTCTAGCTTTTAACCAGAGTACACAGCTTAACAAGACACCAGCTCGCCATTTACCCCTTCAGATTACTCATTGTATGGATTAATCTTGGGAGATCAGGAAATATTATCTTAAAGAAATACGAACAAGTGCACACTCCCACAACAATGCCCCACTAGTAAACTGGCATCTTACTTCAGAATGAATTCCTGCTGGTGTACACTGAAAGAGCAATGCTCATAATGCACTCTGTAAGACAGGTGGGGCTGGAGTGAGGTCTCATTTGGTCTGACAGGTGATCCGTCGGACGAGTGAACGTGGTGCGCGGGGCCAGGTGCTCTGAGGCTTCAGGGGAGACGGAGTGCTAGGAGCTCAGAAGTAGGCGCTCAAGAGCAGTGTCTGGTTCAATCAGGGAGAATCTGAATGACTGGTATGAGTCGGGGAAAAGGTAATGCTCATCATGTGCACAGGAATTAGTCAGTCACTGTGATTTGTCAGTGAAGCATGTTCAGAGCGTACATTAACTCATCAAGTATAGAAGTTACTCTCTGCTCTTTGAAGGAGAAACCCTCTACCCTATACCTACATATGATAGGATAAATTTAATACAGATGAGTATGTAGTAGGCCTAACTTGTATAAGATAAAACATGGGGTTAAGGAACTTAGCTCTCCAGTGCACCCATTGTTGATCATATCACTTATTGCAGCAGACCTCAACACTTGCATTACTAAAATCGTCATTGAAAACAAATCAAACTGGGCATATCCATTCATGACTCCGTTCTTAACAAATGAAACAGATGAACAAAGGATAATATTTAGTTCCTTTTTAGATAAGTGGAATTTCCCTCACGGTCCAGAACCATATTTTCTATTCTCGTCTTTCTTATCAAAAGAAATATGGATTTTGCCTGCTTGGTATTCCGTGCGCAGCAGAATATAGTGGCACTAAAGCACATTTACAAAATACATGATGCCTGCAAATACACGACATACCCTGACCTTACAATGCATCCGCCAGAGCTGTCTGGCGGGGTACAAAAACGCACCATCGGGTTTGGGCGGCGATATGGTGGTCCGAGGGGGTGGGGGTGGGCCGTCCTTGGAGAGTACAGCGGTGCCTACTGTCACTCCATTATTTTTAAGTCTGTGAAGTCACGATGGTTTCCGGCGTGCCTTCCTGGTCTACAACATAGACTGATTGATCCCAGCGCGACCCGCAGACACAGGCCTGCTATCTGGTGCTGGACTCCCCAAGGTTCAGTCGGCGTCACTGATGCATCTCCACTGAGCACTCTGTATGCAGATAGAGGGATGCCAACTGCGGACATCTATCTATGTGTATGAAACCCAGGGACGATATATGTCCAGAGCTCATCATCGCGGGTCTCCTTCAATTAGGGTTAATGTCATGGATATGGAGGGAAGTCCTACACGGAATATGTACGCGGGCTCGTATTCGTGCGAGCAGCTAGCTTGTGTCGCCTGGAAATGCGACACGAGGGATTAGGTACTGCCTATCTCTGTCACAGTGGATTAACACGTATTTGCAAACACTGTTATCTTTAACATTTTTCTTTTCGTGAGAAAGTCGAGACGGACATTTGTCGACACACTAGGGTTCTCCTGGGATACAGGAAAATTTAGACCTCAGACTAGTACTGAGATGAATATCACTTAAAGGCCAAATTTCTTTCTATTGGTACATGTATTTTTATTTGGGAAATAAGCTTATGTTAGAGTATGACCATCCAGATGTTGCTATTTTGTGTACATGTATTGAGTTCTTTCAGGGCTATTTGGAACAGATCTACCCAGTACGAAAGTCATGGCCATTGCTGCCCACTTGCATTTTGAAATTGAAAGATAGACTTCAGGTGTGTTGAGAACCTTCATTTCATAAGAATCAAGAACTGCCAGAAATGGGAGCCAACTCTGCATACATATTGTTTGCCAAACTCCCAGATTCTTCTCCCGTTTTCTATGGTCTCTGGTTTGGATCGTAGATTCCCATAGATTCTTCCGCCTGAAGCCTACCTTCGTGCACGGCACTGGGCATGCGCGGGGGAGGGAGGGGGCAATGGAACGCCAGGTATACTGCTCCTCCTTGAGGCACGGCTGATAACTACTGTCAGTTAAGGCTGGCTCGGGCCGTCAGCATTGCGGCCTGACAAGTAAGTGTTCACCTATCGTGGCGCCGACGGCTCAACATGCAGCAAGTGTTGCTGCCAACAGATGCTCCGTGTCTGCTCCCGCTGCTCTGCAGCATCTACAAGTCAGACTGCTGGGGACCCTCCCTCTGCGCAATGATGTCACAGAGAGGGAGAGCGAGAGCCCTGGGGCAGTGGCAAGCTCCACTATCATGTGCCATAGCTCGCTATCGGTGCATTCCTTGTCCTCCTGCCCCACCCTCGCATTGCCATCAGTCCACCACCCGTCCTCACCTCACCCCATCGCCCTTCTCATTTCTTAGTCTCACATTCACAATGCGTGATATTTTGACCCACCCTCATTCCAACCCAATACAGAATGAACTACAATTGATTGAATAACTCACTTCATCTCTGAATTAGAAGTCCAAATTCTTGTTGAAATATGAAGATATTTCCATATCCGAAATCCCCACAAGTTGAATATTGATAACGTGATTCATGGACCTTTGATCTGTAGGCATTTTCTCATGAATCGACGATTAAACCCTTTTGTAACATGGCCATGCTGAGTGTTCGCTTTTTAATTTTTTTTCCAACCTGTGTCTTTGCAGTGGGTGGTTGTCTTTATAGAACAGTGACATTTCAAACGTGATCATAGAATGGGAAATGTAGCCGGCATCCGCCTACGTGTTGCAGAATCCTTTGTGCTGCCACCTCGCAAACTGTCATAATTCATCTACCAACGTGGGCGTAATAAAACACTTCTCCTTGGAAACCCACTCGCTTTATATTGCACAAGATCTTGCCACAATCCTGTACACGATGGGGACAATTCGATACAAAAGAGGGAATCCCAGTATTGTGAGGATAATGTGCTGCCCGTTTCATTGTCGTACGGCCCATTGGTATTTAGATAAATGGTATAATGACCGTTGTAGGGATTTATATATAGAAACTGAGTGGGGCTCCAGGAAAGTCAAATGGCAGTGTGGTATACAGTCGTATTAGGGGCGTGGCAGAGATACCCATACACACTGGTCTCCAGTAGATAGCTGAAGGCACGTGGGAGATTAATGGGTTCCTCTAGCATCGTTATTACCGCTCCATTAAGTCTGGTACTTCTCAATAGATCAACATTCACTTGTCATAAAATAAACCCGGGCTTTGAGAAGTCATGAAACAATGGCCTTTTTTATGTTGCTATTCAACTGATTAAACGAGTAAGTCTCTTTTTAAATCACGAGTCCTACTTGCATCGGCATAGGAAACCAAATAAATACACTTCCCTTGTTAATTTGAAATAGAGTTATTGGAGGAGGGCTGTCCTTACCTCGACTAGAATACACGTACATGTGAGAGGATTTCCCCGTGCCTTATCTAACCCCAGATCATGGACCGGTCAGTATTATCCATACGTGTGCCTCACTTCCACTCGGTCATCATCTGTGGATACTGATGAGCATGCGCGTCGCTGCTAGTGACGCGCAGATTTATCCACAGGTTTGTCTCTTTCTCGCCTTCAATGCAACTCCAGTTGGGGTTATATACTTTAGAAGACAGACGTATATACAGTAGAACCCCGCCTAAGGAACACCTCGTGTAAGGGATCATCTCGTGTACCTTAACTCGGAACGGTTCCCTCTATTAGATGGCTCATTTCACCACGTCGGAGGGGATACCCCGCGTAAAAGAAACCTTTTACTCAGAACAGAGAGTACCCCCTTACATGGGGTTATACTGTATCTAAGTTCTGCCAAGTTCAACACAGGACGGTTGCATGACCAGAAACAGAGAGGTGGCCTGAGGGTGGGTACAGACTCAGTCTGAGTTTGTATGCCCAGTTTGTCTACAATAGAGCTAGAGGCCATGGGTTTCGCTCCGGGGCGTTGGACTGTAGTCCGGACCAGGAGGCAAGATACAGTTGTGCCCAGGGAGTTCTAACACATTGTCATTACAATGTTTAAATCCAGGCCATCTCGTCTGAAGTTACCCATGCCATACCGCACATGATGATATGAGACACAGAGATACGACCGATCTTGTCTCGTCTTTTACTAAGCGTTCGTCTTCCCAAAGAGTCTACTCACTGGGCTACTCAACGAGTATAGAGAAAGTGTACTGCGATCAGGAACAGGGATATGAACTGGAGGCCTAGCCTGGGGCGATTGGTCATTTTGGTTCGTGGTCATTAGGGGCGGGGTAGCTGGAGTGGCGGCTTTCTAATGGAGGGGTGTGGAGAGCTATTTCCATGGGTGTGGTATCACATATTTACATACCTATGCCATGCCCCTCAACCAAGGCCTGTTCGTATCACCAACGAGTATGTCGTACTAGTATCACCGGCTCCAGGGTCGAATCAAGGTCAGGACAGGGTCATGGCTGGGGGGGTTATCACACCGTTCGTCATTCCTCCCATTTGGCCCACGTTAATATAACGCACACTAAATCCACACCATGTGAGGGGTGTGACTGTGACTGAGCAGGGAGGAGCGCGGGAAGAGGGTTATCTCCCGCGGGAACTCCTCACCGAGAAGGCCCCTTATCTAATTGACCCGACGGACGTGGAGCCTTGGGAATTCGGGTCTGACAGACATTGATAAGGAGAATTGAACAAATTTGAATCGACGTTGTGGATGGCACGCATTCTTTTCCATGGTATAAGTCGGAGGGATACACAGTATTCGCAGTAAGAAAAGGAAACATTTTCTGCAAAACCGGTAGAGATAACTTTAGTATTTTTCACAAATAGTGAATCACTATTTTTCACAAAATTTATTTATTCATTATTCACAAGAAATCATTGACACAACAAATATAGATATACCCTACAAACTAAGAATCAGCAACAACACCGAGCTTTAATCATACCTACCTTATGCTCCTTCCCTGTAATCAAAAGAAGGAAAGGAAGGCATTGTTGAAGGACTCCGGTGTCTAGTGTCATACTCCCAGCACAAGTACATGTAGCAATGTTGGCAGTTTATCGGTACATCATATAGGAAGTATGATGGAGGGGATTAACTTGATACTTTAGAACCATATTAATGGGACAAGTAGGTTCAAGGTCCTCAGCCACTAGGGAATTAGCTCCATGTGCTAGCGCCCTCCATAATCCAACGTCGCACACCAAAAGAATAAAAAAGAAAAAATCCAAATTTGATATTGTCGGCAAGATTGAGTTTTGTTACTTGTATTTTGTGCATGCCCGATTTGCCAGGCGCGTCCCACTGGATAATAAAGGGGACCTGTCTGCTCATATAGCATTAGGTGTATCGTGTCATCCTCACTTGAGATAGCAGGGGGTTGAGTGATGTCCGCCGGGACGGCCCATGGCAGGGGCCTGAGCCCGCCGGCCCCACTGGAGGGGCGAGGCAGAGGTCGTCCCTGGCCGGGAGGGGGGTGAACAACTTGCATGGGTTGACGGTCCAGGCTGAGTGTGCTCATAGACTGTGGGGTTGTATGGAGATTCTGACACGCTCCACTTTAGACGGACATACTAACCTGGTTGGCTTATCAATGATAATACGATGGGTTTGGATTTAATACTGTCCTTGGCGTCTTAGACTTGCAATCGCTGACGTGAATCTCTGTATACTGAGATTATTTTAGGTGATTGAACAGTGGCGATGGTGTTTTTTAGTTACTCGTATCAGAATGACCATAAATAGATCTTTTATTTATTCTACTCCTTGTTTGAACCACGCGTCTCGCACATTGAACTCAGTGGCTTTGTTTGCCTTATCTGATTCACTTCACACCAAAGGCCGCAGAAATATAGATAAAGGTGTTATGAAAAATGAGCTTCCATGATTGTGTCAACAGCCAACATATCTGCAGGTGTTAGACCACAGAGAAGCCACCGCGATGAAATATATTATTCTTCCTTGAACCATATTGGGTAAATTAAGAATTTGAAAGGCTATCTATGAATAACTTTATCTTTCATTTTGGGTCACCCTATGAAATTCTATTGAACGTATTTTGATTTTAACACTATAAAATAAAGCACGTACATTGTATGTGAATCTCTAAATTGAATTAAACATTTTGTGATCACTTTAAGATTGGCAATCTACTTCTGGTCCAATACTCACCAGCAGCATACACTTTACACAGGAACTATACAGACTTCCACCACAAAATAAGTAACAACAAGTAAAGAACCCGATGTCCCATCAAAGGGCAGCCCTGATCATTGAAATTCGAATTGGATAGGGTTGAAGCCATCGTGGGTATCACTTCAATTTACCCTGGAAATCGCCAGCGCCTCTTCCAACGGAGCTATCGATGCTGGGAATGGAGAAGGCAGATTGTGCTCGGCGGGGCTCCCTTGCAGGTCTCTAAGTCTCTCAGCGTTGACGCCGAGCAGTTCGCCCAGCCGCTCGGGCGTTTTATAGGTCATGACAACGTGCGGGCGGGGTGCTTGAGACGCGGCGGGGGCGGTAACAACCGGGCCTATCACCCGATACATCGGCGAGTGGAATCTACATAAATACTCTCTACCACTTGCAGTTGACACTATACCCAGCAGCAAGGTGGCCAAAATGTTCCTCATTAGATCTGCTTGGGACTGACAGGTAGCCATGTCCCTGGTAGCTTTTTGATCCCCGCATCAGAACGTTTGTATCTTAACGTTATCAATGCTCTCCAGACTGACATTATTAAGTGTACGGTGTGTCGAGAAAGGCTCACGAACGATGTTGATATCACTACCAAAACCATAGATACACTGGAACGTGCAGAAATGTGCCACTGTACATCTAGCGAGAGATATGGCGAGGTAAGAAGAAATGAGGCCAAGGTACTGATCAGCTAATATTGATATACAGCATTACCAGTATACGCCTGATCTGATGTGAGGTCGTCACGTATTTCAAGACACTGCCAAGTAAGCAGTAACTAAAGTATAGAGAATGGTCCGTCCGCCGGCCGGCCCCTTAAACTCAGGCCGTAGGAATGAGGTCACGGCCCCATGAGCAGCTCAAGGGGAGTCGGGCAGGGCTGGGCAGCTACCCGCGGCTTGTGCTCTATCCTGGTCAGCCCCACCAACGGGTATAGAGAGAGTGATGGATGAGGGGTTCGTAGAAAGCAAGCGCTTTGTTTTGTGTCGCCTTCTATGTGTTATCGCTTAGAAAATAACCACGAGATGCTCCTGTCCCCGTTATGTCGACATATCTTATTTTTGATACAAACAGGATGTGATGGATAATTAAAGCCTATTTATGTTTATTGGTAGTATACAGGTCATAAGCAACTTGAAGCCGTAGCTATGCTCACGAGATGGTGTTAATTAACTATGGTCATGTCTGGGGTGGTAATGGGTGCCTTCTTATCAGCCACTCTCCTGAAACCGAAAAGAGAAACAAATAGAAAATTACTCATAGTTGGTTATATAGTCGAACTGGGATTTTTGGTAGGTAATCAACCATGATATATGAAATCTAATGATTGAGACTTCTTCAGATATATCAGTTATGGCGACTCTTCGACTCAATTTTGACAAATATAACTGTACGTCTGGAGTTTAGAAAATGGAATAATGAAAGTTTTTATATCATAAACTTTGGTGTATGAGAAAGATAAACCGACGAAGTAAAGAAACAATGACTACAACTTTCCAAACATGCACCCCACAGCGAGCTTTTTCTACTTCATTGTACTAGGACCCCCCCCCCCCCCCCCAATAATGTCTTTAGAAACAGTACTAACGCGCAGAAGACTGATACTTAGCACTTGGTAGACGAAAACAATGCTGTAATTCTGTTTTGACATTTCGGACCACCCTGTACGTTGGGTCTTCGTCCTTGTGCGATTCCCTGATTTTCCCATGATATGAAGTCCTGTGGCGCTCTGAGCCCCCGCCATGCAGATGCCAACACGCGTGTGTTTACAGGGAGGGACCAGCCGGGGAAGGTTAGCAAAACAACAACACTAGTCGCTGTCTATCACAACACCTCCTCATGAATCCGCCACTAGCCCCCCAGCATCAGAGCCTATTCCGTGTGGGAACGAAACATGAGCTGCTGCTGCCCCTTTTTGGCACACAGTCCTCGAAGGTCAACACTTTTCCTCTCCATTCTTGGATATAATGTTTCGGGCGTGTGTGTGTCTGTGTGTGTGGGAGGGAGGGAGGTTGAGTTGTGGCCATAGGACCAGATGGGCTTTTTAAGCCCGTGACCCATTGTACAATATATCTCCCTGCGATATTGGGACTCACCAAAATCGCAGGGAGGGACAGTTTATCGCATGGGTTGTTGACCTCCACAGTGGGGTGTACTCAGTGGGGGTGGTACAAGAATCGCACACATTTTCTGGTCTACTGTGCGATTTTTCCCCTGCAGTAAATCCTGAGAAGATGTCACCAAAAAAATGTACCCTCCACAGGGGGGGGGGGGGGGGAAATCTCAAGGCTGAACCCACTGTACGATACGATTTGGAGGGACCAAACATCGCAGGGAAAGGAACAAGAATCGCACAGTGGGTCACAGGCTTTAGTGACGCGCCCATATATGTACAATTATTTATCCACCTCCCCTTCACCCTGCGGATTGCATATGAAGGGGTTGCGGCTGTATGGCCTACCGGAACCTAATACTGGTTCCTGTGTCTGACTGGAGCCCTATGGTCAATAGGGAGGACTGTTTCCTGACAATCATTAATTACTCATGCTAACGTACGTACCAACGATTGTGTTCTATTAATGGGAAAACCTGGGGTTGTGGTCTGACTCAGTTTAGGAACCTGACCTTGTAGAGTTGGCCTTAGACTTCCCTGACGGCTGGGATCTGTTCTTCTCCTGCATACACCCCCGCCTCCTGGTGGCTGTCGATGGACGCATGCTGTCCATGGTAAGGAGATGCTGGCCAGTTGTAGGGTTATCTGAGAAGGTCAAGGTGTAAACAGCCGTAGGAGGGCTCTCTTTTCGCACTCAGCAGCTGGAGTGGTCATTCTCAGGCGCACTTCTCACCACTTGGTGTTTGTTAACCTCGACAGGTCAAATGGCTGGTTTAACTTTCATTTTCTACCACTCTTTCTCTGTTAGGAAGTTAACCAGTTCCTTGCGTATGTCACGCTCTGCGGTTTGGGTTACTTAGGTTTTAACGAGAGAATCCTTTTCTAACACACAGAAAGACATGCAAGTGAAATGAGTTGTCGGTGGTTATTCAAGGGCGTTCTTTCTGCTTATTAGACATTCAGATTAAGATGTCATACAACTTGTTAGTAATTAGTTCAGAAAACAATTATGAAAACTCTACATACGAAGGCCAACTAGATTACCATCTGACAATATACGCTCTGGTTACGATCCAGGCTGAAAAATAATATAGGATAAAAGTACAACACAGTAATAGTGATGGATTTCTCTGTCTGGTGCCGCCATATAAACGGATAGAGATAGTAACCTAACCCGGACGTGTGTCGGCTTTAAGTCGGGGCGGGTGGATCCCCTGCTTACAGTGTCGGCCAGGGGTCGGGCCGCTCCACCTACGGGTTAAATGTTGGTTAGTGAGGGGGTTAACCAGGAGAAGGCTCCTAAGCGCCTCTATTATGCGAGGGTGCCAGTATTAATAGGGGTTTAAGGCGCCGGGCCCGTGTACTACCTGCGGGTCCTCCCCCACACGTCACGGCCACGTGCGCTAGTCATCTCTGACATGTTGTGCCATCTTCACATTGGCTGATGTTAGCTGGTTCACACCTCACAAGCGTTAGTGATGGACGAGCGGGGCTACGTTCAGGGACGGGATGGGGACTGGTAGGAAACGTGTATGTTGTTCGGACAGATCCTGAAGTTGAGAAGCGATGTAATGGGATTTCCACACCACGGCTTCCCAAAGTTACATTGGTAAAATTCAGAAGTAGCATAAATCTGTCAATCTTCCACATTTCATGATTGATCGGTCTCTAGGAAAAATAATCTCGGTTAAAGTGATAGCTCTCCAACCCAAGGAACGTCAAAATTGTGGTTTGTTTGTTTTTTCATTCTAGAAAACCTGGTGATTAGCGATTACCAGTAATGTCTGTGTAATCCCTATTGAACGTCAAACATGCATAAAAGAAGGTTTAATCTTGTTAATCTAATGGTTATTGTCAGTGTCGTTAACAACAACTCACTTCAGATCTGTTAGGTTTGTCAACCGAAATCACTTTGCTTTTATGGTGGGCTATGCTGATATTACCTCTTCCAGGAAAAAGTAACTGATTAATCAGTTTTTTTTTTGTTCAACACTTTATAGACAACTATACTTCATCGACCCACCGACATTCCTCGAATATGCAATTGATCAATATGCAATATCTTAGATCATTCAAATTCAGCTTAGTCAATTATGGCATTAAATGAACACATATCTAAATAGGAAAGGCTAGTGAAAGAAATTTATTAATTACTTCAGTAGACCAGATGCATGTATAAATTGTCGCTCTCAAAACTGGTTATAATTCGAAACAAACAGTATTGATTATACATACTTGTATATGGTATGATGGAGCCTGAGATCCTCATCAAACTTTGTGCTCACTTGGCCCACCTAGAAGTCTGCTAAAGGTATTCGTGAAGATGAGTGTTTAACATTGAATCGATTCCGCCTTCTGTACCATGAGCAGCTCTCAACACCTGCTATGGTGATGGAGCAGGTTTGACTTGCTCCTTGACCTCTACCGCACCTCCCGGAGTCTGAACCTCCATGGTGCAAGTTTCCGATCGCTTAAAGGATATTTTGTCCATGGTTTCTGGAGGTTTCTGGAGATTTGTCTATTGTTGCCATCTCCGAATTGTGTTCTCATACTGAGAGATAGATGGGGAAATTGTAAATAAAGAAGAACTGGTTGTATAACTATAGAATAGTCAGATTTGCCTCTCCTAGTCCACAGGTGTTTGTGTTATGAAAGTAGAAAATAAATCTCTGTTGATCAAAGCATGTGAATTATGTAATCAGTGGACAGCTGGTTATGATTGAAGCATTATATCGCTGCAATTAATTCCAGCTGACATAAACTACCTTCTAAATCTGAGGATAAGCCTATGGCACAAAAAGCCTAAATCTGTGTGCATTGAAACCTTCTCCCTAGGCCACAGCCATTTAAGAAGAAAAGGTAGAAATTAATTAATATGAATTGAAGATCATCATTACAAAATCGTTCTCAATCGTGGGATATTCTCGTCCTTTTCTGAGAATAGACTATTTTGAGACGGTGGCAGTATTACTATTTCGCTCATCTATCTTATAATAATCATAAACAAACGCCATAATCAGACTTAGTCAGACATTAAACTATTGTGCATAATATAACTGTCGAGCTTAAACTTTCGTACCATGTGCGAACGTTTGTGTACTGTGAGATCCATGCCCTTTACTTAGGGGAATAGCGGATATTATCTACCTAGGCAACTGCACCTTGCACTTTGCTCATCGTTGATCTAAACCTGGAGACTGGCGCCCACAGCTCTTTGATGTTAGGCACTCGGCCGTGAAACGGATCCACCCAGCCGAAGGGTTTGTGGGCCGGGTTTGTTCAATCAGCCGCCAAGCCCACCTGACAATACGTGCGAGGGTGTCCGGCAACAGATTCTTTTATTTTTACTAACCTTGTCTTTTAATGTTCCCACCATCACCTCCCCATGAAGGGCTTCTTGCTTTGATTCACTCGATTAAGTGAATCCCTTCGAAAGCGCGTGGGATTAGGGTTGTAGAATGTAAGCAGTTGCATAGGTCTATGCTGAAAATAACAGGACATACAAAAAAGAAAACTAGAAAGAATCAAATATTGCTTGAAAGGTTGGGTTTGAGTTGTTAAAATCTTACTTGTTATATGATAATACATCTTTCGCTATTTTATCAATACGCAATAAGGTGATTCTAGAAATGAAGGCATAAAGATCAACCATTTTGTTTATTTCACAATCTAAGATTTAACACATAATATTTATCAACACGTTTGGGGAAACGTTCAAATAGCTGTGGGACATTACATATGTGTACATTGTATTCATTCTCTTCAAATTATAATGCATTAGTATGAATTATCCCCACTGTAAGAACTACTACAGTGAGGTATATGTTACCTATCATAGCCTGAGCAGGGAGCAACTTCCCTGACTGCAGGAATTCTATTTAAGGGAAGGCAGTATGGATCCACCATAGTAGCTTTCAGACTGATGGAGCGCTAGATCCTAACCTCACATGATTTACATTTTCAGACACTTAGGTCAATAATCTCCTCAGGTAGAAAGTCCCAGCTCCTTCAAGTTATCTACAATCTTGGGTATTGAGCGGCAGAAACTGTAGCAATCGGTTGGTCTGGTCCAGGCGGAAAGCGATGGGGTGCCTTCAGAAAAAGTATTATCTCTCTAGTCGAGTCATCGTACCAAGGGTCAAAGGTCGCGCATCATGGGGTTAAAGGTCACAGGGTGAATTGCTCAGGGTGAAACCGAGCACCTCCTATCTCCGTGAACCTCAGGATATCTGCTCACCCAAGTGCAAGACTCTTTCCTGGTGTATGGGGCGCTAAGAGAGAGATCAGTTATTCACTTACTGAAACAATAATAAACTGTACCGACATATTACATGCCGACAGAGCGCCAGATCTTTCCGAGTAGATGTGTTCTTCTTAAAAAAAGATAGTGACATTACATTGATGGAAAAAGCAATAATGAAGTTTTATTGATAGTGCTGCGGCACAGGTAAAAATCCTGTATTCATGTAATATGATCTCTTTAATTAATATAGGTGGGGAGTTAGCTCATTGGTTAAGAGCACTGGACTCATAATCTCAAGGTTGTGTGACTTTGTGGGTTCAAGTCCAGTTTCAGCCACTTTTCTCCTTCACCCCCAGAAGTGGTAGACTTACTGCCATATCAAGGGCCAATCCTTCTCATATTCTATAAGTTGTGGGAACTCTCGCTTCGATAAATGTGTAGGGGTGAGATTTTTACCTAAATTCATGTCATGAATTTAATCACTATCAAACCCGTAGAAACATATGGAATATATTGAACGTTAAACTACCCAAACCAGCAAATAAATTTCCATTAATACCTTATTAAGAACTAGTGTATAGAATACATTTCAGTCTATATCTGATATACGTAGTATCAGTTTCCATGGAATTGAATCGTTCCAAATTATCTGTCATTAAAGCAGCTAAATCGGTGATTTTTGTCGTTTTTCGTAGCCATTAACCGAAGCCTCAAATCATTTTATTCTCTCAGTGAGTAAGTTTTGATATTGACCAGGAAAAATTTGAATTTTGAAGAATATCAGGAAAAACTTACTTTTAGTCAGGGAAAAATACGAATTTCCAGATCTACACAGAAAGTACCAGTCAACTCCGATACGCTCATAATCTGTGTATAATCTCGAGAGATTCAAAATGAAATATACCACACTATTATGTATGATATTGGCAGCCCCCGACAGGCAGTGGAAGATCGATCATATCTGACAGAACTAGTCGGAATAAAAAAAAAATTGAGCATAAGGACTTTTTACTATCATCTAGGTCAGAGAGGTTGCCAAGAAAGGTTCCTGATACGGCGTTTCTTAAAGTCTGGTCCTGAAATAATAACATAAATGGGTGAAAAGGAAGTGTCTAGCGTCATTTGATAATGTATTTGTTCGTTTCACCTGTCAGACAAAATTAAGTACACCGCGGAGGAGTCACTTTCACAGAATTTCGACATTCCTAGTTACATCCCAGCAAGCCTGTTACATCAAGAATATTTCTTTGACCACACTAAGCGCGGTATACTGGTTGTATTGGATGCCACTCACCGCGGTAAATTCCCGGCACCTGGTGTAGTATTTTTTCTGTGTGAAGTTAACAGCTAACAACATTACCAGATGCTAACATGTCAGGGGCCATTCACCTGTAAGAAGAGAGTGCTGAGTTATGCTCCTCAACAAGCTCGTCGTGTGGGTTCGGCGTCCTGAAGCCACAGCCTTCTGAAACCAAACTAAATACTGCTGTGAAGCCTCTTTGTTCAAACTGATTAAGTCAAATGAAGAGAAAAAAGACAGGAAAACAACAGAGAAAGCCAATAGACTTTGTTGATTCTCTTCAGCGGTCCAGGACACCAGAAGTTGAAAACAAACAGTATTTTTGCTTTAATATGTGGTTAAATTATATGTGATTATTTGTACATCTTTATATCCCATATAGCAGTGTCATTGTCAAAGGTACCAGGACCTTTCCTCTGTGAATGGAATTTCAGTATTATCCAATCTATATTGACAATAGGAATATCATGTTGGGAGGACAGATGCAATACCCAACCAAAATCATAGATGAGAAATTTTGACGCACAATTTTGACGCACTCTGAGACTGGCCAGAATACCTGAATCTATCCCAACATCACCCCTAGCTTATTCCCTGATTCCTGATTCAGTTAGCAGTGGAGAAGTTGGGAGCTGAAGGCACAACTTGTTATATCATATCGGAATAATCACAGACTTTGTCAGGTCTACTCTACACTATACGATACAGGGTTGTAGCGAATGACACATATTTAGTTAGATTACTGGCGCACTAGTGCAATTTAAATTCACATGTAGAAGAGGGAACAAGTGTGATGTATATCGCTTCGATTGTGCTTCTGTGGCTCTAGATTTATCTGGTCTCAGTTTGAAGTGCTCTTATTAGGAGCAATTAGAATCGCTAGGAAGCTTATACACCGCTGTACCACATTCTACGGCCGCTAGATAATGCTGCTGATATGAGCGTAGGGCCATGTTGAATATGTATTTTGCGTTGAAATGATGCAATAGACGTGTCTATGCCATGCCCACTATATCAAGATTTTTTATCAAGTCTGGAGGACTCAGCTTGGATGCACATTGCCCCTATCGTCCGCTGTCTCTAAGTGGG
Source organism: Alentia gelatinosa (assembly GCA_950022655.1). Classification (NCBI taxonomy): domain Eukaryota; kingdom Metazoa; phylum Annelida; class Polychaeta; order Phyllodocida; family Polynoidae; genus Alentia; species Alentia gelatinosa. The sequence goes on from OX465581.1 coordinate 75,613,618, forward strand.
ATCTCTCAGTTACAGGTGTACAGTACGGGTACTTGAAGAAAGCATAGATACTTTATTCTAGGCTCTATGACACATGTATAAGCCAACCCCGTCCTGCATTACCCCATCAGTCATCCCTTATTCATCCTCATTTGTCACTAGCCATCCTCAACATGCCCTCCCGCCGCTCACCAACCCTAACTTCCATCTATCATTGAGTAGAAGGTGGGAGAGAAAGAGAGAGACCCAAGGAAGTCCTACAACGTTGTGTAACGGTGGAGAACGAGCAGGTCCATTAGCTCACAGCATAGTATCCCCAGGGGTATCCGCACATCTCCACGGCATGAGGCCTCCAGGTGTGCCCCTTACCTTGCCACATACGGGAACACTTATCCCCGCTGCACCACACACACGGAAAGACCCTGGAGCCAGGTTCGTGTACACATGTTTACACGTTGAAACAGTCACACCCGCTGGCCCGCCCACTACACACTGCTACAACGTCGAGGCAATACATGGTACAAGCGGGAAACTCCAGTCAATGGTTGAACCAAAGGTTAACTGAATCCATACGAAATATTACAGATCACTGTACAACAGGTGCGAACACGTTCTACTTAGAGGAGAAAGCAGGCAGGTGCTGCTATGATTACCCGAAATCCGTTATTCCTCTCTCAGAAACATAGAGGTAATGTACAAAAACAGATGAAATTCCTTAGGTTCTGATTAAAAGACATTTATTCTATCGATATCTTCCGTAAAAAGAAAATACGAGTAATGATAAAAGAATACTCTCGCGTATTATGAGTACACACCTTTAAACAGTTCATTGAGGCATCAGATATTGTGCCCCAGTTGTATGATTATGGAGATTTACTGGTTGACTTAAGTATTCACAATATTTGTTCAGGCCTCCGCTAGGGTTATCTCATTTCAGTTAGCTGGTATGTGTTACAAGAATCACACTCTACCAACAACTTGTTCACTTTTTCCCCCACGGTCCCTCGAAGCAACAAAGTGGTGGATAAACATGTGGCGGTTCAGGAGGAGGTGTGAATAGGGCATGTCTGCGAGCTGCAAGCCAGCTGCTGACTGGCCCCGATATCGCCCAATGAAGGCCCCAGGCTTCCACACAGGAGGAGGCAGTACTGGCACCAGGCTGTTATCGTGAATGGGAAGGCGTTCATGCTCACCTCCCAGGAACAAATATTATTGAAACACAAGACTTTGAGACAATATCAATGGTGAAGGAAAAAGTAGACTTCATGAAGTATAATGTCACCCTAAGTTGATATAAAGCATGGGTGCCGTTATGATGACGTCTTTCCGTGACTGTTGAAGTTAATGTGGAGGTTCCTCAGGGCAGTAAGAGAGGCGGATTGGATATATCGAACCACGCCTACATAACATCTCGGCTTTGGAGAGTGTTAGTACCCGCTGGTGCCTTGCCGCGTCACTGGGCACAATCCGCATATTTATACATAGCGTAGTGTGACCAGACCAGAAACCAGCTGGGCTTGGGGACGCTAGGCTCTAGACATGGCTGGCTAGAAGCGTCTGGGAGAATACTGCATCATTCTCCTGCCGCCCCCGCCTCCTCCAGCGCCCCACTGCTATTCCCTCCCCCACTCCTACTCCTGCATGGGGCGCCTGGAACAGCCCTGGACAGGGAAGGGTTGTTAGATGATACATCAGGGCCCTCAGGTCCAACCGCCGGGCAACCCCAGTCAGTGGACCAACTGCTTATAGCCAGAACGTCGCCCATCCAGCCATGCGCCCGCCAGCCCAGCCACCCAGTCAGCCGCCAAGAGAGCCACTCAGCGACCAGCCGGAACAAGAACGACAGCGGCGGCAGCAGCACCCACCGGCGGAAGCGGCGCCCCGTGTGGGCGGCGGGTGCGACAGGCAGCACGGAATAGGTTCGACGGACGTGCGCGCAAAGACCCCGATCAGATGAGATCGGGTGTGATTGCATCCATTGGTGGAGCACCCCTCAACCTCTCTCCCCTTCCATCTCTTTTGTCGGGTTGAAACAGTGCAAGGGAAGTTGCGCCTTTGCCGAGCGTTAGGCACACAGTGATTATCCTAAGGGTGCTTTGTTAGACTTCTGTTGTACCCTCAAACAGAATATGACGGGAATGAAGATTATGAATTCATTCGAATATTCAGTGGTGGCTTCTGGACGATTCCCTCACAGATCGGCGTGGCAAGAATTAGCTGGGGTGAACTAAGGCATTAGATATTAGGGAGCCCTATTCACCCAAAGATAGAAACAGTTTTCCGTGGATAAAGATAATGTAATGTTAGAACTTATTGTGCTTAGTGCAAAGTTAAACCAACGTATAATATAGATGTCTTGATATTGTACGCGATATTTCTAGTTGATAATATTTCGTCATGTATTTTGACTGTTTTGACGTGCGATACCTCCATAAAAGCAGGACAAGTGGTACACACTACCAGGGCTAGTTTTTAATAGATAAGAACATCTGATCCACTTTACCACTGGCTAAGTCAGAGTAACTAGACAGGGACCTATTAATGGTCAACTGTGGGAAATAGCTACTCGGAGCAATGTGAATCCGAAACTTTACAAAAAATACTTGGATATATGATTTCATAAAATGCATTATTGACATACTTTTGTGTTTTACCCTCCACAATGTACAATGTGTCTATTTCTGAGCACAGTCACTTTATGCTTGTGCAGTTAGCGATCGCGTCTTACCAGACGTAAGTGTAAGCCGCAATCTGTGTTCGGAGATGGACGTGGTGGGGAGGTAACTGAGGAGACCTGTGGCGAGCCGCTGGGCTCACACCTGACAGCTTTGTCAATCACCCGCAAAAGGCGCTGACCTCCACCTCGTCTTGCAGGCTCACCTCTCCTCCCCCTGCTGCCCTGAACAAATCAGGGCCCGTTGCCCGTTCACTCCGTCACTGAGAATAGCAGCAACGCTTCCCTGCTCTGAACTGTTATAAAAGGAAAATGGATGGCTGAGATTATATAGCGCCTAATAAGTTATTAAACCCATTCTAAAATTGCATCCCAGGTACAAATAACTCCGTTTACTTAACGAGTCTAGAAATATACTGCACTGAAGTAATAAAAAACAGCAGGTGTACACGTTCCCGACTCCCCACATTTCAGGATGCCATATAAGCTAGAGGCTAACCGTTTCAAAGTAAGGCTGACTTTCCTGTCTGCAGATGAGAGAATGATTCATAACATAGTTCGTCCGAGCTTGGAGCCAGGGTAGACAGGATTTGACAGGTGACCAGTAGGAACTGACCAACCTCTGGTTATCCAGCATGAGGGAGAACCCCTGGCATCTGTTTCTGCTGGAAATAAACTCTTAAAACTATATGGCAGTTTATGAACGCCCATTGGAACCCATTATTTCCATACCATTCCAGCAGACACACAGTTACCAATCAAAGGGAAGATCTAGTGTAGAATTGAGAGAGAACACCCTCCAGCTGTGTTTCGCTGGCTAATAACGTAGGTTGCCTCCAAGAGCTCACACGCCCACTATTCTACATCTTAACAGATCAACAAAAGGCTGTATTATCAAAGTATAAGTATAGAAGTATAGCTAAGGGTATTAGACATGGACACAAGAGATCCATATCATATGGTCCTGACTTTCATTATCCACCTAATATAAAATGTATAATCTCGTTATCGCTACCGGAGGAGATTAAAAACATCTGTATTCCCTAGTAGAATACGAGGAAAGTCCCTCAAACATCACCTAGCATGCAAAGTAGTGTATGAAAAGATCGGCGGCTATTTGATCTTTCCCTTGATATATTAAACTTTCAGTGCTAAATAATAAACAATATCTACCTGCTTCTGATAATAGCGTGTGAATCTTCATTATAGTTGAATCTACGCAATATCCTCACTCACGCTCGGGTATCACTAAGCGTCAACTTCTCAGAGGATACGTCCCCTAGTATCAGAAGCAGGTTGATATTGTGGATGTCACTAAGATGTAGGTATCGTACCCAGTGGTCTTGCCCTCCCCCTACCCATACTGACATGTGCCAAGGATAATGATCATATTTAAACTCTAACACATAAAACGTTAGAATTCCGTCGGATCTGCTTGGAGTTTTCCCGCACATAGAGATTTTGTGAACCAGATCTAGGAATGGAGACTGAAGGGGCACGAGAGTGAGATTTTCGTGTAGTGTTGAATTCGAACCTGCTCTTCTATTTTTCTAGATCGATAGACAGACATGCTTTTCTCTTATGATTCAAAGTTTACTATTGTAGTTGTCTGATCTACCTTTCTCGTGAGAAACCAATGAGATCTCAACTTTCTCTGCTAAACTCTAAATCCGAGAGATTGTCTCGTCTCGTCTCGTTTATTCTCAGAGTGGCTCGTACCATAACTATCTTCAGTTGTTTTATCTAGTCCTGAGTGATCGACCAATCGGCAGACACTGTGATCATGTGGCTGTCCATACCCTAACACCAACAAAGCAGATTTCCACATATTCTCGCTTGATGATCAGCTCCGTAAGATGACACAAGTCAAGTCTATTTGACTGTCCCCTCTTGTTGTAGTTATGTGTAAAGGCCTTGCATTGTTCTATGATCCGAGAACAAACGCAACCCCACTAGACGCTCTAGACCGTGCCCTGTAGACACATAACTCCCCAGGCGCTGATATACCCAGGGCGTAGACTTCAGCTCAAGTCCTCTTCTGTGTTCGATTATCCAAAAGCTCTGTCTCATCATTGGGTTTTCTTTGGCAGAACACGGTGTTTCTTTTTGCTTCACTCGCGGGCAGAGTGGTAGTGATGGCGGTGGGCTCGGGGTTGGTCGCAGACGGGTAGGGTGTGTCGATATGTCGTTGACGCCGGCTGGAGTGGCTTCTTTGATCACTGCTTGTGCCTGGCCGATCAGGAGCCTCATCAGCCAAGTCCCCAGGGCCAAGTATTTTTTTACCATCCGTGGCGGCTTTGCCATTTTTAAGGCGTTTTCGTGAGACAAATTGTTGTGCAATTCCCATGACATTTGCAATCACGTATCTTTAGTGGTATAATAGAGTTTAGAGATTTAGAAAAAAAACTCTTGTTTCCCTTTGAAGGGCTTTTCTTTTGGGTTTATCAATCCCTAATAGCATATCTATAAAGCTTACTTTAGAGTTATAAATATGATTCGAGTTTGAGGAGAAATACACATATCCCCACCTATGCTCTAACCCCCTCCCCCACCCCCACCCCATCTCCATCTCTATTTTTCGCACCATTGTTGAGCACCTCGCCTCTACTCACCCACCACCCTACATAAAACACAGACATGTATTGGGGAGTGATACCTCTGTGATCCAGAGCTATCAGCTCCAGGGTTGCTTTACTGATCCTGCCGTCCGGGCTCCCGCCACTCAGCACTGGTGAATCGGCGAGTGTCTGGATGAACCAGTTGTCATGGTAACCATTAAAACGTCTCCCGCTTCCCTGATGTGTTCTGCTAAGGTATGACACCCTGGGAGAGCCCTCCCGAAGGGCATTTGCCCGACCATAAACCTCGCTTGGAGGATATAAGCGCGTGTGTGGTTAGATAATTGCAATGTTAAGAGGTGGTAGACACAAGTGGTGGTGTTGTGTTGGGAGCAGCTAGCGTTCGAACGTATGATATACGTTTTCGCATGTCTGCATTTATTTCTTCGTGTCAGGTGCCACTCTTGGTACTATTGCCGCATTGGTTAAGGGCCTGGAATGCTGCAAGACTTGATCCTATTTTCTATCTTGTTTGCTTTTAGCGTATATTGTTTCTCGTTCTAGATAGCATAAAAACTTGTGGGATAGAAAAATGTATTTAGAATATTATTCTCATAAAAATATGACATATGATAGGATATTTGTTGGAAGCAATGTGTACCTTGTGACTCCAAAGATGGTTTCAATAGCGGTGTCCATGCACCTATGGTGTCATGATCTGTTGTACTGGGGTCCCACCTGAGTTTGCTCACCAATATTGAACACCTGCTACACATCAAGACTTCAAAGCTCATTTTAGATACCATGATATAGGGCATAGAGTGACTGCTAGCTCTGCCACCATCCGCTAGGAAATTGTAGGATAGCGTCACTGCAGTCATGTTATCCCAGGGCAAAACGTAGTTCCCTAGGCTTGTAGGAACATCGATTTCCCTGCAGCACTAAAGGTAAGTATCTCGAGTAATTAACTATCATCAGTTGTTAAAATCTATTCATAATCGCAAGACATTGCTAAAACTCATCCGAAAAGCAGAATAAAATCCACAAAAGAAACAATTCATTGATAAATGCCCCCGCCATCTTTTTTGTCTTGGGGGCAAGATGGTAACACGACAACTATCTTCCCTATAAGAAGTAAAACTGGTGGAGAACCTGGGTTAGAAACGCAAAGGTGTTTCATCATAATGAAATTATTTCAATCTTAGGCTTGACCACATGTAGGTGTATCTAGGTAGCTGATGTTATTGTACCGGTGTAGATATGTAGATTAAGATAAACATCTAATAGAGGGAACCGTTCCGAACGAAGGTGTCCGTTAACACGGGGTGTCCGTTAGGCGGGGTTCTACTATATATATATATATATATATATATATATATATATATATATATATATATATATATATATATATATATATATATATATATATATATCATGTTGAGGTACGCATAACGGGACCAGGACACCCACCTTTTTAATGAGATTAATGAAAGTAATATCTCAGTTATTCTTGACCCTAATTCTACTATTGTTACTCAGGTGACATGCTCCGGCGCAGTGTGATATAAACTGCGCGGTCGATACATATCCACTGGACCTGCCACTGGGTGGGTGTAACCCTGCCGGCCACTAGCCACATATACGACCCGCCTCTGGATTACAAGTAGCGGCCTTGGTCGATCCATACGGGCGCGCAGGTAACCCCTTCTCAACAAGGGCCCATTATGTCCGCGCCAGTCTGGGCTGTCGATCCGTCTTTTCCATGGGCAGTGCGTAACGCCCCGATTTCAATCAGAATACATGGGTTTGAGAAACGGTGAGGCGCCGACCCATGGCCCTTACCCCGTCCAACCATCCTCCCCCTACGGAATATCACCAGAGTAGGATCGAAACTGTCATTGTCTAAGTGTCGGCCGCCGAGAATGGGGTCGTGGAAATAACCTTCATCTTGTCTGGTGCTTCAAGTGTGGGTGGAGAAATTGTCGGGCTTTAGCATGATTGCCTTGTACTAGATTTTCATTTATGAAATGCTGCCAATGTGTTCCCTGATATAACCTACAGGTAAAAGTAGGTTTATTAGATTTATTACAATAGACTTCTGTTGGTAGATTATCCGTCCTTCTGGTTTCCTTTTGGATAATGGAGATCAAGAAAATTAAGAGCTTTACAGGTCCGAAAGGCACTCCATACCTTTGGCTGTGTATAACTTACAAATAACAATTAATGACGTTGTTTAACTTAGGGCAAACCTGAATTCATATTTGTTCCCATGCCATGTTTAACTATTTCAATTAGATTCTTTTCCTAGAATGAATACATGCATGGATTTGAATCTATTAGAACCCTAGATATGAAAAAAATAGGGCGCTGACGGTGTGTCCATGTTTACTTTACGGTGTTCATTGTGGGGACGAGTTCTTATTACGCCCGTCGGTGAGGTGCGGAGGGCAGGGTGATCGCACGTCAGCCCAGTTCGTGTCCAAACACCCGTTACCCGGCTCTCGCCTGCCGTGCCAATTCCTCCAGCATCCTGCCCTGCTGCCAACGCCGCTACTCATTTCCAATAACTATGTTTGCCCATCGTCTAACCCTATTATCGGCCAGTGCGCCATGCCGGCCGTTAAAGCAGGCCATGTCAGATTACGCTCCAGTTAGAATACTCTTCAAGACTCCAGCCCCTACACCGGCTCTCTAGATGATGATATAAACTGTGGGCAGATAGCGAGCAGATTGAATCCTGTATTGAATTGACCATCCATCTACCAGGCAACGGGTGAGTAACTCGGATGCCGCATCCTCTATGATCGATTCATTTCACCATTGGAAAAAAAACGTAAGTTACTCGCAAATGGGCTTTCCAACTGTATAATCAAGAATAGGAAAGTCTGTTCCCGCTGATATAATGCAGAAGGGCGGGTATTGTCCCAGGGGATCTGGTTTCTTTTTGCTGGCGAGGATCTCCAGTAGGTATGGGTTGCTGGAGGGCATTACATATTTGTATATGTTTGGGGCAGGGTGTAGGGATAGGGCATGGTCGTTCGGTCCGCCGGTCTTGGCGACGATTATAGATATACTGTATAGGTGATGGATGTGTTGATGGTAGTGGGTGAAGGTGGTGGTGAAGAGAGGCGGATTGGAAGGCATCGAGAGTGGGCGGTACTTGCCAGGAAAGATGGTGGTGGCATCAAAGGTGGTAGTATACATAGACAATAAACGATGGTTTTGTGGACAGGCGGCCGTAAACCACGAGAGGGGTGACGCGAAGTAATACACGAGCGCTAGAGAGTGTATTACGACGTCAACCGCGAGTGGTTTACAGAGTCGCCTGTCCACAAAATCATCGTTTGTTGCATTTATCATCCATCTTTTCGAATACATTAAACCCAGTAATTGTCATATTAACAGGTATAACAATAGGAACTATTTCTTTGCTCTATAGCAAAAGGGACTATTTTTCCCGTATACCACGGTTTTGAAGCCGTATACCACAGGTTTGAATCCATATACCACAGTTATGGTATCTGACAGGTTTTATACAATGGGTAGTGGTTTACTGAGTCCCTATACATTTTCAATGGGGGCTTTGTATACGATGGATAATAAAGTTGCAATCGTCCCACGGCAGTGATAATCAGGGATCAGGAGGGTAACGATGTTACCACGCCCCCAGCGATGTAGCCTGACGAATATATATATATATATATATATATATATATATATATATATATATATATATATATATATATATATATATATATATATATATATATATATATATTCATTGGTCTGAACATTCTAGTTCCTAAGTCTGGAGGGTAACTAAATTGAAACATGTACTGGGTATTACCAAAGGGTGTAGATCTCGATGGTTTGATTCTACCAATGTTGAGGGGGGGGGGGGGGGTTGGTGGAAAGGTATTTCTCCGCTTTCTTCTGTCAGGAAGCACCGCTAAAGTAACCCCTAGTCATAGCCATGTATATCATATAACAATTATGTGAAAATGGAAAGAGTTAAAAACGGCCCAGTTGTGTGAAATGAAAAAAAAGAGGAATGATAAAAAAAAATTCAAAATACTGTGAAACTTGAAACATAGAACTAATTCCCACACCTTGCTTCATTTCCATCTCATTTCACTGCGTATAGAGGTTGCTTCTCAATTGAAATATGATTTTCCCCATAAGCTCTATTACAAAGAAACATTGATCCTTGAACAACGTATAATATCACTACTCACTGCTTTTAAGTTCTACCACTATCACCATGTACGCTGTGTCTAATCCAATGCCGTGACCAGACGCTGAGGTTAATGATACAGACGCGAGTTGGGAACGGCCGGAGTGCATGCGTAAGGTGGTGGGGTTGGATGCAGACCGGAGGTTATAGACCACCACTGCCGTGGAATTCAGTTGGCCACCCTCCAGGGTTAGCCGGGCCAAGTGGGAATCACGGGGACCCGACCCGACGCAACGGTGGCCATTTAGGATATGGTAATTATATTTACCACAGCGGAGTATGCACACGGCTAGACCGCTGCCCTCCAATTAGGCCTGGCGAGAGATAATGCAGGTAACTAAGTTATATGCCGAAAGAAAAAGTTAATATAATATCCAGAAAAATAAGAACTTGGCGATGTGCATGTTGACGGCTGTGGGATAATGCAAAAGTTTTTGGTTTTTTTTCCTCTAGAGCAGGCGATAGACACACACACGCACATTAATGTTTTGAAACAAAGCTTGTGTTTATCGCTAGAGCAACATATGGTGCCATTTATAAGTAGTACATTAATCAGCCGTTTGCTCGGCTCTGTTTCATACTAACGATATTGTGAGTAATATTTGCCACACGTGATTCTGCTTGCTCCCCGTAACCGGTAATTCTAGTTTGCCTTCATAACAATCATATGGGTATTGTCTGGCACACAAACAGAAAACGCCAAAAGAAACACGTGTTTCACTGAACCTGGAATGTTATAGACTAAGTTAGGAGCAGATCGAGGCAAACCTGAGTCAACACACAATCTAGTATGACTAGTGAGGACACCCATTCTCTCCTTGGCACTCGACAGGTTGTTGAATAAACATAGTGCATTTACCAATTACGTTCATAACAGTATAGCTAGACTGGCCAAGTGGTGGACAGATAGACACACACACGCACATTAATGTTTTGAAACAAAGCTTGTGTTTATCGCTAGAGCAACATATGGTGCCATTTATAAGTAGTACATTAATCAGCCGTTTGCTCGGCTCTGTTTCATACTAACGATATTGTGAGTAATATTTGCCACACGTGATTCTGCTTGCTCCCCGTAACCAGTAATTCTAGTTTGCCTTCATAACAATCATATGGGTATTGTCTGGCACACAAACAGAAAACGCCAAAAGAAACACGTGTTTCACTGAACCTGGAATGTTATAGACTAAGTTAGGAGCAGATCGAGGCAAACCTGAGTCAACACACAATCTAGTATGACTAGTGAGGACACCCATTCTCTCCTTGGCACTCGACAGGTTGTTGAATAAACATAGTGCATTTACCAATTACGTTCATAACAGTATAGCTAGACTGGCCAAGTGGTGGACAGATATAACGTGGCACTTTACTGGTAAATGTTCGGGGTGGTGGGGGATGGGGAGGGGCAGATACATGAGCTGCTCCTCTACAAACCCCCAGTATCTCAACCAACCTGCTACCATATTGGAAGCCGGAAATGAGCATGTGCTAGACGCTAAGTCGAGTTCATCGGTTCGCCGTTATTCCTGTCTGCCGAGCAACAAAGGAGCGGCTGAGGACCCCTTCGGGAGCAGCTCGCATTATTGGACTCTTCCCCGGTTCTCGGCTAACCGCTCAGTCTTATACCACGGGCAGCTTGCGCGGGCTACGGCCCAACAGCTGGGCTTGGAGAGTGTGGTATATCAGGGATGTCAGTTTTCCTTGTTTCCGCGGAATTCTTTGTTTTCATTTTTGGAATAAGAAATCCTTTTTTCTTGTGTAAAATTAACATAACTAGAAAATCCTCATAGATTCCCTAATTAACCTGCCTCCAAACCCATGTTCCGTAGTGATAATGTTATTTGTATCTACTATATTTCAGGTCTTTTTGGTGTATATATAATTCTAATGTCTAACCATGTATTGCCGGGAAAAATATTTCCTTGTTTTTTTCTGACCCCAACTGACATCCCTGGTATATGCAGAACCGATACATAACTGCGGGCGGACCCTGCAGCCATCCCGTGACGATGGAGCGGCGCCGGTGCCACTGGCCGGAGAGCGTCCATTGTTTACACACATGGCTACGGTCCTTAGAGTGTCCAACGAGTATAGAGAAAGCTTTCTCTATACTCGTTGGAGTGTCCCACTCTAACTGTTGCTATGGAAAAGGAGCTGCTCGGTGGGAGGCGGTAAGGTGAGACTCTGGGAAAAGGGACGCCGCAGTAAGGGTCACAATATCTTTGTTGCCATGGCTACGTGACGCCCTCTCTTGTGGCTGTGCAGCGAAGGTGGTCTGGGATTAAATAAGAGAGGGCCTCGCGAAAAGCGAACGATCTAGAATGGTTCCATTTTATAGGCAGTTTGTAACCTCAATTGACGGGTAGAAAAAGTTAGAGGTTTATCATATCAAAATCATTCTTTTTACAACAGATAGGCAACAGTAGTTGGACTTTAGTAGAGGAACAGATGAAGATGGATTCTAGTTATTTCACGTTATAAGCCCCGGGAGGATTGAGAAATGGTTATAGAAACCTTTCATAGGCTGGGCACACGCAACTCGTTTTTCATGACTCTGCTTATTGCGCTTTGGTGCGCTTTGGTGCACTGACTGTCGGAGCAGTGCACACGACTACCCTTTGATAAGTTAGCTATACCTATGTTCTACTCTTTCAGAATTTAGTAAATGATACTCGGTGATGCTCTTCTAAAACGATTCATGTCATCATCTCCTGCTGTTAAGGCATTTTGAAGGTTCCATGCATTGGTTAAAATGCATTTCTTCCATCGCTTCACTTAACACAAAGTGGCCGCAAACACGAATAACATTTGCAGCTCGGAGGCGACGATTGCTATTAAACGAGCACATCGTGGGGATGCTTTGGCGGCCGCAGAATTCGCTCGTTTTATTCGCTTTCCTGTTGGATAATGACATGCTGGTTTTTAAGCGGCCAATTCTCCGACCAAAAGTGCAACTAATTAGAGAGCGCACACGTGCCTGAAACGTGGCGCGGAGGTGGGTGCCCTCCACCTATCATACAACCTCCCGGAGTCAGGGTTTTAATGCGATCACGGATAACACCCATGTGAGGGCAGATAGGGGAAAGAAACAAAAAAAAAATCTTGTTTAAAAAAGCTGTAACGTCCATGATAATTACAGCAGAGGGAGAACTCAAGCGCCCTAAGAATACCTCACTATGTTTGAAAACCTTTCCTGATTGGGGATTCAGATGTCAAAGCAGACGACATCTGTGCGAGAGAAACTGCCTGTGCTGGGAGGCGGCGGGATGCCTTTGGGGAGCCTCCGACTCGCCGGTAACTAGCCAGGCCGGCGCTGATCATGCGGCAGGTACAAGTCCGCTGTGGAGAGTAATGAGCAATCAGCAACTATGATGACTTAAATAACACCAATATGTAAAAATAATGAACACAATGACCTCCTTTATGTTTCCGTGCTTGGATATTCTAAACACACAGTGGACTAGTGAAACTCGCGGCTATAGTGTCGACAGCAAGCTTTATCCCTGAATACTGAAACCATCCTTAAGTTGTAAATTTGATTGATGACCCATTTAGCCCCCATGGGTAGCTTGGTGTCGTGCAGGCTTTTGACATAACTGATTTTATGTATTTTATATTAAGTCGTTATCTCCCTGTATGAGGGATCTCTCTCGGGCAGTAGCTTTACAAACACATCAGTTGTACATTATTGTTGGGTATATCCCCTAGCCCGCCAATGATTTAGAGATTTCATAGAAAAGTTAGCCATAAATTTATAATAGTTGCCCCTCCATTCATTTATGAAATAATACTTTCTCTTTGAGATAAATCGTGCGTTTTTGACCTTATATAACGTGCTGGTCCACTTGTACCAGACAAATAATTTAGTTGTAATACGATCGGAAACCACTGTGTGAATCATCCTTTCCCTTACATTTGTATGTACCAGTGATAAAAGTGTACAATGCTTTTAGCCCATTTGCATCATTTTGCAAATACAGTCGAAAACAGAGATCCGTATACATTGTACGTGCCTGTCATGCCTCATTTGTACGACGGCAGGGGTTCAGGGTCTATGGAAAAACGTATAGAAAGGGCCCAACGTTATAAAGCGTCTGGAGATAGGCGCACGTATACATGTATACTGAGAGATTAATTGGGATGCACCGTGAGAGTTAAAAGCTGGAGGTTTAGGTCGTCGTAGATAACATAGAGAGCAGCCAGTGTGGTAAAGTGGTGTGCAGATATTGGTCTGACCCTCGTTGCCCAGGCCTTCGGAGCCAATCCAGCAGCGTCAGAGTCGCCGCCCTATCGGTAGAACATCTGCCTGAATGAGCCGGGAGCATGTCGTGATGCAGGCTTCCCCTGAAGCCAAAATCTAACGTTGGGAAAAACAACTTATATTTGAACAATAGGACCGTGTGCCTTCCCTTCTCAAGAGTGATTAGATACCGTCTTCCTCCAATCACTGCAGGTTTTTTTTCTGGGGTTCACCTTTCTGCAGTAAGTCTTTCCTTCATGGCATTGTTAATTGGCAGTTTATTAATATAACAGAAAGTGTCTATTAAGGCAGATAACTCAGTATTAGAATATGGATCGTTAGATTAGAGTGGGTGGGCTCATGCTGTACATAAATCACTATGCATGGACTTGTAGTTGGCTTGCTGCTGGCGCTATGCCAAAGCTCGAGGAGTAATGATGACATTACTAAGGGGCCCTGGCTGAGCAGCTCGAGTGGTTAGCAGTGGTTGTGTATGTGTGTGATATGAGCAGGTGGGCGGTCAGGTCCAAGGCCATCCCGGCGAGGCAAAGTCATGACCTCTATGGTCGACCCCTTCAATAATCCCAACTACTATGTAGAAGTGTAGGATAGAGCAATCGTCAGGCGAGCCGGGGCTGTTTAGAAGCAGCATCAAGCTGACCTGCTCAAGGTTCCTCTCTCCTTACATCCAAGAGATAAAAGTGAAGCCAGTTTTTCTCGGCTAGTCATGGGCCTTTCATTCGATATATCTGGCGACCAAAGCGGAGGTGTAGCTGCATTATCGCGATGATGAATGATTTGTCACAGACCGGGAATTTTATTTTATTTTCGTTACAAAATATTATTGTTTAGAATGACTTCACATCCTATTCCACAGACAGGGAAATGCTTGGTGTAATAAGAGGTGTTTACAGCAGCACCAACTAAGGAAGCGGTGAAGCAGAACTCTGAAGAGAGTGACAGGTCTGGCCAAGGTGTTGGAGAGGCCTCAGAAACGAATATTGATTTATTAAACCATGCTCGGGCCTGTCCGTATCGCCGATGCAATACCCTACCGTGCCCCGAGGCTCCCACCGGCGCGACGAACCAATAGAAGGGCCACACTGGCGCGGAAAATAACGATGATAACAATATTTGAAAGGAAAAAAAGAAAAGAAAGAAGAACACGAAAACCACAGAAAAGCTGAGGAAGCAGTTTTCCTGCGCTAAATCCCCAGGAGCAGGCGCAGCCGGTGATGGGTCCACTGCAACGCGACAACCATCCAGCTGTGCTTGTAGCGCGTGCTATTCCGTCTCCATACTGTAAAGACGAGCGGTTGTAACAGTTATATTCATATTGTGCTTTATTCCTTATACATACGACACTTTATGATTGAATTATTTTGTTGTGTGTGATCATGATAGATTCCGTCCACATTCAATTTGACATATTCTCGTTTGCATTTGAAGCTGATTGGCAGTTTTCACACACATACACATACATTTGTGACAGGGGACTGGAGTATATAACATGTTATTTTACCATAGATAGATAGATAGATCTTTAAGTAATATAATGTGTTATAGGACAGCACTCCTGTCTTGCCCTGGTTATCTAACTGTCCAGCGAACAATTCTAATGTAGCCGGGTACCTAGATGAGTATCTGTATAATTATATCATGTTCGCTCCTCGGGAAAGCCGGAGACGTGCTCGGTCCCCGCTCCTCAAGTTCCCCTGAAGACCCTGGCACCCGGAGGCGGAAGGAAGAGCCTTGTGGAGTTGGTGGGGTGGGGCGGCATGGGTTAATCTACGTCTGGTTAATCCGAGCCTACCGCGAGTTGCTCGCGCCCAGACAGCGCCCGGCACTTAGCCTGGCGGTGCTGGCGGCCAGGTAGTCCCGGCCCGGGAGCGGATCACCGACATCACCGAGCTGCTCGCCCCCATCCCCGGGAGGCGTGACCGGCTCGCGGCCACCTGTGAGCAGCTCGCACGGCTGGGGGTTTGACGGCTAGCTCACTCTCCTCTCAAGTGATTAAATGCTTTTCGTGATCTGCCTTTAACGCCCTGTTGGACTGCAGCTCCACGGTACGAGCGGCGCCGCCTATCGGCACAAACACACTAGCAGTCGCCGCCGACACCGCCCTCTCGTGGGCCGTCGTCAGGCCTGGGCACGCTGCGGGTACCTTGTGTTACCTGGGCGACATCGATGGGGAGTGGGTACGAGGTGTCAGTGTCACAGCGAGGCGGCTGTGCGATGTAGTTTTTTTTTTATATATAGAATTCGTGTAACACTGATTAAACGTGGATTTTTATGTGAAAGGGGTTAAGGGCACAGGCGGGTCGAGTGAAGGCTCTCTATGAGCGTGTTGGGGAAGGAGGTAGGTGTAGTGTTAGTCACAAGTCTGGCGATGTGGGACGGGCTGGGTTTGTGTGGGCTGACATAGCACGAGGCCTAGGCATGTCGGCGGCGCGAGCTACATCAGCCGGCGTGCGGGGCCAGGCACGTCGAGGCTGCTGTCCCTGTAGTGAGCAGCCCAGCTCCCTGTTGTATGGCCCGGAGGAGGAGTGCTGATGAGGCTGTGGTGGCGGCCGGGCTGGCGGGCTGGACTGCCCGTCTCCCCGACCCTAACGCCGGCCGACGAGACGAGCTGCTTCCCAACTTGCTCGGCCGTCTGCTGCTGTTGCGACTACGAGCGCTCCTACTGGGAGCATGTTCTTTGAAATGTCGCCTCCTCGATTCAATCATGAACATTTATACATTATCCTATGGACAGAGCAGCTCAGCATTGGTACCGATACAGGTGTATGACAGATGCAAAACAAAATGAAAAGAGATAAAAATGGTAAATAAAGAGAAGGATGAGAGAGGCTTATCCTGGATTTCCGGGATGTAGGGTATGGAGAGGATCCCAGGCTGAACAATATCAATAAGAGACAAGGGATTATTGACTTTTCCTCTCTGAGGTCTGGCCTGCAAGGAGGCCTGTCGGTCAGACAATCAGTCAGTGAGTGAGTTACTCTGTCAGTCAGCTTTCCAGTCAGTCAGTCAGTCTGCATATCTTGCACACACGCCTTACAGCCCATGTGCCGCGTTCCGATGCTGCTGTTTGCACGGACAGCTGACTGCAGCGTGGAAATTTCCCAGAGCCGCCACACTGCAAGAATGGGCACGGCGTATACTCAGACGAGTACGAGTCCTTTGTTATCTGCAAATTCAGAGATTTCCTTTTCGATGTGGTTCGGACGGGAGACGTTTGGGATTCTGACACCTAGAGAGAGAAGACAACACAATGCTACTGGGGCATGCCCAGGTATTTGTCACTGTGTGCATAGTGTGATAAGTGTTGTCATGTTCCTCATAATGTAGTCTAACATTGACTTTACGCGCAGCGCTCTTTAATCACGAGCGTGCCTCATAATGGCAGTGTCATATTTCCATTTTGCTGCCAATGCTTCCAATCTAGCAAATAATACACAAAGGAGATACTTTGTCAATCAGAAATGCTCCAAGTGCCATCGAGACGACTTGTCTCTGACCTTTGGCATGCCCGCTGTTAGTCGATATCTCCCTACCATTGCCTCATTCTCACAACATCTATATTGTCTCGAGTCATGTACAGCTGTAAGTATTTTATAGAACTGGGGCAGCAGCCGCTCAGTAACAACATGCATCTCAGTGGAGGGATTCTCTACAGTCATCCATGTAACTCACATATTTAGAGCGTACACTGTTACAGGTGGCACTCCGTTATTTATGTAGTTATGGCGAAGTGTCATGTTAAACTCATTGCAATTGACTGCAGCTGCTGGTGTTTATAAACAACGTCACCATATCTTCGCCAACATTCCCACAGTCATTGGTGTGGATATGTGGATGTATAGACGAGAGAGCGGGTACTTGTAGCGGGGCAAGTGTGAGTCGCTTTGGATGGTTCCACGACTGACTCATTCGCCGGCATTAACTTGTGCTGCCACCTAGCGGTTTCCAACGAACTCTTCAGCTCATATATTTTTCGTCTGTGCTGCCATCAGATGGTACTAAGTGCAACTACACGTTAATGGTCTCGCTTTATATACTGTAGTTGTCTACTGCTAATGTAGAATTTCCCGTCCGGATGATTGAATAAAAAGTCATATGGGTGTACAATAGTAAACACACGTGCAATATAAACACACTGTGCCATCGACTTTTCTTTTACTTATCCGTTAAATGACACCTGTCTGAGCCATTAAGCATTGTTTTTAATTTTAGTTCTTTGAAATAATATATACTTTTTTTTGGGGGGGGGGAGGGGGGGGGGGGGTAGGTGACTACAGTAACATGTTAGTTTTTTGTACTTCATCATCAAATTTTTTAAAATTCTATTTGTTTATTGGTACAGCACTTCTACAATCACAATACAGTTCACAATAGACAGCGGCGTGAAAACAGTGTTAAATCAAATGAGAAAGATGCTGGTGAGAGGATATGAGATGAGAAGGTTGGACGGATAAGGACGTCTATGTTCTCTTGATCATAACTCTAAACTTCTTCACAATAGCGCAGAGCTGGATCGAACTGGAAGATCTTACCAGGCTCTGACCCATCTTTTACCGAAGCTGTTTTCGGACACTTTAGCTTAAACCTCAGTTTAAAGGTGCTACGAGTTCGACTTTCTCTGGTATTAAGCCAATCTGGATTTGTTTAATACTCATGAGCAGCTGCTTCTTCCTCCGTGTTTTCGGTAGATATAGTTGACATTTTTTGTATAGGTCCTTTACTGATAGCCCTGCAACACCTCTATAATTAAGCACCACCTTGAGACCCCGGTGCAATAATTTGCGGAAGCTGTCATGTATAAATCAGCAATATTCTATTACTGATCAGATGTTGGGTGTGTTAAATTGTATAAATGTAAGTGCTGGGAATTCGTGAAATCACGAATTACGATTTTGATTTTTTAAAAAGGACAAAATCTGGCTTTACATCGGTATTCAATTTTTGAAGTAGTACTAGTAACATAATGTTATGAAAGACTTAGAAAGGAAAATGTAAAAAAAAGAAGTGAAGTTGATTTAGAAACATTTACTGTTTGATAGTGTTGGTATTTCAATCTGGCTATCTATGACATGTGTTTTAATAGTTGATGTCTCTTGTTTCTATAGGTCAGTTACCGAAGGACCTCAGACAATACCTGAACGCCCGCTTCCAAAAGAACTCGATTGACCATGACTTGCAGCAGACGATACGAGACAACCTCTACATGCGAACCGTCCCTTGTGAGTACTGCCATTTACATCATGATCAGAGCACCATCTCTCGCCATGTTGCATGTAAAGTAGCTATCTAGAATTGAATTCGTGCAGTGACTTGGTTATCTGCTCTTAAAAGTAGTTTATAGCATCATTCCATGTGACATAATATGTACTAATACACCAATCGAGATGCAAGAAAAGATGCTGCCAATCAGTATCACACGTCCATTTAATGAAATGTGGTGTGATTTACCTTCCACAAGATTGCCCCCAGATTCTCAAGAAGATTTCAATTCTTAATCAAAGACCTCAACTGTGTTGTAGGCGTTAGGATTCAAAGGAAAGTGTTCTATTTTTTTATTTCAGCTCATGAAAGTGTTTCAACTAATATGATGATCACAGTATCACCTAGAAAGTGACGCTTCCTGTCAACCTAGAACCGCTGTTGCTATACATTGTAGGGTATTCGAATTACTCTGTAGTCTTTGCTGTATTGAGAATATGAGAGACTGGGAAAGCCCTACCCCTAGGAGCAAAGACTTGTGGGTGGGTAGGCTCCTCTGTGGATCATTCTCTCACCATTTAATTTAGCTCGTGTTTGATTTAACTCACAGTGTATTTTGTCACAGATTCGGTTAACAATCTTCTTTGGAAAAAAGGAAGAGAGACGGAGAAATAACTAATGTAGTCCATGTAGTCACTGAGAGTTAAAACAAGCGCCAAAGGGGGGGCCCAAGAGAGTGAGTGTGATTAAACACACCAGGCGTCGCTTCCTTCGACGATAACGTTGTTGAGCCACGTGGCACTAGGTGGCGGCACTGAAAAACACGGCTTTCCATAGTATTCGAGATAGACATCAATACATACCAAAGTGCAAGTTATTTATCATATTGTTTGAAGTGTCATGCCTTTATTGTAATTTTAGACACTGATGATTACTTATACATCAGTTTGATATTTTAGACATAAAACAGGTTTTCGGCGCACTTCATGACTGCTGGGACTTCTATTGTTGGTCAATCCATCTCTAACTGCAGTCCGAATGAAAATAATTTGGGTAATCATGATTTAACTGGGTTTTTTTTCGTGTACAGCTGAAGGGGAACATTGACATAGGAAAAAGCTGTCAGGACTTAAACGTTCTCTGAAATCTATCGTGACATCTCCTATTACTGGTATCTGCTGTTATACCCAGATGGCAGCACTGCAGCTTTCGCTTCACTTCTTCCCTGTGTCTGTGTGCTTCCATGACCGTGAATTATACAGATCTAGATTTCAATTCCTTTCCTTCACAGAACAAAACAGGCTTTCTAATCTTAAGCTCATTGTCTACTCTCTCTTAAGCAGTAGGGCTAGTAGAGACATGAAGATAAATGGATCTTCTACCACTACAGCTAAAGCCGCCTGGTGTGTTTCCCGGCTTTGATGCATCACGTACACACTCCATATACGGGAATAACAATTAGATTACTTTCAGGCAAATGTGAATTACATTTTTAATCGTTCCAGTCTTGTCCTGCCTGCTTATTCACGCGAGACACGTCTTTTTCTGTAGTGTTTTCGCATCAGTGGGTAAGCCACGTATGGGAGCAGAGATGAATGAAGCATGGTTAAATATAGACCGTACAATGGCAGAGGCTAATGCTGAGGAGTACCTAGAGCTGCCAGTCAGGGCCTTCTATTGCCTGCCTCCAATTCTCCCTGAGTGGGTTTCATACTCGCGTGCGCGGCCTGTGTCGGCTGACGAGGTATTTTTTTGTCGGAGCATGGTTCACTGTGGTGAAATAAGTCTTGCGATCGGTTGGCGAGCAGCTGGAGCGGCTCACTACAGTGGGAGTTATTATCTCACAGCGCCGGGGCTCCATTGTATCACAGCGGAAGGCGATCTACATGAACCTAGGCTATAACAGTAGCGTGTCATTGTTACCTACTCTGTCGGGTTGATGCCGCCGATCAGCGACAGACAAAAATAAAACTTGTCACATTATCACACCTCCTTTTGTCGGGATGTCACGTGCTCTAGTCACGTGACCGACTGTATCCAATGGCTTCCCTATGTTGCACAGAGAAAGCTGCACAGTCTCAGATGTTGGCTCAGCCTCAGAGGTGTTATTCATTTGAATACCATGCCGGGTTGATTTGTCAGGAGTTTTCTGATTGGCTAAAGGCAACGCCGGAAGGACATCACTTCTTGTATGTGTTTGCACCGGAGGAGCGTCATCAGCCATCTTGGTCCTTGTTGGGGACTAAAGCGAGGACTCTGTTGATTGGTTGATTGCTCACAATGCGTACCTCTTGCTGATAATGAGGGTCTCCTAGTCTCAGTGGTATGCCTTTTCATGGGTTCACACGGGAAGAAGGCCCTGCGCTAGAGACTATGTACCCTGAACATCAGTACATGAGTCTCAAGGAACGCATTCGCACAGGAAAAAGCTGCAAGCTAGAGACTATGTACCTTTTAAAAGGGAGCTTGTCTGAGACTAAGTACCGAGTCTGTCCTTCCGTGTGAATCAGATCCGCCATTTTCCCTAGAGACTGGGAAAGCTCAATTTGAGCATTCTGCTCTAAGATTATTGGACAAAGAGAAAATTATCGGAGACTGGGGGAAATATGTAAAGTACACCAATCTCAAGTACATGAGTCTCTCCGTGTGAATCCCACTTTAGGTGATGGGCTGTTGCAAGGCTTGGATTCTGGTACTGGTGTCTGTTGATTCTCGCACAGAATGTCTCATGAAGTACCTGAAATACGATTTGTATGTATGAGGAACTAGCCGATCCTACCGCTTAATCACCGTGATTATAAATGCCGGAAATCAGAAATATTTGACTGCTAATAAAACTTTGGAAGTTGTGCCAACATAGATCATTACTTTTTCCTGGAACGCGTTAAATTGGGTCCCGAGCGAGTTGTAAAATAGTCTTATAAATAATGAATTATGGAATGAGGCCGGGACTTTGCCAGTTGATAAAAAGACTGCACTGTATGAGTTGGAGGCGGTCTGGGGCCTGGGACGAGGAACAAATACACTTGTCTTTGAAATAGGTTACACCGGTAGTGCATGAACCCCGTGGCGGAGGAGGGGAGGGGAGTCCACGCCCAAACCAAGCCTCACACGCGCACTGTGTTTGTTTCTAAGGATTGAGTTGGAATTATTGCGATCGTTGCTCGGAGAAAGGCTGGCGAGAGCGGGTCGGGCAGGGCGTTGAGAAGTGATGTGGTGATAGTTGGGTCTCAGACGTCTGCCCACACAGACAAACACATCTACACCCTTCACTCCTGCATCCCCTTTTAAGCCGAGCTGGACTGGCCCTCCTTTGTGGTGACTGGACTGACCGCGTCGTCGAGGAACTGATTAAATTTATCTGGAGGAGGCCGTAGTCCCCACACCCCCAACCCACCTCCATCCCCGGTGGCCCTGGTGCGCCTGTGTGTGTGAAGAAGAGTCGATGTCCATCTACACTCGGCGCTCGCTCATCGATCGGTTTCCCTTCGCTAGAAAGTGTACCGCGCCGCAAATTGGGCAAAATGCACATTGGGCATAAGCTTTCATCGATATATCGAGTGCGTCTGACTGAGGGTTATTTTTCTTTATCTTTTCCAATGTTGATATTTCACTTTTTTTCTCTTTATTGCATTATGAGTTCGACAAGCTACCAAATAGGCATCAATCTAAGTTCGCACTAGCCGGTATCAATTGAACGAGACCACCATAATTTCATAAGATCGTACTTGCATCAAGTATTCTATTATGAATATACCACATTTCGTATGCCCCCCAAAAGACTTTGTATACTGCGTATCAGAACTCAATCGTATTTGCAACTGTTCTAATCTGTTGAAATCTCAGCGCACATTACAAAGAGAAACATTTCACTTTGCACTTGAAAATTGAGAAACGGGGACAAGGTGAATAACTTCACGGTCTGTGGTGGTGCTAACGTCATTAACATCGTCAATCACGATAACTATGTGGTTAACCAATTTATGCAATTACTTCTAAAGTTGATGAGATATCCCAGTGGCCACCCTGTCTGGCTCAGATCCAGGGCCCCTTGGCTCGATGTTAACTCTGAGGCTTGCTAGCGACACTAAAAGATCACAGTCCTTGATCAAGGTGACTTTGATCGTTAGGACACCTCCAGGCTGTCTGGTTAACTTAGAGAGGGTCGACCTGTGCCATCTGAGTGACTCAGACCTACTCGGATTATCTGTGCCTTTAATGTTAGATTGAACTCCCCTCCCCCCCATTTACATCAGTGAGATGGTTCCAATCATTCTTTTCATCTTCTCGTATTTGTTCAATCAGTTGATGTTATATATATGAAAGTTCTTTCAGTCTGCGCTATTTTGAGTGTTAATTAGACTGCGATTAATCTTCCCTGTAATCATAACTATAAATCAATAGAATTTAATTGTGTATGAAGGATTAACGATGTCCAGCGTTGTGAGACAAGATCCAACCATTGCATCGTCGAGTGTAAATCTGAAAGTAAAAGAAATACCCTTAAGAACTCGTATACAAAGTGTTTAACGTCTTAGAATAATGAAAATATGGAAATATAATTGCACTTATATGGAAGGTCACAATTGTGTTACTGGGTATCAGAAAAGAAATATTGTTTGCTGGCAGACTGTATTGGTGATATCTTTTCTGGTCAGCAACACCTTGGATATCCGAGTGAATCTGACTGTTTCCGTTGACACTGCCGCCGGCGTGGACCCCATTTGTTGCCGGGAGGAAGCTCAGTTGGGGCGGCTCTAGTCAGACGAGCATCCGGTCTTATTTTCATTGATTTTCCATATTGTTTACGCTGCGGGTGGGCCCAAGAGAAAAGACTGAATTAAAATGACCAGATGGCGCGGGTGGAGGAAGAATACTTTTGACCTCAGTCTGTGAGATAGGCCTGTGGTTGACGGATGGGCCGGTAGGAGAGTGGAGGTGCTGGGCGGGCCCTGGAGACAGGGGTGCGGCGTGGGACGGGGTTAGGGGAGCAGGCCGGGCAGAACGACAGTGACTTGACGAGAAAGAGCCGGGCCAAAGGGACAACTCTGTCATGAAGTCTAAGACAGCTCAAGATTAGTGGAACCACTCAGTTTGGGCGAATGAGGATAGACCTACTGCCCGCTGTTCATGTATTCTGCCTTCTAGAATCACAAATGCCCTCACCCCACGCTTGTGTCTGACCTATTCCGTGTCCCCATGTTTCATTTCTCTGACCTATTAGGACTGACCACCGTTTCCTATGACCCCTGACATATTCGGCGACCATCTCTAAAATATCTCCTACCCCACTCATGCCGGTGCTAGACAGCGTCCAGTTCCCATTTCTCCACACGCACCCTGTGTTCCTTTGTTCTCTATAGCCATTCCTAACCTTACCCCACATCTTAACCTCTCTCCCATTTTTCTAGCGATCCGGCCATAACGTGTGTCCTACATTATCCGTCAGAGTGGATCATCCTGTCTTGACAGAAGGCCACTGGCTTTTTATCGAAAGAATACAAAATCATACGGCCAAAGAAAAATACACCATGATTGTGGGAGATTGATAAACCTTCAAGACATGTTTATTAAAAAAGAAACCGCATACGAATCGCGGAAATGCCTTCCAGAGGATGTTTGCTATTGCCACGTATTCCCCATTTGCATCATGAGCAGAGCTTCAATGGTGGATGATGATTGTCCCCTGCAGTAACGAATTTCCCCCACCGTCTGAGAAGACTCACGAGGTACGGTTATCAAAGCCCCACGACAAGCGGCACCTTCGTCAGCCGAGTTGGACCTGGTCGGTGCCGGTTATTCCTGGCCGCCACCCACAAGGCGCCCTCCTGGTAGTTAGTGAAAAAAAAATACACGTTGAAGCAATGGCCGGCCAGGTCCTGATTCCCCCATCCACGCCCGACTCCGCTTTAAGCTTCACTCTATACTGTTGGGGCTGCGTCCATTTAGACGACGACCTCTCGGACTGCGTTCCGGGAACTCCCTGAATCACAATGAACAAAGAAAACCCAAAATGGTAACGAAGAACATGACTAAATAAAAATGTTAATTTATGGAAGGGGCTAACCTGATAAATTCCCTAGTCCTCTGTTTTATATAGTACAATTACATGATATCTAATGATGTGGGATTCAGCCCTGAGATTGTAAATTCTAGACGTAAACTAGTAATCTCAGCTATTGTACACATTTCAACTGAACGGAACTGATGGGCGTCCAATTCAGGTGACCAATAATATGCTACATATATATATAATTGTAGTTTCAAGGGAGGGTTGTTAAAAGGGAATCGGAGACGGAGTCAACTGTGTGAAGGAGATGTGCAAAAGTGATCTGAAAACTAATATAAGGTCTTAGCAATACTAGTTATAGCTTTATTTGAGAACATTAGTGAATCCTTTGAGCGGATAGTCAGGTAAAACAATACATGACTCGTGTTGTTACATGAGCGCTTTACGAGGTTTACTGTCAGCATTCCAGCCAGAGAACGAATAAAGTCTGATTCATTTCAAGAGGTGGCGTATTGGGCTATGGATACCTGTGTCACATGAGCACTGCCCTTAAGATCAGTTAAAATGGCAGACACGTATGTATGGATTCTGACGCAGGAGATATGAAGAATCAATCTAACTTCCACAATGTAATGGACTAGCTACAAATAATAAAGCTCTTTAAAGTTACCTTTTCATGGAGGACTCGCTTATCATAGACATAATGCGAGCAGAGTAAATTTAGCAGGGAATGAATTTATGGGTCATTGCATAAATGGCGCCATGCTCTAGACTTCCAATTACTCTGATGGTCACTAGTCTCGAAATGAATAAGAAGTTGCAAGATTAGAGCAATTAAGGGGGTTCGTGGTTCTCCCAACTAAAGAGGTCACTGTTGCAGGAGGCAAACAACAGGTAATGTGAAGAAACAGTCGGGAGATTCAACATTTAAAAATGATAGAGAATACCGAATTAGCACATTTCTACTTAGATAACTCAATCAATTTTTACATATCAGCGTTAAGCTAAATCTATAAAATATTCCAGCTTATAATGTACTGAATATTCATTCAGGACACTGTTATGGCTGATAACTAGACAATATGCAACAGAGATATAAAACTTTAGACATCCTGTGGAGTCTGTGGTTGATCTGTTCTCTCCACACTCCCCTCTAAGGACACCACCTTTTCCCATTCTCTTCACGGTCATGTCATGGGTGACTTCTGCTCTCTGCTGCTGAACTTTCTCATTAGTGTCGTCGACACACATTTCCTCGGGTTCGGGCAAACAGTGCGTCGTCACCTCCCAACTTTTCTTACAGCGAATTAATTCACACGGCTTCTTGGTAGGCAGCCAGACGGCAAGCAATTGGCGGCCACGGGCGGAGAGTGGGCCCGGCGTGCCTCACAATGGAGTCGGCTTTGGAGGAGGGAGAGAAAATGGCGCCCCTCTGAACAGGCGACGTGCGTCTCCGCTTCAGGGCGGTTCCAGGATAAGGGGGTAGGGGTTGGTAGGGGGTTAGTGCGTGTCATTGTCTGAGATCTGATAATAGCTCACCGCACAACAAATGGGCAAGTGGAAAACTAGTAAAAGACCCTAACAAGGCCCTTGTCTGTGGCGCTGAAGGACACCAGGAGGCACTGTTAACTATCTGCTTCTCAATCCTGACCAATACCTTACACTCATCGTCGCGTACAAAAATAGTAACAACATGAAAATGTTGTTTTAGACTATTCTAAAGAAAGTTACCATCAGCTTCTTAAAAGAGACAAATCTCTTTGATTGTTTACAAAATATTAGAAAACATTGAAAATAATTGACTGACATTGTGGATAAGGATCAAAGGTTAAAGTCATGGTCACCTGGTAGATTATTAACCGTTCTTGATATGGAAGCTTCGCAGAAAGCGGGTAAATTGATGATAAAACGAAATGTACCCAGTTTTATTCAATTGTACATCTATTGCCCTCATTAAATCGCTACTTTGAGCATAAAATGCTGGCATTATATTTCTCATATATCTAACTCAATAATATGCTGTTACGGGTCTTGTTTACACACCCGGAAATATAGTAACAAGAAAGATATAATTTACCGCAGCATCCTTTTGTCACATCATGACCTGCGTATACTGAGCGACTCACTGAGCGACTCACTGAGCGACTCACTGAGCGACTCACTGAGCGATTCACTGAGCGACTCAATGGAGGAGTGGGTATGAGGGCGCGGTGACTTTTTAACACCGGGACTTCCCCCACAATCACCTGTCGGATTCTAGTAGTCTTCCTACCTGGAATGGCATGTGCTCGTGGGGAATTGGTTACTGTGATACCACGGGTCCCATTAGTGACCCGAGTCTACCTTGATGACCACAGGTGTTCGATCGCATCCTGCCCAGGATAGTGGTGGGAGGATATGGGAAGACGTACAGGGCACCACACCACCGCTGATACGTCCAAGCTACACAATAGATTATAGTTATATATGTAATAGGACCCTTTTTGTTTTAATATATTTATTTGATTATCATCGCTGTAATTAGGACTATGATTAGAACATCAGTAACCCCGTTTTTTTTTAGGGTAAACTGTGTTTTCGCTTAGTTTAAGAAATGTTGAGTTGTCAAAGTTGCTGCCTCAGCGTATTTAATTTACCAACACATAAGGAGTGAGAGCCAACACACAGGGCGCTTTGCAGGAAACAGCCAGACAGGGAGGGCAGGTGATGTCAGGGCACATCGGGATTAACAATAGATGATCCTGCGAGCTAATCTGCCTGAGGTAATCTATGGTCAGGGTCCCACCCAGATCTAGGCTGGGATCATGAGTGACCACGCCAGGACGAAGACTCCCGAGATCGATGATAGCCTGATGGTTTTACTGCATGATACCTACTACGCAACTCCATGGGCTCCATGGTTGAAGACCAATCCTCCGCTCAGGAGCAACAGGTTGTGCAAGTGTGCTGCTCAAGCGTGCGTTGGTGGGCCTTTTCTTGGTACTCTTGTAGGGCGAGTTGCTATGGTTGCGTCTTTGTGGGCAGTTTGCCTAGTGATGGATTCTAGTTCATTCGTGCTCGAATAGCTAGCAGCTCCAACTGGTTTCCAGATACATGTATGTCGTATTGTCTTGTGATGGAAGGCCAGCCTTAGCTAATGCACCTGGATTGTGAGCTGATTGAGTAGCTCATTTTGGATACAGAGCGCTGTGGCAGCAGATCGTTTGGAGAACAATACACCTCGGTGAAAACAAGTTTCTATGGCATGACTTTTCTATTTGGAAGTGCCTTTGTTTGACTTGCACCGGATATCGGATTAGTGTATGTTGAAACAAAAATTCTGATTCATAATTTTGGTGGACTCATTGACTATGAGTTTCTTCGGCTATTTCACCAACGGGAACAAAGACCAGGACCAGCAGGTTAGCGCTGTATCCGCGCCTCCCGGTGGTGAGGGTGACGATGCGGAGTTGAAGGCCCAGGAGGAGGATGACATTATGGCCAGGAGGAGGTCGTCAGCGATGGACATGATCGTGGCTGACTTCTTCACCCCACAGGAGGACGTGAGCGAGATGCACCTACGAACTCGGGTGCTGGCCACGTCCCCGCTCGGCGACGTACCGCGCATCACCGTGTCGCGCTCCTCCGTTGACCACACCGTGGATGGTACCACCCTGGAGCAAGAGCAGAAAGGGTCGGGACCCGAATCGGGGCCGGCCTTTCTATCGGCGGCCGACGTCGGGCTCGTCGAGCAGGAGTACAGCTCAGACACTAGCACCTGGTCGCCTCCCGTCTGCAACACGCCGGACAACTTCTCCAACATCGTGGGCGTGCTCGGCCAGACGCTGACGGAGGCGGAGCGGGAGACGCGGGGGATGGGCGGGTTGGGCGCCATCGTTGCGTCCCCGGCCATGGGCGGGCTGCTCGGCATCGGAGTCGGCATGAGCATGGACCAGCAAGAGAACAATGACCAACACAACGCCGACAGCATCGAAATGACCCCCATGGGGGCAGGCCGGAACAGCTACCGCTCTGATGACTTTCGAACTGTTCAAGGTCAGTCAGGCTCCCAAAGGCACCATCAGGGGGTTAAGGGTATAATGTCAAGATCGTTGATTTTGCACAAGGGGTAACTAGAAACACTTAAACCAATACATTTGCGATGCAATTGACTTTTTTTTTCGAAACTTGTAGTGGCAGGTGGTTAAGATTGGCAATCAGACTGGGCGCGCCAGACCTTGATAGTATGTCGATGAAGTTTGGCGGCTGTGAATGAAATGCGTTGAAAATCCATTGGGAGTTGGCCGAAGCCAATTTCCTACAATAAAGACTTGGCGATTGCATTGCACCTCGATAAGTCACTCTTGATGCTATGATGGCTCGTCATTTATATACTTCTCTACTTCCATGAACAAAGGCATGCACTCAATTTATCTTTTGAACTATATATATCTGATAATATTTTTCGGCACATGTCAGGCATAGCTTTGAAGGACATGAAAGGTTTCATGATTTGGTATTTTAGATTTTTCAAGAATACCGCGCCAAAAAGTAGATCATATAGAAAACGGCCATAGTAGTGACAAAGAATAGTTCATTATCGTGTACATGAACATAGGGTATTGCGTTATTTACGTACCGCTGCTAGGCTGTAGCATTATGCTTCATCCATAGGGTGGGTGTTTCGTTACCAAGGGTTGTTGTTTCGTTAACTAGGATAGTTGTTTTGTTATCGATGGTATCACATGATGAAATCTAGACAGGCAAGGTTGTAGCTTAGATCATGACAGGTGTGAAGAAAACATACGAATTGCAGTTACTCGATAAGTGTGGACACGCCTTCCCTTGTTGAACAGAGGAAAACAAATCCCCATTTTGATCAGTAAATATGTTCCGGTTGAATTAAATTCTGAAATTACTCGGTGAGGACCTTGGAAGTTATCTAGCTCAGTCAAGGACTCGTTGAGTAATTTTTTAGGCCCTCATCTCGTTACTTTTGTGTCCTTTCACCCGGAACTAGTTTCCTCTATTACTCTAATTGCACACATAATCATCTAACTAACGATGCACATCTACTCTATACCCGTCATCAAAATTGAATGAGACTGGGTTTTCATTATTGTGCCTTTATATTACAAATCCAACAAAGTAGAACCATGATGGAGTATTGATACAAATTTCAATGATTCTTCAGAGGGGCATCATCCAATCTAATTAGATGGAAATATTTCGATAACATATTACATTTTTGTCTGATTAAAAAAATCAGTATGATCAATGGTTCTACTAGTCACATGTAACTGTGCATCTGGTAGATTCATTCCGGAGGATTTAGAGGAGATAATTGTAGGTTGCTCTGGTTTTGTATTATAATTTATACAGACCGTGGTATATTCCGGGTTTTCGGAGTAGATTCTGGGGAACAAGGAGGGGCAAGAGACGTAGGAAAACATTGCCAATCGCCTTGTGAAACAATCTGAAAGTTGATGTGACTAATGAAGCATCTGGAGGTTCCCGCTTTGTACATTAGTACACTCTCGTTACCATCAGTTACCAGCTAACACTGTGTAGTCAACTCCTTCAGTTCAGTACTTTGGAATGCAATATGACATATTTATCGAATGAAGGAATTTGAGAACTCTCTTCATGGGCTGTGTTGGCTGAAGCTGGCAGTAAAGATATAGAGGACACCCTCTCCTCCGGTTGTCTCCGCACAATGCATCACATTCAGTGTACGCATTGAGATGTTAAATGGGACCCCGTAACATAAAAGGTGACGGGACAGCGCGTTGGCAGATGTCCTGGTCGGTATTAGACGTGGCCCGTCAGCGGCCCGCAGGGCCTATTCACCCGCTCGCCATCCCCGGCCTCGCCCGACACCCCGCGAAGAGCGAGGGGATTGAATAGTCAGAGCTGGTAACTGACATGTTGTGTTTGCCTGGCACGTGGCTGGCGGGCAGTGGCTGATGTGGCCCGGCCTCTTGTCTGTGCTTTCTTCACCCTCTGGCTGCTGTATATAGAATGGATGGATATGGCCGAGGGTTTTCCATTCTGGTTATACTCGTTACTGTTTATCACCCAGCTGATACGGCGTTTTCGATGTTACTGTCTGAGCCATACGTGACAGGCAACTTTTAGTGATGCTCTAGGCCTGTGGTAATCACAAGGTTTATAATAAGTCACTGTGGAATCGCGCTCTGTTGGTTTAGGAATGTGACTTGCTATTCACGAAATAAGCATTGCCTCCAGAGGCGAGACTGACAGATGCATGCTAATTATTCCTTCTCTATGTCTACTTCTCTATGTCTAATTCCTCGCTAATTATGAAAAACACTGCATCCCACTATCACAGCCTGCAGTATTATGACGAGGCCTATAAATGTATGGCGAAAGAGACATGTGGTTGTTAGAGGAAATATCCACACATATGACTCTTTATCCAGCTGAGTATACTTCAGAGGCTTATAATTAGCTTTGTGGTCCTCGGGAGTTCTGCCTATATAGCGGCGGCCAACTGTGACTGTAAATGGGTGTATGGAGATGGGAAGGTGTTGGAGTGGCTGGGGATGGCCAGGAGCATGATGCTTATTGTTATATGTTGAGTGTGGCACTACTTTGATGTTGTCTCTGCACTTGTTGTCTATGTCTCGCCAGCCATTATAGTGAGCCACACGCCGAACAGCGGAATTGCTCATGAGCTACAGCCGTCATATTCAGGCTACCTGGAAGACGCTATAGTCACCAGGAAAGGAATCTATACATATAGGCGGAGAGGCTCCGTCAGGGATATGGATCGCGAGTGAGGGGTAGGAAAAGGGGGATACCGGAGATAGTAGGTGAGAGTGGAGGAGACCTGTAACTCCCCCTCATCAATCATATAGAACACTTTTCATCAATGTAAAAGTCTGCGTTTGATATCAGGATAAAAATAGAGGAGATACTTTGGTTTATGGAAATGGTAGTTCTGATAGGCTTTGTAGCAGGAAATTGACAGTCTGGCTCAGTGCCACTGCCACACACAACACTCTTAACTGCCACCCTGCCTTCTGCACTTGATGTAACATACAAAAATGGGAGTTTGGCGCGGGCGACCTGCCGCAAAGCACTTCAGGAGAAAGGCGATTGTGTCAGCACATCTAGACGTATAGGGCACAGAATGATTGCTAGTTCCACCATCATCCATTACGATGTTGTAAAATAATGCCACTGTAGTCGGGGGACAACCGCGGTTATCCGCTGTTATAATCTATTGATAATGCTTCTGTGGCAAGTCCAAACTAACTTTTTAAAGATCCATTGAAAACTGCACTCACCACCTGGTGTTTTGTTTAGTGTCAGGGGCAAGATGGCTGCCTCCATAATACAATATCTATCTGCCCTATAACTCGTACACGGCGAGTCGGTGGCACTGACACTGACATGCATAGCATCGTTAGCTTCTGTACCCGGCTCAGGCTGAATGTCTTAGCTGGCGACTGGCCAGAGGGTAGATTAATTGCACCGTCTCGTGTCCGAAGTTGATTAAAACCCCACCTAATGACCCCTTAAGCTGGGCACAAACTCTCTGATGCGTTGGAGCACAACTAGATGCGACGCGGACCAACACGATATCACGGGACGAGGCTTAGATTAGAGCGTAGAATAGTGTCAATCATTTTATGGGTCATTTCATTGTTGGGCAATATGAACTGAGCCATTCATTCTATATAGCAGACGGGGGTCATCGCTTGTCAACACTGGCCTCACGGAGATGAAGCAAACTAGGCCTGGTTTAAAAGGCTTGGTTGTTCACGTACAGTATAAATGGTATCCACGATCCGGCTTGATAAACGGCAGTCAAGGGGATCAGCGACAGCCAGCACCTACATACCGGGCATGCTCACTGTAGATGGGAAACAAGGCCCCTGATATCTGGTCTCATATTGCATCAATAGTTTGGCTGCAGCTAGGTCATCTCTGTCTGACGTGTTGATGTCATTTCGCAAAGGGGATCGGAGAGGGATATGTTCGGATAGGAGGAAGGGTGTGAGAATTGTAGCAGGGGAGGGTGGGAGTTTCAGTGATGACGCGGGTGGTAGGGTTAGCACTATGATGAAAGACCAACCACCCACCATCAGCAAATACTATAAATAACGGATACCTGGTTTATGGTGTCGGTCGTTGTAGGTTGTTCTGAAATTGTAGCTGCTTGCACAAATGACACGAGCCCCCGCCCCCCGACATATACACAGACAGAGGTACACATACATCTCCTTCAGTGAACGGGAATCTATACCCGCGCGGTAATAGAATACACCCTCCACCTCCGCGTGGTACATTTACACTCGCGAGTCGGACGCCCGAGGCATTGCTGCAGTCTGGCAGTCGAACTGCTATGTTTTTAATTCTCCAAACCCGGGCGTTCCATGAATAATTTCCATCAGTTCACGCAGTGGCATGCCTCTGAGAGATGGAGAAAAAAAAGGAGAGAAAATATCCGAGAGTGGGACTGTTTCTGTGAATTACCACTGCGGAAGAGCACAAACGTGCGCCTGTCTTTGTGGTGCGCATTCTGTATAGATGCTGAGCGCGGCACGGTCTGGGTGTATAGAGCTGAGCTAGCCCGCTTGTCTGGCCATCGACCGGATGCCACGTGATCGCTCTCGCTTCTACCTGTGGTTTAGACTATGAGGCCCCACTCCCGCCTCCCTCCACACGTCACCACTGTATTGTTCCACAACCAACGCCTCTATATATATCTTCTAATTTACACATTACATTTCCTAAATAAAAAAGATATTTGATTTGCCGAAAATATTTCTTTGAAATATAAGAAATATGTGAAAGAAGATGGTGCAATATAAAAAATTATACGATGATGCAAAAAAAAGGAAATGTAATTCTCTTATTTTCTCACTCTTGAATTAGATTTTTCATTGGCGTTTTCGAGGTATACTAAGAGATACCGTTTCACACAGATTTATGAGCCTTTATGGGCTTCAGCCCTCGATATTTGTAGATGCAAAAGCCCGAGACACTTGACTGGCAGGCTTGCAAAGACGTAGGAGTAGATAAAGCTGCAAAAGACTATATAAAGCTGCAAGAGAGCAGGTCGCTCCTCTGGCAACCTGCTCACACCGACTCGATCCCCCATTCCCCGTGACGTATCAGGTCCGTCACACCGCGACCCCTTGACAGTCCCCAGCCCCCGAGACCACACCCTGCTCCCTCGCGGCTGGGCGAAGCAATATCCGGGACCTTCTTTCTTATCTGCAGCCTCACGTCATTGCACGACCTGACTACCATGTGTCGTCATATCCTGTGGTGTCAGCGTCCGAAATGAGAGCACCCTGATGCTTTCTGGCAAAATAAGAGAGGAGAAGGGGTGCTAACTGATTTGATTGATTACAATTACATTAATCTCAGTGGCCGTGCATCTGCGGGCTGACGTGATGTGGCGCTCTTCTTTTGGGGCTCTGCTCAATCACCCAGCTTTGAGTCGAGACACGCCAGTAACACTGTCCGTGACTTGGCTTGTTTTAGCTCGTACGTGGTATTTCATCA
Organism: Alentia gelatinosa; assembly: GCA_950022655.1. NCBI lineage: Eukaryota > Metazoa > Annelida > Polychaeta > Phyllodocida > Polynoidae > Alentia > Alentia gelatinosa. The sequence continues at coordinate 75,648,055 of OX465581.1, forward strand.
CTGCTCTTCGTGGGTCGCTCATGTTTTTCCAGGTCTTAGAAGCATGTCCTGGACCTTCCTTGCCATGTTATTTAAATTCATCATCATTTTGATTGTCCTCTTCTTTTGATTTCTACGTCATCATAATAGCTTGGTATCATGTTTGAATATTTGGCACAAATACATCGTGGCAGGTGAACAAGTAAAAAAGTAAATCATTAACATGGGTCTATCTTTTATTTTATTTGCAAAATCCCCAATGGATTTTCTGGGTTTTGGTCAATCTGTCAATTCTTCCACCCTCTTGACCTCAGCTATTTACCACGACTCCGAATATCACCATACAAAATATATCAACTGTTCTGAAATAGTAACGCCAGACATATACGAATATATTAGTACAAGCTTAGATGCTGTAAAGGAAGTTTGTTCAACGATAGATAACAGGGAATCACTCTTCATTAAAGACATCCTCTTCCTCTCCTCCTTGTCACTGGAAACCTTTGATCTTCTAGTCTCTTGATCTTTAATATTTTGAACAGATATCAACTACTGAAGCTACTTGTTGATCCATTGCTTTTCTTGTGGTTGCCATGACAGCAAGCAGTACTGTTTTACCCGTTAAAGGGGGTTTTATGTCTGTGACAAGGCAAAGCCGGCCGGTGTGTAAACACGCATTGCCATGCCAACTCAGTGCATGCGCACCTCATCCAGCACCCCCACCCCCGCGATGGCTGGCACAAGTGGCCCTCGCAATGTAACTCCGTGCTCAAGAGAAAAGAAGGACATAAAAGGATTACCATAGGAGATTAACCGAGCCACGGAAATATTACAATCATAGTGGACATATATACTGTACACAATGTGCTGACCATCCTCCTGCATACTGTCCATTCCTTGGGTAGTCAGCTATGCCTTTTCTTAGTAGGGATATGAATCAGATCGATTCGAGCATAGTATAATAGAACACTCACAGGGAGATCACAATGTTTAATAAGGGATTGGGAGACTGTCTTGGATCGATTCCTGCCATAGGATAAATGTAGTATTTTAATGGTTAAATTTAAAAAGGCCTGAGGGCACCCGTGGTTTCAAGGTGGATGGCAATTGAATAACATCGGGTCAGTTCGGGTCGCGTCGGGTCAGGTCGGGTCGTATCAGTTTGAGTCTCAATCAGTGGGTCTTATCCTCTTGTGATGGAGGTCGACTCTTTGAGCGGTATACCTCAAGGCTTTGAAAGTCACCCTGAGCAACTCATACGCAGTAATATATTATTATCAATAGGATTCGCAAGGCCCGGCGAGCTGAACTGATTTAGTTGTTGGCTTGGTGAGTCCTGATGAGGGAACCCTTCGGGGCGAGACCAGTGCGCGGGGTGAACTCTAAACCATTCAGGAATCTTTATCAGATTTATACGAACTGGGTCTCCTGCATGGTCGCGCTAATAGTGTATCCAGAAAATAGGTCATTGGTTTAAAAACAGGGTTCCTCCTGATATCATCTGAGAGAGGTGACTACATCTTTAACATAACATCGTTGTGTAGATACTGTCAGCTCGTGTGAGAGATAAAGAGCACTAGTTCAATATCTTCTAGACAATCATCAGTGATAAGGAAGTTGGTAGTCTTGGTAGTAGGTGTTCGATCATATTATCCCCCTGAGATAAAATCCAAGAATTGAGTCTCATATGGGCGGGTCGGGTTGTGTCATATAGCGTCGTGTCTCGTAATCGTTGCTTCTCTTTCTTAAAGGCCAAACGCCGCGCTTCAGAAGGCCAAATGCGAGGCCTAAGTTAGTCAAGGCGGAAGTAGCCTGCCCGCCATCTTTAATTCGGCCGACTACCTGGAAGAGGCGCTACGGTTGGGTTTTTGCAGATGACCCGTCAGGTGGAACCGTCATCGGAGTGTCAAGCTGCTCCAGCCATGGTGTCTGCGCCCATAGTGGTGGATTAATCCCTTAAAGGAACCACGCAGAGCCCTATAACGTTCCCCGAGCAGCTCATGGATCCGGTCTGCTGGCCGCCGACGACGTACCATCATCAGAACTGGATCAGGCTAGCCAGGGTCTAGCCTGCAAGTAAACCCAGGCTTACATCAGCGCCGAATCTCTAACGAGGGCTCACTTGGAGTTGTATATTTGCCTTTTGTGGAGCCATGTCAACATCTAATGTTTACAGGTGCAGTAATTAACGATTAATGCGAAAGGGGTTGCCAAGGGTAATGGAGAAGCATTCTGAATGTGTAGATTGGCAAACTGTGACGACAGTGTCTGATTTGTGTGACGCTACGTCGGCCCGATGTGTGCTGAATGTAAACCGAGCCAGTTCAAACCCAAGTATTGATCGTGGGAACAGATACGTGTTTGATCATGATTGATTGGACTTTTTATAGTGTGTTGGTCGGGGATTTTTATTTTATTTTCTTCTCCATAAGCCCCTGTCATGGGATATTGCCTCATATTCACCGCTTCTCCGCGGCTAGGGCTTAAGGTATCACCAGAATGCCTGGTGGTGCGGGCACCTTCAAAAGTGAACTGAACCAGTTGCACTAAACCCACGATGAACGTAATCCGCACCCAAAACGCCAACGCGATGGAGTCATCAATGGTGTCCTCACAAACCATTTCACTCTGCCTGCCTACACTCTAGACGGAGTCGTAAGGAGGCAGCGGTCAATTAATGAGATTTCTCCTGCTTCTGAGGTCTGTCCTCATTCCCAGGAAGAATATGCGGGGAAGTTGGGTGTGAATGCTGACCAAGCAACTAGGCAACAGAGCACCAGAGTAGGAGGAGGATGAGCGAGCGATGCTGCGCTGTGATGCTGAGAAGTGCCCGCCACTCCTGTTGCCATTTATGTCTCCCACCAACGCCTCTAGCGGCTTTTTGAAGGAAAAGCCCAACAACAGTTTGCCGGGCAATCCAGAGCGGAGTGAACTTTATCCGTGCTTGGCTGATGTAATTTGTAGGGAGATCTAGGCGCCAGTTGACAAGGGACGCCGGGCCCAGTAAACAAGCCGAGAGGGGGTGCTGTCGGCGGCTCCCATGCCTCATCTCCCCTTCGGCCCCGCCCCCGCCCCCGTTCCTGCCCCCGTCCTCCCCTCGGACGTCTACTGCTGGCCGTCCTCATTGGTGTCCGCCGACACAGAGCTTGCTAATAGCATTTGATGGTGAAGCATATGATATCAATACATCAAGTCGTCTGGGCGTTTTATTGTGCGATGTATATAAGGCACATATTACTCAGCTGTAATGATTGTCTGAGTATAAGAGTTTCTGTGTATCCTTGGCGTTGTTATCAGATATCTTATACAGCATACATCGTGCCTGCTCAACCGACGGTATACTAGAATCATCTGATAAATTAGCTGTTGCAAGTCAATTCGGACAATTATGCATGCTCTGCCTAGTTACCAAGGGCTATCGTGTTTGTGCTCAAATAGCTTCGATGTAACCTGGTATGCCTTTCATCTCTTTACTAGCGTTTACCTGCATCAAGGCCCCACATCGCCCAGGGGGGTAAAATGGCCACTTTGTTCCCCTTCCATCCCGTCGCCGCCCACAACTCTCCTGATTAAAGTATCCATTGAACAGGAAGCTACGATCAGTGTAGATCACCTAGGATAGTCAGGGGCTGTTCACCTTTGCTCTCTCCACGGCTATATTGGCGCATAGATCAGTTACGGACCTGGCTTCAACATCAATGGCGAGGATGAACGTAGACCTTCATGGGGCTTTCATCCTTGTTGATGATAACATTGACTGCTGTCTGTCGTCCTATACAATAATACCCTCATGTTGTTTTCTACAAATACTTGTGTCAATCTTGCGTTTATTGCAGGTCGTGTAAGATCCACACTTGCAACATATAAAACACCATCCTTGCATATCACAGAGGCAGATTGAGAAGGTGTTGAATTTGACCGTGATAACAGGGCGAGTTCTCCATGGACTCTTGAAGCTTCTCTCCCGTTTCCTATGGATGATTGCGAGGCGATACCCGACGTTGGTCCTGCCTATGCTGTATGCATGTGAGTAGCTCACGGAAGGCAGAGGAGGAGTGATGGGCCATCGAAGCCAGTCATTCTATATCGTCTGGTTTTCCTATGGGTCTGGCACACACTTTAGAGTGGGCTTTTTCCTATTCCACTACGTAAACCCCACGTCCTTGGCAGTATAGCCTTTCTATAACCCGCCCGCCATGTAAACCTTTCTTCTGGACGTTCCCTGCCTGTTGTCGTCCATAACCTTTCCCCCTCTGACAGTAGGTTTCCGCGGTCGCACATTCCTCTTTTGTGCCGTCCGTCATTTCCCCTCCGGGTGGTAACCCCTGGACGTTCTTTGGGTTAAAGAAATACAAGAAAAGAAACACGAAGAAATTGCAACAAAACCTATGGGAGAAGTCGGCCTGGCGGGAGTCTGAACGAGCAGGTACACGTCAGCCCGGGAGGCTACGATGAAAGAAAACGAGCAACTCAGCAGTAAAGCACCTCTGCCTGTGCTGCGATTTTCATCATTACAATTAACCACAAAAACAAAGAAACGAGTCTTCGACTTGACCTACCGATCTTTCTGCCTTTTCTGGCCCACAGCTGCCGGGCTCCTGCGTGGTATTTCGGCACAGGAAGCAGTCGATATTTAATGGAAATTGAACGTTAGCCAATTATGTTATGCCACGAGTGCATAGCAGTTCATAATGACGTGGGTCCTGATCTGCAAATGCAATTAGGAACTGCAGAATCGACGTAATTGTTTGTTGGACTCACTATCCGACAAGCAAGACAGGAATAACCACTCAGCAGTCTGGAGTACATTTTTTTTAAATTTCTCGTGAGATTTTACGAGCAGTATGAGCTTGACTGTTGTTGTTGAATGTTAGAGATGAGCGGAGCATGTATGTGCGTGCTGTCTGCTGCGTCTTGTTAGTCGTGTGCAGCTCGCGGATAGTCTTTTTATATCTTCTACTTGTACTTGTAGATGCAATAACTCCCTACACACTAGTATAAACAGCCCATAACAGGTGGAATATACACCTGCCTCCATCTTTAAAGGAGCTGCTCGCATGATCGATCATCAGGAAATTATTCCCCAGTCTTTAAAGACTTATACTTTCCAGGTCAATATTGGGACCCCAATACATAATCATTACAAGATCTTAGATGCCTGCTAATTACAAGAGCTTAGATACCTGATCAATACGCGTCATTGATTGAGAGGCATTGCCGTTTTAATGACTGGTCAGTTCATGTTCCAAGGGATACGAGTATTGTAATATTGTTGGAGGACACTCCCATCTAAGTATATGAGTACCAGTGTTTGCATATGAATATGAATACGATGTACTTGTAGATGGATTTGAAAACGTTATCAGAATGATGATTTAAACGCCTACGTGGTATAGAATATAGCCATTAGATTACCACAGTACATGTACATTGTATGTGGCTGACAGATGAGAGTGGCATGTAAAGAGATGCGTGGTAGTACGGGGGATTTAGGGGATTTACTTGTATGGTCAGCAAGAAGACGTAGATGTTTGGTAGTCATTAGCAAAGGGTTAGAAATGCCCGTTCAAACCTAGTTATATCGATGTCTGGCCAAGAGAGAGATCTCGCTCCATGACCGGCATATAGGCATCAAGTCCAGGTTAGCGGCTCCACTTGGTGTTTTGCCCTCCGGGCTCTTGGTGAGAGAGGCGGGCGTGCTGGCCGCTCGCCCGTGTGTCCATACTTGTACCCGGCAGTGGTTCCCGCCCCCGGCCCGCATCACCCAGCTCCGTCGGGAGGCCGCTCAATTTGCGGATCCAATCCCGGTTATTTGCTGGCGGACTGGTCATCGGTGCGGCCGGCCGATAACGGACAGTGTCCGGGCTTCAGGTACGCAGGGTCTGTCGCACGGCCCCCCTGAGGGTGCGGCTCTGGTCAATGATCCAGCGCCTCAGGGCCCCCGGAGACCCAACAGGGATCGGTTCCAGAATGAGAGAATGGTGGTGCTCGGGGAGGTGGTATTTAGGAGCAGAACCAACACTGGGACTGTGTGGCGACACGGAGTACACCCACCGGACCACGGTGAGGTCAGTATGGCTGTTCCGATCCCTGGTCGCGACACACGCCAATGCGCTCGTCAGATATATAGGGCCATTGTTGATGATAAAACCTGACAACTCACCTATATCTTATATTATAAGACCCGAGCTTTCCAAACTTGAATATAGGCCCTCGATGCAAAGAAATGTATCTCAGCAATTCATCTTCAAAGATGATGATACATCATCAAGATTATACATGTGTATTATATTGGTTGTATTGTATTATATCTGTAGGTCATTAATCAGTGCAAACTTTGCCGATTGTTACGTGGTCTCTTGTCACGTTACATCATGCAATATCCGCGAGGGTAGCCCAAGTCACCTCCAAACAACACACAGGGTTTCTTTACACTGGCTTCGTCAGATTAGCACTGGTTTGCTTGTTCCTGTCTGTCGCCGACTGGCCCTATTACCGCGCGCCACACACCAGCGGGTGGAGAAGTGACCGACCGCCGGGATCATATCTCCCTCCGGCAGCCAGCTTTATTTGTCGACAAACATTTGGAGGCTTTATTTACACAGGCCTAATGAAAACTTCTCTGCAGGGCACAGCTCACGACTACCAACTCACGAGCAACTTATTTCCCGTATTTTTTTTTCCCCCCGACAATCACCCCCAGCAGGACACATGTAGCAGATGCGATTTGTAAACCACAGGACCTGCACACGGCTTGCTCGACACAAACACAGAACAAATTGATTAGTGTTCTCGAAGGGGAGAAAACCACTAAGTTTTTTTTCTTTCATCTGGAACCATCTAGCAAGAGCCACCCAGTAAAGGTCACAGGACTTCTGCTATTTAGCTGACGTGAAGGCGGGAGGATTGGCGAGTTTGCCCTTTTGGAGCTGTTAGTCGTTCACGGAAATGTAGTACAAGTTAATAGGATGAATTTCTCTGAAACGGCAAATGTCCACTGGGTTGTAATGCAAAACTAATTGCCATGTTTTTGGGTGTAACTTTCAAAATTGTCATTAAAATCAAATCAGGGGACAGTTAATCCATCGTTGCTGACCATCATAACTTGTGATTAAAATCCCATGAGCTCTTCGTCCTGTTTTGTTCAGTACTGCAGAGCGGTAACAAGACTCGCGGGGGATGTTTACCTGAACTGCCTCATTGCATACTGTTGTATCTCGAGTATGATGAATGGATTAGAGTTGAAGTTGTGGAAATAGCTTACAGGGGTGTGTATAGGCGGGGGGATGTGTTGGTCGTAAACTCAGATATGGAACTTCTATTGGTATCCCCACTGCAGGGTCTGGATATTGTCAAAATATCGATTTTATCCTCGGTTTGTAAAAACTCGTTATCTCAAAAGTGCATGCAAGAATCTCAGAACAGCTTAAAACGAAGAGGTTCCCACAAACCTCTTCAATATTCAAGATACGATTGGCGTACAATAACCTAATTGCTCAGCCCTGGGTCCTTGATTCATTATTTCATATCACCTATATATCATTTTTGTTTAAGTTTTATTTAATTTACTTTCAATGAATGTTGGAATGTAAGAATGAGTTTTGTATGTTACTACTGATCCCATACGCAGTTGCGGTGGAAGAACTTACTCATGTAAGAACCGTTTCTTCAATTAATAAAAACAAAAACAAACAAAAAAAACAAAAAAAACAGCACTAAACCCAGGCCATCGATGCGCTTTTGGGTCCCCGCATCTGATCTTCATAAAATATAGCCGGTTTGGGGCGTCCCCGCCGCGGACATGGTGAATTATAAGGAGGTAGATAGGATGGCTTGGTGATGGGTGATCCGTGAGGCTGTGCAGGACACTGAGGAGGAGCAGGAGGAGTAAGAGAGGAGCAGGGCCGTGAAATATTCACGACGCAGCCGGGCGGGTCGCCGGGCGGCGCGCTGACCCGACGCCCGCTATTGACGGACCAGATGATCAGCCGCCGCCCGCTCATCAGATTAGGCCCCTAATCCATGCCCAAGCCGGATCGGCGCGCAGATTTATAGCCTCGTATGAGACCGGTGAACAGGGTGGGGAGCGCCAGTGACGCCCTAAAGGTGGCGGGTGACAAGTTTGAGACAAAGGGGTAAGGGCACGGGGTGGGGCAAGTGGACGACTAGGGTGTCGGTTCGGGGCCAGGGAAAGTAAGTTTGAGGTTGGGGGGGGGGGGGGGGCACACCGGAGCACTGCTTGGGCGATATCATGGCCGGGAGTTAACATTATAAAAGAAAACCCCTTTATACCCAGATTCATGGATGTGTGAGGGATGAGATGGACTGCAGTTATAACCATAGGCTGACCAGTAGGTTATGGAAACAAGGCTTTGCGTCAGGGTTCTGGTTGATATAATTGAGTAACAGCGGGTGAGGGGAATTGGAGACTTGTATGAAGAGAACTAGAGTAGTTAGTGGTTAAGTTTTGTAAAGAATGAATATGATAAATGATAAAGAGAGGGTTTTACAGTAAACCCCCGAGTATCCTGATATCTACTCTATGTAGTAAAAATGTGTACATGTATGCATGTGTTGAAATGGATTCGGGTAGTTGGTATACAAAGAAACGAAAATAAGCCACACAAAGGTGTCATTGAATTAGCTGCATAGTGTTGGTCGGATTGAAAGGCATGCGAGTCACATCAGACCAGCAGCTCAAGGGTACTCTGAAGAATTAACAGTAACTTGGAGAAGGGGGCGAGAACGGGACACCAAGGCGTGGCTACTGAAAGCCTTTTGGAAGCGTGGGCGGCATTCCAGATACGAATAGACGTGTCAGCTTGGAGGGTGTAGAATTGGGAGTGGCAAGGGTGGTAAGCAAGACATTGTCGGGCGGTGAGAGGGGAGGATGGCGAGCAAGGCGACATTAAGTCATGATTTTAAGGGAGACACTAAAGGGTCGGGCGAAAGGGTCGGGTATATCTGGAATTTGAAAAAATAATTTATCTGGATTATCATTTGCCTTCCATCAACGAATCTACCACAGCCATCCTAGTTTTGTCGTTTTACATACATTGCTAACTGTTGTCTTTTGCTTTCAAGATGTCCATCATATATTAAATGGGAAGGGTCTTTTTATTTCTTTTGCGAAATCTCGTTTCTGGCGTCTGTGTCGGATGGCAGTAATAAAACACCCCTCCACGGTGATTAGCGGTGGCTGTTCCCGTCCCCTCACGACCAATTTACGAAAGACCAATAACTACTCGCTTACACTTTTTGTGGGGACATCTCGCGAGAAATCAAACAAGCTTAGTGAATGGCGAATTTCCTCTATCGGCAATAGACCAGGGCCCCAGCAGCGCCGCTTGTTGGGTGCACTGACTTGGCCCGCTCCGCTATTAGTGGCTGGTATTGGCGAACGGGCTAGCACCAACTCATTTGGTGGTCCCAGTTCCAACAGACATTGCTCATGAATGATGGATGGCAGCTCTCAACGGGAAGTAAAAAAAATAAAACGTGAAAACACAGGAGGCATTGGTAATTCAGCACCGCTCTGGCCATGTAGCTGCCGGGTTAGAACAGGGGCCACACCCCGTCCCGCTTAGTCAGTGCGTGATCTCTGCTGAGCAGCTCGAGAATAACCTATGCCACATTGACCGTTTGGTTACCAACCCCTCTCCCTTACCTTCACACTTGCACAATACCTCATTACTTATTCATCTCAGGAATCATATATCGCCTTATGATTCACGAGCCATTTCCCCTTGAGAAAGGCCAGCGAATGTGGTGTAAGAAATGCAGTAAATCTTCATATCGATCTGACGGTAAATGGTCTTAGACCAGAGACCCGTTACTTCTCCAGCTTCGGTGGCTGAAACTCCACTCTATTAGTAAGCGGAGTTGGCAAGCTGCGAGAATATTGTAGTGTAATCCTATATATTTCCTCTTCCGCAATGAGCTACTCGAAATTAGATTAGCTCCTTAAGTCGGCACCGGCTTAGCAACATACATGAAATACATCAATATAGCCCAGACTCATGTGGCGGATGTCCCTGCCATGCTTGTTTCGATACAGATATCTTCCCAATGTGCTCGCAATGAATCATTCCTCTGGTGTTTTAGTTAACAGAAGACATCTATATGGATATGTATATCCTTACCAGACCTCCTCAATTCTGCTCATATTAGACAGTTACTTAATGCACTAATATCTACTCTTGCCAAAATCCATGCGTTGTCGGATACATGAGAAATGTCTGTAGCAGTGCAGGAGTATTCAACGACGGATATTACAAGATTTGTCTGGCCTGAAGAGTCTAACAGATTTGTTGTTTACCTGAGAGGCACCTTATAGTCTACGTTTGAAATGACACCACAGTGTGGTGCTAGATGTTTACAACGAATGTCTTTTTATCTAATGAAGTGCCGGACGAGGTTTGCTAAGGAGAGACTATCGGTTCCCATATCCTCAGATCGCGCGGGAATTGCCTTCATAAATTGATTAGAATGCTAAAGGGGATGGGGGTTGCCTGTTGGGCGATCAAGTTACGGCGGAACCTCCCTGGGGTTTTTCGTTGTACTTAACGTACTTAAGGCTGGTCTTAGATCTTCACAAACACATACTTTGGGAAGGCCTTGCTACAAAACCTGATTGAGAATCAATTTAGGTCCCATAGAAATACGCCATATCCCCGGATAACCAGCACCCTGACCTAGATGAGCCTGGGATTAAGACTCTTCGTCCGCTCAGGACTCTTCCTGGAAAAGTGCTGATGCATGCAAATAATCTGAAAGCGAGTCTCAGCACGTGGCGTAATGCATTGCGATTGGCTCAAGCAGAATGAACGTAGCGTGTTACATTGGAACCGAAGACGGGACTCTATGGAAATAGATAAAAATGAAAATGTGGACAAATAATTTAAGTTACGCTCATACTCGTTGTTCTAATCGACTGCCAGAGGGCATGCAAAACCTGCCAATCGCAGACTGCTTTGTACCCGCTTGTTTTCTTAAAATTAAGAAAAAAAGAAAAGAAAACCCCAAAACCCACAAACAAACCTCTAGCTAATGTAAGGTTTCGGGCATGTGGATACACGTTCTGTTTGTGACCCCCTTTGTAAGAATGGGAATCATCGAATGGGAAACAAAGAATCTCTTAAGCACCTTGTCAATATCCTTATAAAGTCTTTGCTGGTTTTATTTGATGTTTTTTTGCTACTACAGTGAAAGTCCTTGCAGGTGGATGTTTGGGTTTATCTGAAATCTCAACAAAGCTGTTGGGTTCTTCCTACTAACCTTCATAGCCTCATATTATCATACAGTTTTTTTGCTACTTTATGATAGGCAAATGATTAAGATAATTAAGCCAATTCGGATAGATAGCCATTCAGATGTATGGTGCCATTGCAATCATGGTAGTCCTTTCAGACCGACCTCTTAGCGGGAGGCCCTCCTACCAAATCCGACACACAGTGTAACAATATACCTACAGGGGTCGATGCCATTATGGTAGTAGTGCCGGAAGTTATTCAACATAGACGTTCGATATACATTACCTTAGTTACAAATACAATGTTTGCTCTGATTAATGGTGACTATAATGTTTTTCATTAATTGTGAAAGAATTGGGAACATCAATGAATTATTTCATATGAAAATTGCGTTTGTAGCCATCGCTCCAAATGATGCGCGGAGGCATTCCTTGTCCCCTTGGTGGAAATGTCCCCAGGCTTTTTATGTCGTCTGAGTGGGGGTCTCCAGGCATCACTGGAATTATAAGGTTAACATTCTAAGCTGTCTAGAAGGTAAATTGTAGAGTGAGCTACTCCGAGCTGGTTTTTCTAGTGTCTCATTCATACATGCCGTACTGTAGGTATGGTTCATTTGTTTTATCAGGCGACGACACAAATTCCGCAGACTCAGCAGTTTAGGTCATTTACGTTTTTCACCCATCCGTTCGAAGGACCTGTCAAGGGGCTGTCCAGGAATGAGTAACTGTATAACAAAGTTATAGCCACACGCTGACATGGACTAAAAGAAGGGTTGTTTCTCCATTGACATGGTTTAAATATGCGTATTTGTTTGTCACGTTTCGCCAGCAATGGGTAATTTACAATAAGAGAGTAAAGACACTTCATCATTGTCATGTACAGCTTTTAGAAGTGATCAATAGTAGAGGTTTGCCCTAAGAAAATCTGGCCCACCACATGCTTATTCTCTTTACCTAGAATAGATTGCAGTATGAAGTGGTCTTACGCATTTTAATTCTTTGTATATATTAATCGGAGACATCATGCTTTGTCTCTGGTTTTGAATTCGCTGAGATGATATGAAGCAGAACATTTTACTTATACATAAAGTTTAAGTGGGATATATTTTACCTATAATTTTATAATAAGGTGAAGGTTGACAAAAACGTGTTGATATATACGACACCGTTACTTAGGCTACAGGTACTTGTATGGCATACTCTATCTCGTCACACACCACCACTACTGTTACCACCAACACCACCAACACCACCTCACGAATTCCCACCGCCACCACCAACATCACCACCAACTCCCCCTCCTCCAGGCGACACGCTTTCCGAGCACCTCGCCCTCAGCCCTGCTGTGACAGGTGACAGCTGGTTCTTGGCCATGCAGGGCTGGCCGGTCTGGGATGAGAAGTCCGCCAGTTGTGGTACGCTGACAGCAAGTCATCGGCCAGGCAGCGACGACAAGCAGAGTACATTAGGACCATCAGGTCGACGAGGTCCCACCTCTGTCTGTCCTCTCCCCAGACACGCACCGAGTAGCCCCTGCGCAGCTTCTGAGCAGCTGGCCGAGCATTGGGTAGGCGCAGATGGGGCAGGGGAAATCAATTTCAGACTTAAACCGGAGACGCCGCATCAATGTTTGCCCCCATGTCGATATTTGTTCATCCTAAATCCGAAATTCTAATGTGCAGTCGCCGTTTTGTTTGTCTATTTGGAAATGGGAATGAAGGGAGGAGGAAAGCTGTCTAGGGAAACAGGCGTGCTACAAGCAGAGGGGGTGGTCACTATCTACCGTCTGGCTTCTAAGGCCAGTGTTATTTATACGGCCAGGCCAATACTTGATGTATGCTTTCCTTGGCGGTGTACACACAGTGTTCTAGTACTCGTGATTGCACAGTTAGAAAACAGATAAGGAGATGATGCATAATCAATCCACAAGAACTCCTAGTCCATAGCATAGCATGGGAGAAACAACGCATATCATTTCAGTGTTTTACTTTCACAGTGAGTACTCAGGAAACGATGTGTTCGTAGAAGCTGTATCCTTTCACATTAACAGATTATTCAGAGCCCAATAATAGGCCGTATGGCATCTAAGACATTCTCTAAGTTGTCTTAGACCTTTCTGGTAATTCACCTCACCCATATCAATGAACCCTGCATACCAAAAGGTGAAGTGATGACGGCCGCGACTGCCTTCACTCACCTCTCCAACAATATTCTTTCTCTTTGTAGATCTCCTTCATGTGGCTCACTCATAATCTTTTATCAACGTTTCTTTGTTCTTTCCTAAGACATCCGTTCTCCTCAAATATCTTCATGGAACTGAACCACTCCTACCCTTTCTCTCTCAGCTTCGCCGTTCGTTCATGGTCGCCTCTCCCCATAACATGAATATCCCTGCTAGTGGCCTGTTTCTTGTCACCGAAAGCCTGAATCCACTTGATTAATTTGTTTTGGATAATACTAAGGATTGCAGATTATATTCCTAATTATTATTTCCTATTCTAATGATAAATCAGCATTTCTTCCTCAGTCCATTCCAATTGATCTAATTATGAATAGACAAATTTCATTTATATAAATAACTTAATCTTCCTCAGAGGAATTTGACTGTAATGTTTTGCTGTGGGTATTTTGCATTTTCTAGTTTTCCGCTTTGAGGCCATTTCACTTCATTTCCAAAACCCCGTTCATCTCCCCTATTTAAAAATAAACCTCATTTGTTACTATTTAACCATAACCAGCCCGTATCCCTAGACACCAACTGCTAGGCTCAATGCGGCAATTTAGGTTACCAGTACCTCTCCCCGCCCAACTCGCACCCTTCGCCACCCCGTCACCACCCCAACCCAAACCACCAGCTTCGTACGAAAACCTGTTCTCCGTTGCCCCGAGTAAGGACGAAACAACTTCCCATATCGATGCACGAAAATGCAATTTTCCCCGTGAGGTTGTTGAGCTTTTCCAAGCGGATTTCCACGCGATTTACTTGCGGATGGGAGGGGAAAGGTTTCGCTGGCATACGGTAATGAAACCGCAGATCCCGGAATTGAGCCATCAGGTGCCAGTCTGGATCAGGGATAATGGGGTCGGCATGTGGTTAGGGGCTGCTTAGTTGATTGACTATAATAGCAAATTACCATATATATAGGTAATACCCTTGTGTAACATGTCAGTATGCATCTTGGTTTAAGACATGGGTTTCCACAATTCATACACAGGCCTTCCATATTTAGACCCACTTTTATATCAGCGAAATTTCTCTCAGATGTAGACGGTTGAAAAAGAATACGGTATTGTCATTCGTAACCTATAATAGTACCAGGGATGTAATTATCAGCATGTGCTGCTGAAAGAACAATTTGGTCAGAAAATGTCGGGGAAGGGATGAAGAAGCCATGGCTCGATCTTTTTAACCGGTCAAGCAATCAAACCACAAATGGACATGAAAACAGATCATTTGTCTTTTGACTCCACGCGTTTTATCAAGAACGGGTGGAAAGCCTATTATCTTTGTTGCAACTTCTTTTCTCATCATAATCTGTCAAATACACAAGATTTTTGTGGTATGTATGAAAATTATTTTGTATGAAGTAATTTGAGAATGTCTTTATTACTTGGGTTTTAAGATATTGCCTGCCATCTTTAGATATTGTGTATTCCCTCCTCAGATTAGTACGAACGCATTAGTCCAACATGCAAATTAAGAATTACGATTACACATGCATATATTGAGTATACTTGAAGAAACAACGATGGTATATGCGGATCGGTATTTCCTATCCTATCCTCGCCTAGCTTGCTATTACGCAACCGCCGCGACGCCAAACTGTCTTATCGTATCGTGATCGGGATGGTACCCCAGGATAGAAAAAACACATGAAGGAAGGCCACATTTCCAATTCTCGGGCCTATTAAAGGTCAACAATATCAGGAAATTGCTCGCAACAAAAAAGAAAGACAGAGACAGAGACCACACTTTCCCAAAAGTGGTGGAAAAAGCACCTAAATGTTAGGTGATTAGACAAAATTAAAAAGTTTCTTTAAATAGAACCAGGATGTTAACACCTTATTGTAGTATCACCGATCATGTTTTTCCCATTTCGAATCCGTCTGGACTCTTCCTTTCCATGTTACTTAGACCCTGATGGTGGTGATTCGTTCGGCAAAGCAAGAGCTGAAGTGACAGCTCATGGGTGCACTATGTATGCACTTTGTATAGTAGTTTTAGTAATAATATCGTGATATCGGTATGTTTAGTCTCAGAAACTTCTTATTCCTCTGCCCCTTTGCATTGTCATCTAGCACGACTGAATACTAGTAGGGTCGAACTACACAGAAGATCATGATCAAAACAATGCCATGGCAAACGTGTACAAGATTGATTCAATGTGGAAATAATGCTTACGTAAAATAAAGTACATTGTATTGAGGCCCTTCGTGTCAACATTAACCCCTTTATATATACAGTTTATCATTCTGTGGTATTCACATAAGGTAAGTGTGACTACATTTGTTGTTTTCTAACGAGGGAAACATTTTCGCAAGAAATTTGATATCATTTCACATGCCTGTGCTCTCAAAATATACTAGCTTAAAGCATTCAAGTAAAGAAGTAAATGAATGAGCGCGTGACAAATCCCATAAGCAAACTAGTGTGGACAATTGATGTGATTATGTTTTGATCTCAAGCATCGAATATTTAGAGAATGGCTTTGCATGGTCATGATAGTATTCCATTCATGGTAGTCCTACGTTTTACGAACTCCGTCCATCAACTAATATACCATTCTTGCATAAGACCTTGTGCTACACGATACAATTTTCACAGCTTATCTATCACAAAGAAAAGGTTTTGTGTGATATTGCGTGTAGTTAAAACAACTTAATAACCTGTCTCAGTGCATATTGGTGCATATGTTCCATAGGGGACAATTTGCTTGAGTGAGTCTTGAATTATATTCTTACCTTCGCTGTTTGAAGTATTTTGAATTTCCTGCTTCCTGACTAAGTTCCGCCAGGTAACCCCGAGACAACTGTAAAATAGCTTGGCGCACATATATACCTTGTTAACATAAACAGATAAAGATGGTCTGAAAATATAATTCATAGTTACTTGTATCATTACGTCACGATACAGCGATTCGAATTTCTACAGTTGTATGACTAGCAAGATATTATATTAAAGCAGCAGACAAAGAAATAGAGGACTGAAATAGTTTATTTAGCCCAGCAGTTAAGGCACACCGAATGACTGCACACACAGAGCCTGTGACCTGTGACATTTGGAACATCTGTTGGTGGAAAGGCCATTAAGTAGATTTGGTTTAAGAAAATTCCTAATGCAGGTGGTTATGGCAGTGGTAATCCATACCCTTTTCTGAGATACTGATCCCATGTAGGGCCTCCTTTTCGTCTTCATCCACTATTCTCTCTCTGTCTCTCTCTTTCTCTCTCTCTCTTTCAGTCATCTCATCGCAGTACAATATTTGTTCTGTATGAAATATGTATGCGTGTAATGTTTTTTCCGTCTGGTTTGATAGCGATACTGCAGTTGTGGCTTGGATATGATTTGATAGTATTTTATCTTAAATCATAAATACCGCCAATGACGTGGGATGTAGTAAAGTTACGGATACTTGACTCTTTAAAAAAAAATCAAATCAATACACATAGGCTATAAGATGAATCCACTCAACTGAGATCGCATTGCAAGCCGTCCAGACAGACGATGCGTCTTTTGTACGGCAGACGACATTTACTCTGAGTACCTGAGTACATAAGCATGTAAGTGGCATTGGTCATTGCTACATTGTTGTCCGTCCATTGCCAGAAACAGCGCTCTGTCATCTCTATCGAGATGGCGAGGTCTGAGATCAAACCTGACATGTTCTAGTCTCACAGGCTGACAGCAGCGAGGAGGAGTGTGGGTGGAGTAGCGGGAACTCTGTATCAATTTATATATTCTAATGGTCGCGGTCCCACATGAAGTTTAGCGTGGTCCCATTGACCGTTCCTTTAGTTGGAATTAGACCACTTCTCCCTGTATGATAACTGAAAGGTAATTCTCAAGTGCCGATCAATTATGGGTATGCATGTTGTAACGATAGGGGTTCATAGAGTTACTAACACGGACTGTATTGATCTGTACCCAGTGCCTCCCCGCCCCCCCCCCCCCCTCCCGCCAGCACGGCACACAGGAAGGGATTACGCTGTCACGACATACCTGAATATTGACCAAGTCCTGGTCCCTCTATACCGTGTTGGGTGATTGGCTGAAGGGGGGTTGAGGGTGCTATTCACCGCAGCCGGGTAAATATACTTATCGCGGTCCATTCCAGTTTGGCCATGGTGAGTATCCGTGCTACAAGATATCAGACTTTATTCTCCAGTGCCACATCGGAGTAGAAGTGTGCGTGTCTATAACAGGAGAGCGTGGGTGTTTTTAGGGCACTTCAATACTGTATTATTGATTACTGCCATTGTCGCATTAGCTATTGGCATCAATCTGTGTGATATGGGGATATGGGTGACCTGCAGCATAAAGAACTGTTACGATAAGCGTGAGTTATTGATCTCGGGGCATCTGTCATATACTACTTGGATGACAAGTGAATGCACTATCATTGCTGTATAAAGGCAATTGTATTGCGTTCTTCTTGATGAAAGTGATGAATCTGCATCAATCAAAGTTTTGGATTGCTATCTTATGAACCATGAATTGGTTTGCCTCCACATTTCATTCAACTTCTCCAGAAAAGGTGTACGAAACAATTTTCTTTTTTTGAACAGAAAAATACATGTCCCTGTAATAGATCGGTGAACTATTGATGTCTTCCGTGTATATTGTCTTATTTTATCAACAACTGGAATTTTATCAAATCTGTTCCTCCATTATTAAGTTAATAACCTGACTCCATGTACATCATATATATACACGGACGCAAAATCGATTGTGCCTCTCTGATTCTTATCCTGACCTTTTTCAGGTTTCACTCCAAACTCTCCTTGTTCCAATGCCCAACCATGATTACCCACCTGTACTGTTAATGACCCTCCTTCATGACCCAACCCTTTATTACTAAACACACACTACGATAATAGCCTACGCCTCATAGCTAGGCAGAGAGGCTATTTTAGTCCTGCTAGTCCTTTGAGAACACCCAAGTCTTTGACTAAGTGTTGCCGTTCCATCCAGGATGCATCGATTTCCAATCTGGCGTCGTATGGAGGTACTTTAGACAATGACAGATACGTCGTATCGCAAGTTCATAGTCGGTATTTTAAGAATGCAATCGATGCCCGTCAGCAGCAAGCAGGGACAGCGAGGAGGCATTTAGGCTGTAAAAGAAAAACGTCGGCCATCAAAGGCCAAGGCACGGCTGGTATATGAGGTAAAGATCATGGTGGTATTTGCCAGGCAACACGAGCAGCTCCTATTATCAACAATGGACTGAGTAATACACTGAATGAGCGGCTTGCACGCTGTGCACACCTGTATAGTGAGAGTGGTCAGTCTTGTCAGGTACCCTGAACGGCCTCGCCCGTATCGATCCCCGTTCAATCGTTAAGAGACATGGGACCAATAATCAATCACCGTTATACCTTCTCGCTGTCTTTGCTGTAGGTGGAACACTTGATGAAGTTTACCCACAGAGACATCACCTTAGTGGTTTGCCGCCAGGTGTCCCTTTTTAACTGTGTGACGCATCCACAACGCAAGGGCGACCTGATCGTTACATTGATGCTTACATACCTGCACGGTTATAAATAATTACTAAATGCCGCCTTGTGGTACACCGCATATTATCCCTGGATGTCGTAATACAATCGGGATAGTCAGCCCTCCCCTCATCCCGTTGGCAATTATATACTCTACTCCTTTCTCAGGTAAAAATAAACAAGCAGTCGTGTGGAAGTTGCTAACACGGTTTTGCTATTTCGTCTCGAATGTAGATCTTGAGGGAGAGAAGAACAGGACAAAAAAAACCGGATGAGAAGAACTTGTCTGTAGTACCTGGCCTTTGCAGAAGAACGACTCGGGTTCACAAGCCACTGTCTGAAGGTGTCTGGTAATACATTTTAACCTTTTTTTTCCCAAAGGCCCGTGCCGGTTAGAGATGACAGGCCTTACGGAAGCGCGTAGGCCTGTCGGCTGACGGACCAGGCCGCCTTGCACTCCGGGGCCCCTTCCATTGATTCTGCGCTGCTCCTTCGCCCGCAGACACGTCGTCTCAAACCAAACATGGCCGCCCGGGGCGCTGGGAGATGGACCAGCGCGACCCCGGGCCGCCTTAATACAAAGACCACAATAACGCCGCCCCCGTTTCCGTGCCCTTTTCTCTTCTTTATTGTCGCTAAGCCAACTCGGTTCGGTGCTCCCGGGTGTAAGGATGGTGGAGAGATGGGTGGGGGCGCCCGAGGTAAGGGGCATAATGCACACAATGTTGCACTTCGTTTTACGTATACACAAGAGACGTAGCAGGATTCCAAGGGAAGGGGTGCGCAATGGTCTTTTTCACCGCTTCATTGTTTACCAATCGGTTGAGTATGGCCCATGGGACCTGACCGCCCGGACAGTGAACCTTAGAGAAGGTTGTCTGCCAGTCCTGCCCCTGAGGTTGATAACGCCACAGGCCAAGCATACATATACGGCCATCTCGCCCTCTCCCAGTGCCTTCAGCCCTTCTACTCCCTACACAACGCCCCAGACTGGCACCATCAGAGAAAGGCAGCGAGACTGACGCTAATCCCTGAAATCAGCGATAGACATAAACCTCCCAGCCGTGCGGCCACCGTGGAGGGCCAGGCTCTTGGGACCTTTCCGACCGTGGAGGGCCGACCCCGGCCCGCCTCCAGGGCAACGATGGCGTGGCTGGTGATATTTCGTCTTCCGCCGGGGTCGAGTCCCCTAATGGATTCATGCCCGCGAGGTTCGCCTGGTCAGTGCACCCACCCGGCACCATTACGCCGTGGAGGGGACCTATGCAGGGCCTCCGGGGAGTAGTGTATACGGGCACAGATATATCGGGAGGCGCTCCACTGGTGATTATTTACTAATCCGCCCGCCTAATACCACCTTTTTGACGCAGGAAGGTATAGAGGACAATGCGCCCTGGTTCGTTGGGCATCTGTTTGGTGGCTCACGTGGAGCTTCAGTCTCATAGCAGATCCTTTGTCACGCATTTAACCCAAGCAGAACGAAGGGTCTGCTGGGAGAGTGGGGCAGTTCCAGAGTCTCCCAGAAGATCCTTCGTTCCGCTTGGGTTCAGCATTTACCACCCACTCTGTTTGGAGAGTGGTACGCCGTGTGACAAGTGGCAGCCTCCACGAAGGGAACGCTATCTACCTTATGTCATAAACCACATATGAACGACACTATTTTTAGATCAAAGAGGGATGGAATGGAAAGTTATATTGAGGTAATTTTTCACTCCTATATTTGTCATATAGATCAGTCATGGCAAAAATCTATAAAAGCTTATAAGGTGAAGCCTTTGATATGTCCGTGAGTGCCTGAGATTACCAGGTAGAGAGGTGCCCGGTGAGGGTTTCATAAAGGACCAACGCGATGTTACAGTGCACCTTTCCTGCCTGACAGTTGTCGGGACAGAGTGTTTTTGACATTTCACACTGAAACCTTTGAGGCGCAGAAGGAGGACCCTGATGATAGTACACCGAGCTACCGCTAGGCAGCGTGGCGGTGCTGCTGCTCCAGGTGTGGGTGTTGTGGAGGGAGCGAACGGGCGGGCGGTGGTGCCAGACGGCGTCTTCACCAGCCCCGTCCCAGGCGTCAGGCCAAGTCGGTGCCGCCGACTCCGCGACCAGCATCTTAGGCCGTCGAACTCCACATTCCTCTCCTCCTCCTGTGCACTTTACTACGCGCTTCCTCTAGGATAACGGGCCCGCAGTGACACGCGGAAGATCTCTTTGTGTAACCGCCCAGCCATTCTTGTCAACGCCACCAGCACCACTCCTCAGCACTGCCACTAGCGCCACCGCCGCTCCAGGTGGACGCTGCTGACGCTCCACTCCCACGCTCGCCGTTCTCTCCTGGCGGGCGCCGTGCTGCACGCCCGTCACGCCCGCGGTTCCTGGTACTGTTACTCCGGGTGGGAGGGGGCCGCCTGTTGTACGCCAGCGCGGCTGCCCTGGTCTTCCTCCAGCCTACTGTTGAACCGCCAGCGCGGGACGCCTACCTCCTCGGTCCACCTCCAGGCGGCATGGAGCAACGTGCACCGCGGCCTGTTTTAATTAGGACAGTGTGTTAATTGGATTGGATTCGGAGTCTGTTTTAATCTGACGTGGACTGGAGGTATTACGTAAGCGATTATAAGCAGGATCAACGACGCGGTGAATCGTGACGATTCCTCCAGGGTAGGAGGAGCAGACGAAGGTGCTGATTGAGGGAGGAGGATGTGTTTCCACAGCAGCAGTCAGGTGGGAGGCGGCCTGGAAAAAGGCGGACAGGGCTCCACCCTGGAGTAGGATTAGTCAAGACGGTCACGACGGAGTGAACCTATCACGGAGGGCTTAACACCAGAGGTGCCGGCTGAGGTAGACAGTAAGTCGATGATTAGGGGAGAGGCCCTGGAGGTACGGTAACATCCCTACTACCCCCTGCAACCGGGAATCCTCATCCACGCGCGTTGACCGCAAACCTGACACATGACCTATACAGTTCACAGGAAACGCGAGCCTCGGGTTAAAGGGGGAAGCCACCACCCCCTTCTTCTCGGGGAAAGATAGATAGATCCCTGATTAGGATTAACGCCCAGCGACGGACCACCAATGGGAGTAGTTTACGGAATCAACGGTTTGCGCCTGGCATATGGCAGCTAGCGAGTGTTGCTCAGTGTGAGCTTGATATATTGGTGTGATTTGACCCTCCCCCCCCCCCCCCCCCCCACACACACACACCTCCACTCCCGGTTGTTCGTGTTTTATATATCAAAACAGGCCCTTCCTAATGGCTGCTATCGCCTGTAACGTCTTCATGACGCCCCCTTGTCCCTAAGGTACTAAGCCTGCCTGTGCCTTTATAGATTGTTAGTTAACAGTGTATTGGCTTAGGACGCACCATTAAAGCCTCATACCCCTTGACTATCCGTAGTCGATATCTCGAATCAAGCGCTGTGAATATTAATAAACTTCCAGCTGTTTCCACCACCCCTGAGCAAGCAATCCGCGAACACCCTCCCTTTTCGTTCTATACCCCTACCAGCCGGGGACGGGGTCCGTTAACCCTTTCTGTCCCATGGGGTGAGGAGTGCCATGCCCGCGATGGGCCCTATACCCCTACGTCCTCGTTGCGCTCAACAGATGGTGGCGGTGGCGGCAGTGTGAGGCATGGGGCGTTATTCACCCCGGTCACCACCACCCCCGTCCGGCCCTTGGTCCCCTCCAGAGGCAGTTGCCTACTGTTTGCCCGGGCTAATCACGCCTCCGCCAGATGAGACTCCCTCCAGGGGTCCTCCTCTGGTGCGACTGGACTTGCATTGGAGATAGCAGGGGGAGGTATAAAGGAGAAAGCCACCACTTGACCATAGGTCTTTCTCAGATAAGAAATATGTTAGCGTAACTTGTGTGTTTCCCTAAGGTGACGGTCCATTGGTTTCCTCACTTGTATACAAATTTATTCATTGACGGACACCAATTTAGCCAATACTTCTCAGAGTGAGAGTAGTATATGGAAATGCTACAGTGTAGTAGGCATAATCAGTTCTCTGGTGCCACGTCTTCCAGCAGCCTGTGATGTTTTAGCAAATCGCCGTTCCTAGTACAGGTGCCTTTTTTACACGTGGACCACATCGGATGTAATTCATCGCCACATTCTGCCTTATTCGATTTCAACGGCTTGAATAAAACACAAGCTCTAATCCCGACTCCAGAGATTCGTGTCTCGTGGTCGTGTCAGCAGCCCCTGGTCTCTTTAATACCAGCTGTAAATAGACATTAGCCACCGTAGAAGAAGGTCTTACGCGTGTTTCCCGGGATATTGTGTTGTCGACCCTCGGAAGTATTAGTTACCGGCCCGAGATATCAGGTACAGAGGAGTCGCCAGTGGTGCCTGTCTTTACGCAAAGGATTAACAGACTCCGTGGCGGCTGACTGGGGCAGTGCGCCGTGCTCTGTGGCGCTCTCCCCTCATCTGTGCTCTCGCTCTGCCCACACTTGGTCCATAGCAGTTGGAGAGCAGTGGCCGTTTTGAGAGGTTGCGTGAGCTGTTATGCTCAGACGGGCCTATAATCACGGCCAGCCACTGACTCTTTCCTTGCGAGCTGCTCTCAGAAGGGGAGGCATAATCATTGAGCAGATCACCCATGGTAGCTATCGGGTGACTGAAGTAGCCCAGTAGTAGGCTACAGCCATATGCTCAGCAGCCCCCATTGAATGAGTGGAGTTATTCTAAGCGACGAGCGAGTCTTGGAAGGCAACGGGAGAGTGATTGCTACGTGGATGAAGTTGTTAGGAGCTTGTCTCACGTACTTAAAGGTGGATACTAAGTACTCGTGGAATCCATTCAACCTATTCGAATCCATTGAGCAATAGCCACACGCCATAAGTGCTCTCTGGAAATGGAGTGTCGGCGATTTGATATAGCTAACAGTTAAATATAACCATCCATTCTACCGGAGCTAAATGTATACGGCTTTATCTATAGCAGCTGCTACCTTTCAACTTGGACCATTACGGTTGTCAATGGAGAGTGTCTGGATCCAATTAAACATACATCAATGGTCGACCAGATAGACTCCACTTCTAAAGTAAATCAAATTCGCTGTAGCCACATCCACGAGGCAATCATTTAGAATGAAGCACCACTCAGTGTAATTACCAGGTGGCGAGCGGCCTTCCCTCGTCTCTGTACTCACCGCTGTCCACGCCACTGAAAGCTGAAATTAAATTTACCACAGTTACCACGTATCCCTGCATCATATCCCAAGACTTCACCGCCTGCCGGTTCACAGCCTCCGCTGACAGTCATAGTCAGCGCGCTGGTCCCTTATGGACCCTATGGCAGCACGTTGCGGCTGCGGTTGGGGCTTTGTGATACGGAGCCGTCGCGCTGTGATGGATAGGTTGCTGACAGCGTAGTGTATGGCAGCGACAGTGTGACAGACCGACGTGACAGCAGTATGCGCCAGTCGACAAGGCACCCCCCATTCCTCATCGCATTCCACATGTTATGGTAGTGGGGCGTGCTGGAGAACCGGATGAGCTTTACACGTGCCGGTATGGGGGACCCTTATTATGTCACTCTCATCACTTACCCAATCTAGTCCCAACTATTCCAACCAGACGGGAGACGGAAGATTGATAGAGTGTCAAAGAAACCTCATGTATATGTCCACCATGATAAGACACAACGACCTATATCAGGAGAGCACTATCTGTGAGGTATGTTAGCGATAATGTGTTAAGACGTTGGAGATACACCACAATTATATAGGTCCTGGGTAGATGAGAGATCTAGCGGCTAAGTTCTACTGCTCTCCACACAACGTGGCATGTGGTCTGATATTCCGTAATGGATATCGGACGGGACCCTTCAAGAGCCTGGTAATACAATCATACTTCTTGTTTCCACCAGGGATATAACTTAACACCCAACGCTGTGCTTGCTGTCCATAACACGCAAAGGCAACCTTGTGGTCAGGAGAAAAATGTGCTGATCAAGGCTATTTACGAACGAAGAGAAAGTGGCGCCGTCCCAAGGAGTGTTATCCTATTCGTATCCGCGTGACAACATTGTTAGAGGTCTGGAATCGCCTTACTCCTGTTAGTCATCTATCTGTGGGAGTTATGCCTTGTGATACATCTTGAAGCCTGGAAAAAGCCTGGGCTGTTCGAGAAGCTGTGTACGTCCGTGTATGGAGAGTGTGGTCTCTCGGAGTACGAGGGACTGAGTACGGGTCGCCATGCGACATGTGGTGCTCATTATTCACAAGAAGAAAAAGCGAGCTAAAGGTAAAAAACTCAAAATTTCCCATACTTAGCGTCTACCGTGTACATTGTGTCTTTTTTCAGCCTGCCATTGATGTCATATCATATACATGTATACGGTTATTTCGAGTGACAAATATATTGAGTAAAATAATGTGTATTCAATTTTCTCAGAAACCAGTTTGGCTCATGCTACGACTTTTCTTAATAACCGATGAGTCACATCATGCATGCGTCATTCAGGTGAAACCGACTCACAAATGAGCTGCTCCTTTCCGGCTCCTCGCGGCATGGTCGTGCCTTTTGATTCAACCTTTGTATAGAAATAGCTCCGCCCTCAGTGTCGCTGTCGGGAGCCTTTGTCAATATCTTCCAGACTTTGGTTACGTTTTGGGATCCAATTACAAAAAGCGGGCCGTACGTTTACCCTGGGAAACACGGGGTCACAGGGCAACAGCCGCCACTTCACAACTCGGCACTCCATTTGACTCGTGTGACGGGCCGTAATTCTCGTTTTACTTTCCCTGCCGTCCGACCTGCCGCATATACGCCCAGGCTGACCCTGATATCAAAAGCAACAAGAAGATTATTTATGTAAAAAAAAGTGAAATTAAAGTTAACACGCAAAATGTAAGGCTGATGGGCGGGTGTGGTTATAAATCCATTGCTGGTGGTGTACGCCCAGACCCGGCGCCGTATGGTTGAGAGAAATCGACCGGGGCCGGGTTAGGGGGTGATAACTGCCGTCGGTGCAGAATTGATGTTGCAGTTTGTCCGTCGCATATATCACCATCACAGCATGGGTAGTGGACTGGTGAGTGCACCTGGCTCGTGATACCTTACCTGCATTTCCTACACCACGGTCAGACAGTTGCACCAATATTGCTGATATACCCTCCAGTTTCAGCACGTTTTGTAGGATTGAAGATGGGATATCTATGTTGGAGATTGCTACAGTCGGATCTAGTGTCACTCGAAAAAGACTCCGTCCCACTCCTATTTTAAGAGCAACAGCACCAGAAACAGGCAGAGCAACTCATATACCCTTATATGGTAATCCTGGCCTTTTACTCGTACCTAAGGTATCACTTTCTCGGACAAGGTTCGAATACCTCCTGCCTGCCAGCGCCCATATACTAACCAGCACCCCCACCCGCACTACACCGACCAACCAACCGCCAACCTCACCCCTCATATATTTATAGGCTGAACATAGGATAATGTCCTCGGGCAATTCATTTTCAGTGAGACAGAAATAGGAAAGCAGATTTGCAAGGGCAAGAGGAGGAAGATGGATATGGTAATGAAATCCAGCCCGCTGGCTATTACAGAACCGAACAGCCCTACTGAGCTTTGGGCCACCGACGCCGGGCACCCTCTAGTGTGGGCAAGGTTGGGCCAGGCACTTCCGGTCGGATAGAGCCTGACCTGTGGAGGATGAGGGGGAGGGAGGGGGAGGAAAATCATCCATTCTAAGGGCGGTATTGGATGTCAGGGCCAATGAGAAGGTTAAGCTCCAGGTTTTATCTTCGCAGGAAATAGGTATTTATTGTTCGGTTCACTTTTCACTGTTTGTTTGGAAAAGTGCAAGAAGCAAGGGGTTTTAAAACAGGAAAAAATGTTATGCATAGAAATTCTCTTCTAGTATTATTTTTCTGAAAATAAGATAAAGATCAGAAAACTAGTGAAAATAAGGTGCGGTTTATGCGATCATACCACGACATCTAGATGTGAAAGAGGGGTATGAAAAGACATCCAAGCACTACCTACTGATGTAGGTGTTAAATGATACGTCAAATGTCGAGTTCCCTACCTTTTTGTATTCTC
This sequence comes from Alentia gelatinosa, assembly GCA_950022655.1. Taxonomy (NCBI): domain Eukaryota; kingdom Metazoa; phylum Annelida; class Polychaeta; order Phyllodocida; family Polynoidae; genus Alentia; species Alentia gelatinosa. The sequence goes on from OX465581.1 coordinate 75,675,053, forward strand.
TATCCCTTAATCAGACATGTTGAGTTTTTCCCCACAAAACGCCAGACAAGCTGATTTGAGATTGATAGATTAAATGGGGATCATTATCCATAGTGTGCATCGTGTTTGCAATGTTTTGTAAAGTTTTCAAGGCTTCGGCAGGCAGTCAGACATGATGTTTTCCCAAGAAGAAAGCGTTCGAGAGGTCATAGCTCATGTAGGTTCGACAAGTAGAATACAAGGATTGGTCGCTGTATGCCCGCAGGCTCCCCTCGGATGTTAAGCCACCACAAACAAATAATCTACAAACATCAATCTGTTGTCATCAATTGGGAAAAGCGGTATCGGTAGACAACCCTCCCAGATGTCCAACCAACCCAGTCATCGCATATTGTAGTTAGATATTTTGAGCCAGGCCTGCCCAGTTCTAGGTACTAGGTGGGTTACTCCCTGACCCCCTGACTCGTCCAATAAATGGGTTAAGATTAAGATATTCTATATTGACAATTGCGTAACTAGTGGAGGATTTACAACTTTATATGTCGTAAAAGTCTTCCCTTTTAACACAATACATTCACTTCAGAACATCATCGCCGGTTTTAGACATATATAAAATGTCGTTTCCGCAGGTGTGGTGTACATTGTCAGTGCCCGCGTGGTGAACAATGTGCAAATTATATTGGCTGCGCCGAATTTGAGAGTCGTTCAGCCTATGATCACTCGTAGTTGTGTTCATTATATGAGCTGGCAAACAGCCCGCCATCACCCGGCAAACGTGTTTCCCAGAACGCAACATAATTAGTGGTTGGTAATTGGGAACAACAGCCTCTGACCCCAAGGAACACGTCTGTTTTGTGGATAATTCCAGGTACTGGTATTTGCAGGCGTATTTGTAACCACATACACCGAAGTGAGGCTAACCCGCCACGTAACCTACTTCAGCCCCGCCACAAGTATTAGCTTCATGGTTACTTCCAGCTACCCAATCAAGGCTCAAAGCTGCCGCAAATCGATTATAGCTTCAAACAGGTAAAGACAGAGGCAATTGGTATGGGCCAAAACCAAATGAAGGTGTGCTTTTTATCCTGAAAAAGACCTGAACAAGATTGCCTGCACAATAAAGCCGCATGAGCGATTCTAAATTACATTCATTACATTTTATACATCGCGAGTGTTGTGTAAACCTAACACAAACGCTCATCCTACAGCCCGATCTTGTTCCAGGATGTGCTCATTTAACTGCTGACGTGAGCCATAGGATGTTCGCAAAGTAGCTCAAAGGCCGGGCGGATAATTTATGTAATTAGACATTAAACAGAAGAAGTACAAGCAGTGGAAAACTATTAGAAGAAGAAAACCCCAGTAAACAACAGCATTGATTTTTATGGCTGTAACACTTCTTTGGTGTCGAAGTCGTTGATGGGACGAAATGTTCTCATTGTTAAATGATAGCCTGTTTAGAGCAATCAAAAGTCATCCGATGGTAAACCGGGCAGGGACTGGAGAGGGGAAGAGGGACGAGCCATGGACGTGTCAGCCTCCGCTTCTCGTGCTCTGTTAGCCTCCGAAATTGGCTTTCAACTCGGGTAAAATGGGCCGAGATTATCGCCGACCAGCAGGGGACGGGCGCCCGGCCACGACCAGGAAATAAGATTGGTGTACAGCGGCTCATCGAGCGGCTCATCCACACGGACGGTCCTTAGCGAGCTAACCGAGCAGCTCACGGCAATTGCGAAACTGCGGGCTGGAGGGCTGTTGTATTCAGGTCTCCTTCAATGTGCTGCTGTGACAACTTGCATGCTGGAATCCCATGGAATGAAGGCAAAACGAATACTCCCCAACCTCCTCTTCTCCTCCACGGCCTTTCCGGTAAAAACCTATCTGGTGTTTTTGTGACATGCAGATAAGAAGTACAAGAAACCCCTTACCCACAAAGCCTATGCCAGCTCCCATTGGCGCTATATCCATGACGTTCGTCATATAACACCTACATAACACGGATATCAACTCAGCGATTGAACTCTCTGTAAGGTACATGCAGGTTTTTATTGTAGCTGATTGTTGAAAGGACATATTTAAAGTGTGTGATCAAGCCCGACGGTGACTATGAGAATAATACCACCTGTTCAAAGTGACCACCCACCGCATGTCGGAGTAAAGCCTAGGTGCATGCCGTCAGAATAAATCGATGTAAGGAATACCCTCTAGTTTTCTGAGTACATCAGGGTCTCGCACTAAAGGATCCTATTGGAGTGCCTGTCGTTAAAAGTGTAAACCCCTCTGCCGACAGGACCTTAATTTCGTCTTGTGCACTTGTCAATATAAATCGCGATAGAAACAAGTCCATGGACTGAAGGTTTCCTGACAGGTGAACAAAAACATACAGGCACGTCAGGATTGTTGATGGGAGTACATTACTCCCTGTCACAACCAGGTATCCTATGACGCTCCAAAGAAGCACTGGTATCGGGATCCCCCGAGGTACCAAGTGTCAGACACCATGTGGACTGTTGTCAAAATGTGATTACACGCTGTCTCTCTCTCCCCGAGACAAGAACAACGTACCTATACTGTGGGAAATAATGACAAAGAGAGTCTGGTGTAGCATCCAGTGGTTTCGACCTGGCAGACTATCTTGGGAATTCACCGTAACTGAGACTTATAGCAGGGGCCTAGCAGTGACTGCGACTGACCAGATGACGGTCTGGTCTCCTCTATCCCATAAAATGGTGCTGAGGAGGGCCTTAATGTGCACAATTTGCTGGGAGCAACTAAACTTTTCTCCTTTCTTGTGATCACTCTTCAATTCCCAGGTCGCTGACATCGTTTGGGGCAAAACAGATCCTTCTTAATGGCCCGGTTCTACGTTTACACGAATTAGGGACTGTTAGTACTCAGAGCCATGTGTTCCCTTTGAATAAATGTGCTTCTGCTGTTTTTCTCCAATAAAGTGATCATGACAGACTCCCATTACTTGATACACCATTCATTTGTAACCCAGCTGTATCTATGGCATGTATTTCAATGTAAACATCGAATGGCCTTCAATCGCTGTAATCAGTAAAACTGGCGACAATTATTGTCTTTGCCCAATTTCCTAAACGGTGGAAAGTGATTTACTGTGGTCGTTCTGAGGAACCAAAGCGGACCTCTCTTCATTTAAATTCAAAATTGTTTGTTTCAAAGGAGGCGAAGGAAATGAGGTTTGGCAAATGGAATCTTTAATGATACCTGAAGTGACATTGCGGTGGGGGTTTAAAGTAAAGGAGGCGACAGAAAGGACAAAGCCATTATTATTCTGTCAAATCTGCTTCCGTCGTATGGTATAAATTACTATTAGAACCGACTGAATGCAATGCACGATCCGGGCTGTGCTTGGAAGGATTAGCCAGTACCCTTCTAGACATTAATAACAGCTGAAGTCATTCATATCAGACTGACTGTTATCCTAACCCGTAACGAGTCCTCACGAGGTAACGGGGAGGGCGTATGAACCACGCCCTTCGTTCTTCAAATGAAGTCGTTTGCGAAATGCTGACACCTTAACGATGAAGTCAGTCACTGGGAGACGAGCGAGTAGTGAGCTGCTCGGTGTGAGCAGGATGGCTAACCTCTCAGCTCTCGCTACATTCCCACTTGCGCAATGTCTCGTACATCCATCAGCCACCTGGGGGCGCTGGTTGACCGGAAGTGAACAGCCCACGCCCCCTATCGGACCCCAACACCTCACAGTGGGGCCGGAGCGATGGGGCGCAAAGTAGCGTCCTTTGTGGAAACCTACAGCGGATAGCTTGGGTGTTCTTGCCGCTCCCTTCCTCGCCGAGTCCGTTGTGATTGATGTTGCGAGTTTTTTCTTGGTAACCTTCAGCGGCAAAAAGATACCGATCCGCGTTCTCCTGATCTCATGTCACCTCATAGCTGCAAGAACTCTTAAATGCTTCGTCCTGGCATGGATTTTTTCCCTCTGAATCCAATCCAATATTGGTATTTTGCAGAAATTTAAGAATCACAGACAAAATATTTTCTGTAAATTAAAAGGAAGCTACTGAAATCAGATGAGTGTGAAAGAGTGCTACACTGAATCTGATATTGGTAGTATCTACCAGGGCAAAATACTGTGCAGTGTGTGGCAAAAGGGGAAGGAGCATATAGTATGTTGATTGATACACCAACGAGATAACTATGTGTTTAATTTCTTATAAACACGAGTTTCGATGAACCTTAAAAGCTATCCCTGTTCCAAGAGTCCATTCCAACGAGGCGGAATTATCCCAATTACACAGAGTTGACGCAGGACACGAGAACCTGTGATTATTTCCTTAATGGGCCCATGGGAAGCGTAAACCGCTCCTGGCACCAGACCACAGGTCAGTCAAGCTTCCCCCACCGTCAAGTCACCTCATTGTGAGCCGCCTAATGACCAGCGGGTCAGGTTAGCGCGGACCGTGCCCTGCCTTCGTTATTGCGTTATTAACAATGAAGCCACACTTGGTAGCCAGCGAGGAAGCCATCATTAAGCATCCATTCACATATGGCTTCAGTATTAAATCCGACGCCCTGGCAGACTGCTGGATGAGGGCAGCGTGAGGTTGCAGTTTCAAAGACTTCTGGTCGGGTAAATAAGCTTAACGCCCCCTCCGACGGTACCGGCTTTCTCGGCTGGAACGTTTGCAATTTGGCTGATTGTAATTATCATAGTTTTTAATACAGGCCGGTAGAGTTTAGGATATTTGCTTACTTTGTGTCTCAGGGAATGGCATTCTTTACTTATTCTCATCGAGTGATTTGCATACTCTTTCTCTGTTTTTTTATGGCTGAAGATCGGTATTTGCATCTGTGCTTTAGACAATTTTGGAAATAACCTGTCTCCTTTCAATATACTACTTACACTTTCAGTAAATGTGCGTTCTAAATCTTATACTCAATCTTTCCAAATTCACATTTAACATAGCATCCGTGTCTTTAGGAATCAGGTTGATTAAACGGAATCAACTGTCTGCATCCGTATTTATTTGGAATATTGATTTTGTCATACACATTCCTGAAACAGATCAATTAGAATTTAGTTAAATGTAGCAATGTTTGTTAGGTTGTTCTAGGTGCTGTCCCGTGTTATGCATCAGACAGATAGTGAAACCGATACGCCAGGTACCAGCCACGACTATCGCGTCACGTGTCACTAGTCGTCACCCTCGCATCCCCTTCACCCCATTAATTCACCTCATTTCACAGACACCTCATTAAACAACGTCATGGCGTCCCTAATCAGTTGTGTGATCTGTGATACAAATAAGAACCTCTCTTTTGATCTCGTGGTTGGGTCTTTGATCGTAAGCCCCACTGCAGTCTCTCACCCCTGGAGAGTTATATCAGGGATGAAGAAGAGGACATGTATCATATTCGCAAGGGAGTTTCCATCCTGTTCATACACGCACTCTTTATTGTACTAGCCCCGGGTGACGCACAGCAACCAGGCATATAATCTGCAGATTGTGATAATGGTATCATGGGACATTGATATGAATGTCGCTGATTCCCTTTTAATCTTTTTAATCGAATAGATAGCAAATGATTGGCTACTTATTGATTTATATTTTATTATGGCAAGGGGATGTTTTAAATCGGCCCCTGTATATATGATTGAAGTGATTAGAATGATGTATTTTTCACCAGGATTAGAGATGGCTGAATGAACCAGTTCCGTTTGCCGAGTCCCGTTTGCTCCGAAGGAGAGTACACACGTATCTTTTAGTGACTGCAAAAACGTGCAATAACTGTGAAGTGCAGATTAGTGTCCAGACTGTCAGTAAGCGTAGAGCCGGAGACCGAATGTATTGTGCGTCCATAAGCAGTCATTATCAATTTCAGAGAAAATACATACAATGTTCAATTGATTATTTACATTGATCTATATTCCTTTAGATAAAAAATACCCGGTGAAAATACAATTAGGTATAGTTCAGCATGAAAATAGGATTCTCAAGAAAATCAGAGCTGATTAATCGCAGATATTGAAAACAGTGATAAAAACAACCTGATTCATTCCATTCGAGGCTGTATGACCACCCTGTCGCTAGATGGGGTCACTGTTCCCGGTTGTTCGGCCTGATTAGTTGGGTTACAGACATTATTTGTTGGGCAGAGTGAGCCATGGGCAAAATAGATTGGAGTAATGACGCATAGGTAGTGTTGAGGCTTGGGCCGAGTGGCAGGGTGGAGTTAGGGTTGATTGTAGAATGAAGGCGCACCGTTGATGGGAAGGCTGGCAGGGCAGGGGTTCAGGTGAACGTATGGAGTAGCACGCAGACAGACCCCCGGCGTGCCAGGCACTACCAAGGTGTGCCAACAGGAGAGATTCGTCAGGAGGTGTCGGGAAAGGATGGTGTATGGAGGGACGAGGGTGTAGAGGAGGTTAGTGGGGGCGTGAGAAGGGCCACACGGTTAGAAGTGCTGGCAGCTGACAAGCTTGTTGGGCCTTTAACAGCAATCGTCGCCAATCTGCCATCATCGCCAACAGACGTGGGCGTCTTCGTCGTCCGATGACCTCAAAGCCCACCCCGGCCCACCGCCTGCCCACTGCTACCCAGCCATCTTTGGGTCTGGCCCATCCAGCCCCATGTTCCCCGCGGGTAACTCTGCCCTTCATGCCCGCAAGGCAGACACAGGCCGTCGATCAATAATCCGGTGTGGATCAATCGGCAGGAGAAGGATGAGGTGTTGATCGTTGTTACCGGCTCTGGCGGGATGGAATGGCTGGGAGGGAAAAAGTGTAGGTGGAGAGGAGGGGGCAGGGACGTTCCCGGACAGTGGACATGGGGGAGGCCGGCGATATTGGTTGTGGGTTGGAGGACAGAGCAGGGGACAAGGACGTGGCACAGTATTCAGATGTATAGGAATACCAGGCATGTATGAGATTATCATAGGATAGGGAGAATTGGAGTGCCCTGGGAAGATTATAGACGCGCACCACCAGTATGATGTATTCGTCATTGTAACATGTGGTATGTGAGGGTTGCACCCAACCTAATGTGTGTGGCATTTTGGTCACCTATGGAAGGTAAAATGCACGGTTTCTCGAATGGGAATTCCATTCCTTGACATGGTCGGTGCACATGCTTAAAGAGTTGGTGGTTCAGTGTTACATGTCCCTGAGATCAGTTTGCTTACGTAGTCTTAATGCAGAGGACATTTTGAATTACCTACCTTTATTCATATCACGTTTAAAACTTGGCATGTCTATTCACCATTCGCATAGAATGCAGGAATGCCGCTTATGTATTATATACCTTAACCATATGTATAGTTTTAAATCTAAATTAAGTATTTAAGACGTGACAAAAGACACCTCTGTTTAAAGCCGACGCTACCTTGTTAAAGACAACTTCCTGTCAGTTCAAAGAAAAAAACTAACTAAATCCGATTTGATATATATGTATTACTAGGCTCCAGTTTGGAGAACTATTCCAATCATTTGGAAATTCACATTGAGAGCAAAGCCTTCAATCATTTCAATGGCTTATGATTGTCGAGTACTGTACAAATAAGCAAAGATATCGGAGCCAATTTTACTCTATTATCTACCGCAGTCGACGCGCTTTGTCATGCAGTATTTTAATGTCGTTGAAACACATGCTGTGAGCTGCTCATTTCTTATTCATCTCATGTCACAGACGCCTTTGACAGCAATGGCGCCAGGTCTCTTTATAGTAAATGTCACGATATTTGACAATCGTTGTGCAAAGTCAGTTCGAAAACCGAGATTGGGGTATCATTACGTTGGGGTAATAAATGTTATAACGGTGTGCATGTTAAACTTAAGTAAATGGATGAAATAATAAATTTTCTTTTCGAAAAAGTGTTTCTTGACATAGACCAGAAATACAATGGACAGACACGCATATATGGTTCAATGTAAGTCATACAGAGAGACAAATGAAATAATCAAATAACCGGTATGCATATGTTACATTAGTAAGCTTTCGTACCGTATATACACCGTAGTCAGCAGGTCTTAGAATAGCATATCCTGTTGTGGATCATATCTGAGTAGTCGTCTGCATCGTTTAGATTTGCGAAGTTATTTCTATGCAGGACATATCAATATAGTTTTACATATGATAGCTATATACATATATATTTCTTACTTCCAAATCACCGGCGGACCCCTGCGTGGTATTTGAAAATATCTTCAAAATATGTTGTCGGACATGCAGGCAATGCCTCATTCCCCAAGCTCTTTTCTGTATCATACGTAACCAACAGTTGATGTTCTGGTGGTAGTGTATCGTGTGAAACCCGTAGTTTTCATTTAATTAGCTGGATTTCACTGTATACTGTGCAGTCAGTAGTTTGGTATGTTCAATTCGTGGGATCCTAGTATATATCATGTAAAACCACTAGTTTTCTATGTTCAATTAGCAAGGAAACAAAAGTTTAGGTTTACACGCACGGATAGCACGGGACACGGCCTCTGCTTCCACTCACTGCCCTCCGCTTGTACATCGGCGCCACAGAGGGCAAGGCCAGCCTCAACAAGGGCCATTGTGGCGGCAACGGTGGGAATTACTGCATTATTTAGTGACGCGCCGGGCTGCACGAGCAATGCGCAAACCACCGACCGACGTAATGAGCAGTTTCCGCCCGTCGCCACCAAGGGATGGGGGGTGGGGACGGGGTTGGGGGCAGTGGGATGGTTGCTATCTTCGTGTTATTGGGGAGGGTCTGTGTATTATATCGAGAGGACGGGAGCTGAGGGGTGTTTGGGCTGGAGAAGTGCTGTTGAATGGACTGGCGAGGCTGAGTTGTCTTGGAACTCGGAGTTGTGTGGAGATTGTCAATAGGGTATAGCCCAGTCAGGGGGCGAGCAGGTGTGACTGACAGGTAGAAGGGGGCTCAATCGTCGGCTCAGTCGACGCCATCGCCTGCAAGGGCGCTACTCTGACATATTGAGTCGGGGTACATAACCCTGGACCCCGCCAAATCCTTGTTGTGTGTATTACCGTAACCATAGAGGATTTTAGGATTTGTATATAGTTATAAAGACGTGGGCATGAAGAGAGAAGATGAGGCAGTATTGGCGGAGTAATACGTTTATATAACAGTGTAAATATACAAACAGTGTAACAATATACAAAACCGCCCAACAGGAGGTAAGGGAAAAAAAAATTCCTCAAAAGGTACCTCAAAGGGCCTAAACTGCTTATCTGTATTACCGATGTAACAAACTGCCATGCAACAGCCAGTCTACCACGTCATTATGGTTGATACTTTATATCACGATTTTTGTGTTTTGTCGATGTAAATTACCTGAGACAATTAATATCACCCATTTCACATTGATGTTTTAAAAAACAAAGAGAAGAGAAACTATGGTTTGCTGGCAAGACCGCTATCCACTCTCGCAAAACCATGACCTCTTTCTTAAAAGTGGGTGTGATGTGTACTATCTTGACTTCCACTAGACCATCTCCTAGCTTCATGTCTTGCTCACCTGCTTTCGTGCATCCCCACTTTTTATACCCCATTGAAAGAGATATATCATACTTCTAACGGCTCTGGCATTGTACTGCACTGAGCCGTGTATAACTGTATTTCAGCAGCAGTCTGCGGACCGGTTCTTATGATCTGTCTCAGACGGCTTCATTGCCACGCACTAGGGAACGTGGGGGAGACTTGTTATTAAGCACCATTTAAACACCCACATTGTCTAATCCGGGACGCCTGTCAGCAGGATAATCAGAAACTTCCGATTTGTTCATTTCAGCCTAATTAGACTGATTGCCTATAGGGGTATTTTTACTTGCACGACCGGTCCTACATGCCGTCACTACGTTTCAGGCTCAAACTGAGATGCGCGGATGATAGAATAATCCCCATTTTGTAGGTCAGTGACAGATATGGATAATACAGCTTTTTTCCCACCCCCGTCTCCATACCCTGTTTCTGAGAATGGAATATATGTAGCTTCATTATGACTCTCCCCAGTCTGTATAAAAATATTTACATGCTATTCTTTTTTTTCTAACTGGAAGATTTAATTGATGTTTTGAAAACGTACTTTCTGAGTACAATTTCTAAGTTTCTAGAATCAAGAGTGTGACTTTATTTCTAGACCTGGGTGTTTGGTCTTCTAAAAAGTCCTTTCCGAATATCATCATTATTTGTAACGAAGGCTACTACGTTAACATACAGAGTGATATGCCTCACTATTCCGGAAGGTTTTTTTATGGATAATGCTAGAGTGGTTTAGATTTTTTATGGATAACACTACAGTTGTTCATCAAAGAGCTCCCCCTACCTCCTATGACACTAGAAGTAGTAGATGATGTATAATGCTTCACCTCGAGCGCTCTGCTGCTCATTCACAATTGGATATAGGACATGATTATTGCAGTGCACCGCTAGTGGATTTTCCCACCGTTTATTCAGTAAAGTGGATAATATTGTTCAGGGGTACTTACCCTGCAGGAAGTTTCACTGTTTGGTCTGTGAGGGCGAACCGCTAAAATCCCCGCTGAGTGTGATATTGTAGTACTGAGTGGTGCAGTGTGCGCATAGCCTACAGCCATCATGTAAACACGAACGTGTACACCACTGTACAGCAGGTCGGACAAGCAGAACAGTGTGGGTGCCTACTACTGATATACCGGTACACACCATTATAACTGTAAGATAAGTTTGGGTTTGTAGCACAGGTAGGGGTTATTACTTTTAGACCTAACCTTATCCTTTTAATGAGCCTTACCTGTCCTTGCCGTACCTCGTCACCCGCACCGTGAACCTGTCCAGCCCAGCTTTACGTTTAATCAGGGAAATAGACATATTTTGTCTAAAGTGAAAAATATTTTGTCTGAAGTTTATATTCGAGGATACGACTGCTGGATGAACGGATGAAAATTACTGTTGTGACTGTTGCGAGGTACAGATTACAAGACATTAAAAAAAGTTAACTCTGTGAAAAGGAACCGAGAAAATTGTAAAAATTAAAATATGGCAGTGCTGGGGATAGAACGGTGCCAGACTTGTTTGGTCGTTGCCCTCAGGGAACTGACAACTGCACCAACGAGGACACCCTAGGCATTTTTTACATGTTTGTGAAGGCAGTTATTAGTCTTAGAAAAAACTCAGCCCATGTTCGTCGTATTTCCAGCGTTTCCCAGATAGCGCAAGCGCTGCCTCAACATGTGCGTTTCCCATGGCCCCGTGGCGAGACCCAGATAAAGGGGGCTCCAACGCCGGCTTGGGTGGCGTCCAACCCAAACACACTGTAATGTTGTTTCCAGCTTGAATCTGTGTAGTGGGTGTTATGAGGAGTGGGTAGGAGAGAAAAAAAACCGCCGTGATGCATGTCAGCACTAAATTACCCGCAGCCACTAGCACAGTCTGTGGTCGATGAATTGCATTGGTCTGATCTGCGGCTGAGGATTGGGCTGTGGTTGGAGCTGGGGCTGGGGTTTTGACATGATTCTGAGCAAAGGCTGGAACTAGAGCTGGGACTGGGCCTTTAGCAGGGGCTAGACTTTTGCTGGGGTTGGGACTGTGGCTTGGGCTAATGCTGGAACAAGAGCTGGGCTTTGGGCTTGTGTTGGGGCTGGGGTTAGACGTGGGCTTGAGCTGGGCTGGGGCTGGGGTTATAGTTTTGGCTAGATCCAGGGCTAGGGCTGGAGCTAAGACTGAGTCTTTGTGTAGGTCTCTGCCACGCACTATGTTTTCAACGGGAGCTAGTCTATGGTCTTGTAATACTGAGTCCATATTCCCTGTTTATGGGTCTTGAAGTGGGTAGTTTCCTTGTAAGAAGGATGGGACTGGGCTGGCAAAGGGAAAGGCTGTGCATTTGCTGGGGGTTAGATGGTAAGGTGCTCTTTGTTTTATTGCCCCTACTGGGCTAGTTTAATACCCGGCGTCTAAAGATTGTGTAACGAGCATTTGAAAGACTGCAAATAGACTTAGCAATTTTAGCATAGGTGAGCAGCTGATCCTAGTCAGTCTGAGCAGCTCAAGAGTGCGTAGAGCAAGTCACCTAGAAGAGTCGTGTTGGCGCTGCTAGCGGGAACACTGGGATTTCCTTTTGTGGAGAGGAACAATGTTCACACCAGTAACATGGCAGTTTGGCTGACAGATCAGAGGGACGGCTACGTGGCCCGAGGTGGTCGAGTTGACGGTCTGTATAGGAGGCCACGGTTACATCTCACCGTGCAGCGCCGTTCCCTCTGCCTTTGTAGTAACGCCGACATTACCCAAACAAACGTTCAGCGTCAGAGATTCGGGACAGATATATTTTAATTCAACAGTTCAACTCATACATAAGATCTAAGGATAAACAGTAACAGCATTCCGTCAATTAGAATGATAGCAATACTGAGAAGTATATAATTTTCATATGAAATGTTACTTCTCACTAGTATTATATTGGATTCGTTAGACATGTTGCAGATGTATTATTAGTCGTGACATTTTCTAGATTATTGTATTGTATCCTATTGAGATAGTCCAATTTCATATTCTGTCGTACCACACATCCACGGTAGATAAAATGTCTAAGTAGTTCTTGTCCTGGAAGAGATAAAATACAGTCTATTTCTCCAATTGAATGATGCCATCGCACAATATAAACCTCTAAAGGTCTCCTGGGTCTGCGAGAGGCTACTGCTACCAAACGTGTTGATGTGGCTTGAAATTCGTGAAGCCAATGGTGTGGATATTTCGGTACACAGTGCCATGTCCCATGTACCCTCTCTGACCCAGGACACACCTGTATGGTACAGTTATCGATCCGCCTTACATCAGGGTTCGGATGTCATTCCAGTCTGTCTGATAGGAAGGTGGCCACGAGGGGCCGTCGATACAACTCTCCGCTCTGTCCTTCACACGCACCTTGTTGGGAAATATTGCTACCATCAGGGGACCGTAGATGTATCTGTCTGGTAGGCGCCGGGTGCAAAAGACCCTTTGTAGGGCGTTAGTATGCGAGTGCTTTCGTCGAGGTTAGCTTTGAGTATTTACGTAAGGAGCCCCGAGGGCTACAGCCTTCAGCAACAAAGGATGCTGATACACGCATAGGAGGCAGAACCTACACGTATTCCTGTAACCTGTAAGGATGTTTGTCGTGAGGTGGTGCCGAGCAGCGGTAAGTCGCTTAATTCTCCTATTAACGTCAAATGAATAAATTAATGACCGCATTACCCAGATTTCACTTAATTAACACGCAAAGTCGATACGCTGCACACCATCGCCAAAGGCGGCTTAGTTTTAGAACTGTATCTAGGCCAGTGGCTGGATTAATTCACGGAGATCCATTTGGGCATTCCTGAAATGATTTCAGGTTGTCAGAATGAGAAATTTAGAAATCTGTCACGGGAAGTTTTGCACACACGTCATGTCTGTCCAGCCCTCAGGTCACAGCTACGTTATTACCGCGTCTAGTCTGGGCTACGACCTCGATATAGCGAGTGTCCTGGATATAACATGGTTATGGAAGATAACTGCAATGGCCACATAACCGCTCCATCACGGTTATGCCATACAGACCAAAAATAAAGTCACCTGCATGTCTCGGTTAGTCAATCGCACGCGGTGTACCGTGTCTGGCAGCCCACGTTGATATCCTATCGCGTTTCTATTGCCATATTTACTTCCTATCCATTTGTGCAGTCTTCAGTTGGATATTGTCAGTTGAAGACCCACTCCAATGCCTGTTTATGGGGTCTAGTTCTAGTCCTTGGCTGGCAGGCCGGAGACGTGCTGTGTAGAGAGCCAACGAGTCATCCATCTCAATCAATCTCTGCTCCTGCTCCTAGAATCAAATAAATAATTCATCCTGATCGGTACAAGCACTGTTGGTGCACACCAATGTCAAACATTATGATATAAATACGTTTTCAATGATCATCAACTAATATGCGCAATTTGTACTGGAGTGCTCAGTACCATGAAAGCAATATCAATAATTGTGGTAGGATACGAGTACGCGATGAAAGCCGGGTTAAATACAGTGAGATTAACGTAAATGCCCACCATGGAGTTAATATTGAGCGCTAAATCCGGATACGGTGCGGGTGCCAAGATAGACATAACGTACCCAGGGCCGACCTTGGACGTTACTGAGCGGGGCTTTACTGGGAGGAGTTGGAGGGAAGGTAAGGGGGTGGATAGGCAAGGGGGTAGTGATGTATGTAGAGTGTGGACATTATGCAGTAATGGTGCGACTCTAGTGCTGCTAGGGAAAAGATAATGCTGAGTCGAGTGTTATATTGTATAGATAGGGATTACTGGTGGAAGTGGAAATCATCCGATATGTTCATCCTCTGTGAAGATAGACTGCCGGTAATAGGTGTAAACTAAAATTGAGGCTCAAATATGAATCTAATTAACGTGAGCATAGATCTGAAATGCGGTACCTGCTCGCGTCCTAGTTAAGCATTGATAGAAGTTAGTCTTGTCAATCCCATAGAAGCTTACCATATCTGGTAATAAAACATAATTTTGCATTGAGTTGCCATTCGGCAATACCAGATATACTATGAGCCAACAAACCTCCTTCTATGGATGATAGTGTGTGTGAAATGGACGTAGACGTGATTGGATTACAGTAAAACGGTCGTGATATATATAGAAAATAATCGATCGTTTTGTGGATAGGCGGCACGAGAGGTTGACGCGTAGTAATACACGAGCAATAGCGACGTCAACCTTGAGTGGTTTACAGAGCCGCATATCCATATAATCATCATTTGTTGTATTTATTATCCATTATTTCGAATAAATTAAACCCAGTAATTGCCATATTGAAGGGTATAACAATAGGGACTATTTCTTTGCTCTATAGAACAAAGGGACTATTTTTCCCGTATACCATGGTTTTAAGACCGTATACCACAGGTTTGAATCTGTATACCACAGTTATGGTATCTGACAGGTTTTATACAATGGGTCGTGGTTTACTGAGTCCCCATACATTTTCAATGGGGACTTTGTATATGATGGATAATAAAATCTGAGGGAGCAGTAATTGATAGTTAGACAAGGTTGTCTGACAAGTGGGATGGGATTTCTAAAAGTCTCTTCTACCTCTCTGGCAGTTTTTTGACTGTATTCTGCAAAAATCATTCCCCAAAAAATGTGAAAAGAAAAGACTTAAAAAATCACATTAAAAAGGGGCTTAGCTTCTAGACTATAGTAGATAAGTAGGATATTAGAGAAGACTTGGTAAATACGAGAACGTATCGGTCGGCAGGGTGGGGTATTATTATGAGGATGGGATAAGGGGGTGGACGGACGCACGAGGCCCCTGGAGGACAGCCCGCCAGCCTGCCGCATACAGGCTGCTCATTAGGCTCTACCAACTGTCGACCCGCTTGTCAAATCATCGTCATCAATGAGCTGCCCGCCAACCTACTCTTCTGCCCTTCAGCCCCCTGCCCGTTAGCCCGCTCCGAGATGTATCACCGCCAGCATAGCGTGCAGTCGCCCCACAACCGGCCGCCATCAATATCCCCCCTTTGAGTGTTGAATTAATCCTACTCTACATGCAATATGTTGATTTTCTATTTTCCCTCCAGGTGCAAATATGGATGTCCTGGTTTTGTCATATGCCTTTTAGCCTTTGTCATAATATATTTATGGGATTTCATTTGATTAGCCTTATAAATAAGATCATCTCAATAGGTCCACTGAAGTGTCCGGTTGCCCACTTCCCACGAGCCCCTTTCCCAGTGACTTGTCTATCAATGCTGACCAACTGCCCTTCATCGCACCATACCATGTATCTACTATCTAACCTGCCCACATGCCCACTGCCCTTCACCCTTGGCTAGACACCCTCCGACCAATCGACTTGTCTATCAACACATTTTACTAGCATCATCCACCTCTCTGTGCCTTGCCCACCAACCTGTCGCTAGCTCCGCCCTCGCCGTCTTCACAGGTATTGCCCATTGAACTGCCTTCTAGTGCCGCTAACCTCCCCTTACCACTCGCTGGCCGAGCAGATATACAGGCACAGGCAGTCCCAGCCCTGCAGTATTTCGTATTCCTATATACCTATGGCTGTACACTCTATGCTTACACCACGCTCTGGGGGGTGGAGTAACTATCTGATACTACCCAAGGTTGGTATACTACCCAAGGTTGCCGTATACTACCCAAGGTTGACATTTAGACCAATCAGATTGTCTCTTATTAAACCACATTTGAAGGTATATAGGAATAGGGAAACCAAGTACCAGTGAAAGGAAGTCAAAATTACTCGGTAAGGCTTGGAAAAATTACTGCCCGCGGCCAGGGCCTTGGGCAGTAATTTTTCCAAGCCTTACCTCGTAACTTTGACTTCCTTTCACCGGAACATAGTTTCCCTCTAATGTATATGTTGTATCAGTCTGATACCTACACGGCTATCACCGACTGGTAGCCACGCACGGATTGGGAGGCTTAGCGTAGATTAAAATTTGCCGGTCGATGATGCTCACAGACTTACCACCCTGCAGATAAGGGCCGTGTGGATCGATCCGAGAGAGATCAATTCAACACACCAGACATCTCGATAAGTAGTCTGGTGCTGTTCAAGAGATCCAACATGAATCGTCGTAAGTGTCCGTCCATTTCCATTCATTTCCCATTGGCGTAATATGATATACACGTATATTGATGCAAAAAAAAGGGTAATTTCGCCCCTCTCACGTTTCTCCAGAGCAGCGATTGACACGCTTTCACGCAGGCGTTTTATCTCGGGTGTCCCCTTCCGGCTACCCCTCTATATAAAGGACTTCATTAGGGATAAGAAGGCTGTACATCATCAGCGCCACAGTGAAGGTTTTCATTTTACCTTTGAAGACTTCTTTAAAGAAGCGATGATTGTTTTGCACTTTAACCCCCTGCCCATCAGCCTGTCGATGGTAATGACCACCGAGTGGCGCTGTGACGGATAGTTCCACGAGTGGGGGCGCAGCGACGAGTGACTGCTTACTAATGGGCGAGATGGATCTAGAGAAAGACGCCAGGGGGCGCAGGAACGATG
This sequence comes from Alentia gelatinosa, assembly GCA_950022655.1. NCBI lineage: Eukaryota > Metazoa > Annelida > Polychaeta > Phyllodocida > Polynoidae > Alentia > Alentia gelatinosa. Next base: position 75,692,043 of record OX465581.1, read on the forward strand.
TTGAGGCTGAGATCTGGCCGCAAGGGGTTGGGGCTTGGCGGGGAGAGCGGGGGGAGGGGTAGATGTTACCCCAGGATCCTCGCGGGTCGTTCATAATCCATAACCCCTTGGAGGATTAGGGTGAACATGGGGATTAACAAGCTTTTCAGGGAGAGGGAAATGTGCCGACTCGTCCGTGAGGTATCGCGGGCTCCTGCAGTCGGCTGGTCGGTCCAGCTCTCATTCACCATGCTCATCCCTCACAAGTTCCATGCCCTTCAGGCCCTTCCGCTCTCCATTGCGCTTGTCCTACTTTGTTGCTCGTTCCACCTTTGGTCTTCTGTCTGCAGCCGAATGCTATCCCCAAGCCATCTCAGTTACCTTCTGTAACTTAACCCGGCCTCCTGGAATGCGTTTAATCTCATTCTGATCCATTCCCATCTTGTTCTGCTCGACGCTGCTTAAAACCACTTTGCCTTGTTACAAATGTGTCCGCACCTATCTGGCCTATCCTGCTTTAAACCACTCCTGTCTCACTTTCACACTACTCACTATGCATAAACTCCTTCCATCTCTGTCCGTTTCTTTCTTACACGGTTCTGCCTTATCTCACCCTCCTCACAAACTTTAGTCGTGTTGGGCACAGACTTCCCCATGAAGGCATATAACATAACCCAGCCCTGTTCTAACATTGCTTTCGGTCATCAGAGATTTACTATGACCCTATCAGATAATACGGCGTTTTACTCATTCAGCCTTTCAACCCAACTCAACCCATCCTCTTTGGTTTGCGCCAATAGACCCCCTATTTCACCCTTTCCACTAGTTCCACCCTGCTTCATTGTGATCCACCCATGAACACATACCAAAAGGTGCAGCTTACCCACCCAACCACGCCCTGTCATGCTCTGTCATCCATGCCATGCTCTGCTTACCGACCCTGGATTATCTGGTGCCATGCTTACCCTCATGAATAACCCCAGCCAAGCGTGATACCGTGACGACCAGTGACCTAACCATGTTATAGTGGGAAACAATGGATGATCAATGAGCATTAGGGCAGACCCAACATTATGGGGCTGATACAGCGAAATTAGTCTTCCTTATCGACTCATTGCGAGTTGCCTAAATGGGGCATTCGTGTGCGGGCTCTGAAAAGCTTCCCAATTATTGAAAGGTACTTCATGGTGATCCATTTAACGCGCTCAAAATGGTAATACTTAGGTATGATTATATGTAGCGTATATTATGAACATGGATCGTTAGTGATTGCTATTGTCTCCAGATTGCTCTCTTTGACTCAGCAGTTTATTCTAAACATCATCAGAAACAAGTCATTCTCCCAGTAGCCCAGCTTACCATATGAACATTTATACTGTCCGTTGTATTACTCGTTATTCTTTGCCATCAAAGCACCATACAGCCTATATTACTTACGAACATGTGTTGTTACCCATCCAAAGATAGCCGCTACAGTTCTAGTGTGAATCTGCTTAATTCAAAGGGGGCGAGTGGCAAGCCAAGCCAATCGTGGCTGCACGGTAAGCCTCATTTATCATTGATAAGTGACGTGAAGTGAACCCTGCATTTGGGCCTCTCGGCTCCCAATACCATCAGACCCCCGCTGGCGAGAGAAGCAGCCTCCAGTGTCCCTTTGTAGCGTGAGATAACCTTCTGTTGCTGTGTGAATTTGCCATCATTCATCTACCTCCAACCTTACAAACAATTCGTGGGGTACGACCCTGGTATTTGATCTACTCTCTCTGGAGATTAAGCCTATTATCCAGCCTCAGCATTTGTGGCCGCTTCTCTGAAGCCCAGCCTAAATACGGCCCGGTCTTGCCTTCTCTGGTGCTCTCTCCATCCTGAAACCTGTCCAACCGTAGTGCAGTCATGGGATCTGTACCTATCTCCCCCAAAATTCCCGACCTAACTTTGGTCCAGGCGTACCCGCTGGCGCAAATTGGTTCGAAATCCAGCATACCTGAGGCTCGGCTTAGGCGAACATTCACCTAGGAGATAGCTATTGTTTCAGCGAATGGTGTTTGGTGGGAGATAAAAACTGTCTATTTTAGACAAGGCGTCAGGTGAAGATATCAGCGAAATGACCACAGCTCTCGGAGTACCTGTCTCAGTAAGGTCGTCCGGCCTCACTGAGGTAGCCCAACCCTGCCAATAGAGCCACTTCTGAAAACTAGCTTATTCTGTGACCGGCCTGAAGCGAGGCTTCTCCTCTATGGCAGTAGTATTATGACCGCCGCCTCCACACTCAGCTGTACAGGGCGGGTAATTGGGAGCAGCTCGCGTTACCAGCGCCAGATGTTTGTCAGCGCCGGACCTACAAACTGAGCAGCTCATTCCTACCTGTTGTGTCAGCACAGTTCCTGTACATGTGAACTGTGATTCTAAAGGAAAGGGAAGCAGTTCATCCGCACTACGCTCCGGAGAAATGCTAGGATTTCTAGGCTGATTGTTCTGTTTTTATAGCTGGCATTTAACTAATGAGGCTTAAGCTTTCTCTGCTTTGCGAAGTGCCCCTGAACAGAAATGAAGGGAATTCTATTGTAAACCACCACGATTAGTAGCACTTCTGTGTTTTAGCGTGTTTGCCCGAAAGTTGTGTTCCTGACCAGAGATAATAAAGAAGCCAGAAATGTATTATTTGCATCTGAAAGGGATTTCCATTGTCGTTGATCCTGTCGAAGATGGTGTTGGATTTAAAATGGTAACGTAACCATAAAGTCTCAGCTGTGAAATTTTACACTCCACCGCGCATTTTCTGCATATTCAACATTTGTTCCACAACTTGGATATAAACAAACATATTCTTCCTACACCACCAAACTAAATGAGTATCGAGAACATAGAATAAGAACATACCACATTACAATAACGTATCAAATATGCCAAGTTAGAATCGGTAGTGTTCGTAATATAAATTTAAACTTGTATCCAATTAGTCCTTTGTCTTAGTTGAAGAGAGTAGCAGGACTGGTAATAATGTAGTGAGTGAGGTTCATCCAGTTCAGTCAGTATTTTTACACAGACGTTATACGCCGCCAAGGCATGGGAGATCTGCTCCGGGTCTCCAGACAACGGCTCCACCTCTCTTTCTGTTTACCATGTTCAATGTTTAATTACATTTCACAAGAGAACCAGGAGGTGGTTGCTATTATGTTGACAGCCCTTCACAGACTGATTACATTGATGTGGGCCTTGGTCAGGGGTGGTTATCAAAGAGTGGGCGGAATCTGAGGGTGTTCTCTCAGCTTTATGAAATATTACAAGCTGATTACTCTTCTCGTTTCCGCCACAATTACCACCAACACTTTTTTTTTCGATTTTCGTTCGGCTTTTGGTCTCGCTGGCATTCTAGAGTGACAGCGTCAGAAATGATGAGTAAAATAGATTTGGCGTAGAGCGACTCGAAATTTTTGTATTAATGAAATTTATTGTTCAGACGGTTTCTCGTTGTTCGATAATTACACGCATTGATCGTGGTTAATTAATACTATTGTTTATGGTGATTGTTTCGGTTGGATATGATTTGATGGGGTTTCCAGCAATTGGAAGTAACTATATGTGATGGATCCCCCCCCCCCCCCCTTCCTCTAAAGAAATCGTCTATGCTTGGCACAAAGGAGGTAGACATAGGGGCAGACACGGTATTAGCCGCCTTATAACAGATTTACCATGTATTTGAACTATTTCTAGCTCGGGGAAATTGAATGATAAGCAAAGCGGGTAGGCAGTCACGATTGTAGAGGGAGTTTTCAGACCATTGATCGTGCGACGATTCAATTTGGGTGATTAATAATTCCATATTGCTGCCATTACATCCTGGTTTTAGTCCGCCACCACAATACAGCTCCACAATCAACGCACGGGCCCCATCTTTTTCTCACGGCTCGCCAGCTCTGGATGTAATCTCTGCACCGATGTTTGGAGGAGTCACCGACTGTAAAAACTGTCGTCTGATTGGTTGGAACATTGCCATGACGACGCCGGTGGCAGCCAATGGGAGGCCTGGTTACCTGTGGATAATGACATTATGCCCATGTCCCATGGAGCAACGGCAATAAGGAGGTCATATGGTGGAGGGTGTACGGGTTCAATTATATATTTTGTTGAATGTAACCATCATTTCCATACAACCGCCTCTACTGGTGATTTAAAACACTTTTGAGTAGACCAACATTGCTCTATCCGCCACGAGTCTGATTTTCACGTTTCTGCAAAGTGCACCCCATTATTATGTAGATTAACGAAACAAGCATCAAAATGTACCTCTCAAAAAGAATCCCAATATTTTTTCGGACTTGTCCTTTGTGCGGGGCAATAAACATTGCGATTAAACTGAAATCTGCCGAGTCACGGCTGACTGACTGGGCCGAGACCGTGACGGGTGTCCCGTGACCGATGGCTGGCCTGGGGAGGTGCTTTATGCACCCCGCGTGAGTGGTGGATAGAGGGGCGGAATGTCCATGAGCGTAGTCGGTATCCAGGAATCCTGCCCCACCACAGAGTCCTGTGAATGATTATGAATGCTTTATGTATGCTTTGTAAGACCACAAGAACTATCTTGGCATTCGATGTATGGAGGCTAACCTCTGTGTAATATATGGACTATTGACAAACTGTTCTATTTAATACCATTGGGCTCTTCTATTACAATTACCATTTTCATGGCTGCTGCAATTATTAATGAAGTGCGCTGCTCCATAATTTTCACAACAGTTAAATTTTCTGTTTACATTAGAATAAGCTAATTGTTGACAAGCTGTCTAAAATGGCAGCGGCGGATTTCGACTATGCTTTGTATGATATGGAAATCTGTATCCACTTCTTCAATTCACTACTAGCTGGAAGGGTTTATGTTTTGGAATCAAGCAATGAGGGCCAGGGGTAGTTTTTAACATTTTTTTTTTGTGATGACGGTAGTTAACGGTTGCGATATGTCAGATTAAATGGTACTGATTCTGTAAGCGTGCAGCAGTAACCCCCACACAGCATCTACGTCAATACGCTGTTGATCAGAAGAATAGGCGTCTTCATCCTACCGTAAAGCATGGATCAGTGAAAGCCCATCAAATTCACAATGAAGAGAAACCAGTCAACAAAGGATGGACGTAAAAGCGTTGATACCAATAATGCTATATAATTCTTCATTCTGCTGTTTCTATATTTTGACAATGTATTGGGCGTTGTATTTTCGAATTGCTAACAAACTCAAATGCGTAATATGCCAGAGAGAGCTTTACTGTTGCGTGGTGTGGACAGTCACCCTCCGCTGGTTACCGGACAGGAAAAGCGGATTATGCCTAGCAGTCGTGTTCCATACCGAGTACCAGTCAGACAGGATCAGCTACCGCGCATGTCTCTGCTGGTCACGTGAGTCATTTATTCAACCCGGCTTTCCCTTCATCCCTACCCACCTCCCTTTCTCACAAACACACCTATCAGCACCTTCCTGATGCTCACACTAGACGAGAGAGAACCATCTTATCGGAGCCTCAGCATCCCACCCCCAGCCCCACCCCACAACACCCCCAACCTTCCTTCAGCTATACAACTCCCCCAGCTCCCACCTCCCAATTTCTCTCTGACCCTGAGGGCTCATGTCCGTTGCATCTATGACGTCATTGCTCTGGAGTCGGCTATCCGTCTCCTGCCCCGCCCCCTCCCGCCTTGCTCCACGCCTACAAAGGCAGTGTGCGGTACGTGTGCAGTTTGAGGAGGGAGGCTGGGGTGGACTAGGGCCGTGATATATGACGCGGGGCCTTATCGGGCTGTTAACGGAATACGGCGCCCTCCAGCGCTTATTCACCCGAACCAACTACATGCAGCTAGTGCACTAACTCACCCTCTTCCCGTCCATTCTCTATCTGTACGGGCTCAGAGAGAGGGGGAGGTTGTGTCTATACAGCAGCACATACACATATTTGTGTCCATGCACGTGGACATGCTGAGACACGCCCTCTGACTGGCGCTCAGAGCCAGACCTCAAAGCAACGGCACGCACCCGCGTCCGCGCCGAAATAATGCTGGCTCTTGTTGTTAAGCATCTTACTGTTCTTCCCCCAAGCCCCCATCCTTGAAACACACCCACCCACAGAGAGAGCTACCCCCTGCCAGCAACTTGCCGCTACTTTGTTTCGTTTAGATTGTGGCGTATTGTGTGCCTGTCTCGGCGGTATATGTTCTATGCGGGGTCCAGTCATTACACGGGCATGGTAGGCACGAGCGTGCTGCACTGATAAGCGCCACGTTGTGGCAATCCGCCCCTCCGGTCCTATCTGCTCCTGATCTTATTATTGTGGCGTATCGCGAGCAGCTCACAAAGGCGAGCAGCTGCTCGTCTTATGTTGTCGGTGGCGGCAGAGCAGGAGATGTGAAAACATGGCGGGAAGGTGTAGGATGGAAATGGACAGAGAATAGGGGTGGAGGAAAAGTTGGAGAAATAGTTATGGACAGATTATTTGCCGCTTGAGTGGATATGGCCGGTGAAGAATATGGATATTTGCAGAATAATTTTGGGTTGAGTGGAGTTAACTAGTGTATGAGTAGAGTGGAGTTAGACAGTGTATAGTTAAGTGGAATGGACAAGGGCAGAGTATAGCTGTGGGGGAGAAGAGGTTGGATAAATTGAGGCGAGAGGAGTGCAAGGGGGCATAGTGAAAATGAGCACGTATGGTGGGCAGATTATATGTAGATGGACGGAGTAGAGGTGGACAGAGTGAATGTTGGTTATGCCAACGACTTTTTCTACACTCGTTGGTTAGGCAGAAAAAGGAGCAATGGAATTTGTCGGTGTGGAGGTGAGCGGAGTAAAGGGAGACTAAAAGCCTGGGCTGCAGACAAGAAGTCATATGCACGGTTACCTATCATAGGTACATTCATCCTATAATTGCTACAGAGCTGATGATATCAAGAGACGTCACGAGTTTGAGTTTGTTTATGTCACGCATTTTGTTAGCTCCATCATTTCGAAGATGAGTCAAATACGAGTGAGAATACGGAGCCAACAGAATGAGTGACATGAATAAACTCAAACGAGTGGCATCTAGATTTTATTCTATCCCGATTCCACGATATTTGAATATTAGAAAGTAGTGACATAAAAAACACTTTTATGTCACATCCGTGACATAAACAAATCCCATGTTAAGCCTATGGCGTTTTTTTTATTAGGGGTAGAATAAACGTTAGGACAGGCTTGAAGATGTGCACACCTTTCACCAAAAATTGAATGACTGATAAATATATGGAGAATCAGCAGTGTAGTAGATTGGAAAAATGGTGGCAATCTAGAATAGGAAGACCTGAAGGTTGTAGTCCAGTAAGGGGTAGAGGTATACCAGGTAACCATGTAATTATAAAGTTAAAATATAAAAAAAAGGAGCAAGACGAAAGATGTGTGTAAGAGACTGCTACAAGTGTACAGTCAGATAGATATGAGAACAAGACAACAAAGAAATAATGCAATGTACTGTATGCTGTATACTGGAAAATAAATGCTGTGCTCTATTAAAAAAAACAAAAAAAAAACAAAAAAAAAACAAAAAAAAACGAGCGAGTTATACCTGGGCGGATGGGCGTGGTAGCAGTCGAACAGGCGATATCGCTAAGTACTCAGCAGAGGTTATCTACAGGGTAGTGAGGACCCCCGTGAGATGATTCCCAGAGATATCAGACATATCGCCCTACAGCTCGTGTCTGCTTCGCCAGCAGAGGACTTTGATAGCAGAAGCACCTTTATCGCGTCTACCTTCAATTCGTTAAACACAGATCAGTAACGACGTTCTCACAGTTGACAAAAAAACCAGCTTTATTCTGGAGGTAAAACTGATGAATCCTCCATGATGCCATACACATGTAGATGTACATATCCTCTAATTGAAATTGACCGTAGTGATGTCCCGATGAAGTTGAAAGCCGGCACGTGTTTTTGCACTTTTTTAAACGAACCTATGGACAGTTGTATGCAGTATGTAATGCAAAAGGGGAAAAAAGACCGAAGGCACAGCGATATATAACCGGCCAAAAGGACATTCTTAATGCCGGTTTGTCAGCCAAAATAACCTATGCACTGCAATCTGCACCGGGAGAGTGGAACCAGCAGGTGAATAATGGGAGCAGATAATGATCTTGATTATGGCTAGCTCAGCTATGTGAGTCTCTTATCGTGGAATTTATGACAATAATAGGTGATAAGAATAGTTCGTCTTTTTTATAGTAAATACCCTCGGGACGCGATATAACTAAAGGCTGGCAGTAGATTAATTCTGGATAAGCTATGGAACACTGCTAAAGTGGGAGGCACTTTGCTGTTATTTACGAGGAAAGAAAATAAATGTTGAAAAAACACGTCATAATGTTACCATTTGAACATTTCATTTATCAATTTCATGTTAACATCGCTTAAGAATCGGTTGTAGATGTTCTAATAAGATGGCGGCGGCGGTTCCGCTCACCGGAAGGCCATTGCGGTCAATATCTGCTTTCCGCTTGCCTGCCACGACAGAGGCGCCCCTAGACGACGTCACACGTAAATCCCAGCGCCTTGCACTAGTCAGCGCCTCCTTCCGGTTCACTCTCCAAGGCCAGCCTTTGTAGCTGGCTACTCACTCTGCTGCGTTAGTGGCACAGCGATCTGATTGGAGATCCAGTTCTATAGGCCCTAGCTAGACAGCAGTACACCGGAGCAGGATGAGTTTTTCTTGTAACATTCTCCGATCAGGGAGCTTCCGCATCTGCTTGAAGAATAACTGAACAAATTGTGGTTACTTATTGTCTGCAAGTTGGAAAGTCTCCCAACCGTTCAGTCTCCTAAGGGCGATGACCTGTGAAGGACGGGTGAAAGACCCCCTGAAATCTGCTTGGAGAGGGAAGTGTGAGCAGCTCGCACCCGGCCACTCGCTGCCGTTGACGGACCTTGTCAGTCACCGACCATAAATCAAAATTCACGGGGTCAGGTGAGAGGTTAAGCGTCTCTAACCTTTACTCAGCCTTACAGACCCAGCAGGGAGTGAGGCGAACAAAGCCATCACTCTCCACACAGAGACTTGGCGAGATAATTTTGATACTCCTGTGTTTAGCGCCGCTGAAAGAATTGACCATATGATTGCTCTGAAGGGGGGGGGGGGGGAGATTTTGCGTGTGCTCCCTCTGTTCCTTTGAGTACAAGATTGAGTGGGGGGGGGGGGGGGAGTAAAAGAATTTCAGACCTTTTGCGTACATACTTTATTGATTGGCTATGTTACCTTTCAAATCAATCTTAGGCACCTACGAAACCTAGTTTTCTGGTGAAAATACGTTATAGTAATTATTAGCTAAAGGGAGTCACAGTGGTGACCTACTTGCCAAACAGAAGTACTTTTCAATTACAGTGCATATGTTGTTCATTTCACTAGTATCGGTCTTGATTTCAGTATCGCAACAATGAATTTTATCAGTAGGGATACTTGGCCATATTCCTAATCCGATCAGATAAGAGATGATGGTGGATATTTTGCCATTCAAGAATCAAATCAAAATGTGATGGTCATTGGTTTGACTGACGCTGCGACTGACAGAGACAGGGGTTGGGGATGCAGGGGAATTGCTTCAAATCCTTTAACTAACGAACTGTGCCAAATAGGGAAACAAACACAGCCTCAAAGGGCTGTCTCCTGATCTATTTACCGATGCCTGATGTTAAGATAAACACCGGGGAGAAGATTTTGGATAGAAAGCCAATGCGAAAAATTAAGGGAAGAAAGAATCTTTCCCAGATGTCCGCGGTTGAATTATTTGTGTTTCGTCGGTTTTTTTCGACACATGTTTCACAAGTGACATAAGTGAAGTTTTTATCACCCTTATTCGTGATGGTTATGGTGGTGTGCTCTGTGTAGGTTACCGGGTAGTGGACGCCACATTGTGTCCCTGTCCTACATACATGCATGCATGCCCCATCACAGGTGACCTATTGCTAACGGCAGATTTTCCTTAGGTCACGGTCTCACCGTCGTCGATCATGACACCTCGGCAGGTACAAGCAATACATGTCGCCTTGTGTGAACGTCTGTCAGTTCTATCCATGATTATCTTAGAAGTACTGTTTTAAGTATATTGAGAATAGAATTGGTTCACACCGATGAAATATACTGCAATGATGAAATACGTTTTTCTAGAAATTTATAAAAGTATTGTGCATGTTTATATTCACCCATGCCAATAAAGACACCTATGGTTGAAACTCCTGGACTCATTAATAGTGGAAGTCCTATGCATGTCATCAATACGCATACATTTATAAATGGAAAACAGTGGAATGGGGATGACATTTATAATTGATCCTAAACAAGACAGACAATTCCACGGTTCATCCAACAGACACCAAGCCGCATGGACTGTCTCAGTCTGGTATGACAGTCGCCGTAATGGGTGCAGTGCACACAGATCGCCTAAATAATACACCGTCTCTGAGGTTTCATCTCACCAAGTCGAATACTCCCCGAGCTGTGGTAATTTCTCCTGGGAGGTGCAGCATCGAGAGTGTGTCTTACAGCGTTATGTAATTACAGTCTTCACACTGGAGGGCCGTGGGGGACTAACTTGCGTCCTCCAGGCATGCCATTCATACAATAACACTGCAGGGCATGCGTTGGGCATCGGTATCTGTGAATTACACTGATCTCTTTATTACAGACGGGTTGCTATCCTTGTGTCAGACTCTTTAATACCAAGTTGCCTAGGATTATAGGAATCAGGATGGCAATCACGCATTGATTCGGTAATTTTGTGTGTCCTATAAAACCAAAGATATCTCTAAAGGATTAGAGTCTCCTTGTAAACCTCATTAGGAACTAACAACGAATACCTAAAAATAAACTTAAAAAATTATTTTAAAGTGTTTCATTGCAATATTTCATTTCATTTTCGTTTTAGGCACGACCCGAAGCCCGCGTCCAGGCGAACTCAATGGCGTCGACTACACCTTCTTGTCCATGGACGAGTTCCTGGCACTTGAGAAAAGTGGAAACCTGCTGGAAAGTGGTCTTTATGATGGTAAGTGTTCTTCAACCAACAGCTCGTTTCCAAGTGCACGGGCTGTACTTCATCTTTTTATCAACACTTAATACTGGTGATATTTCAAAACCAACTCCAACTTTCTGTATAAAAAGATATAAGAAAAAGGCTGTTGTACCAAATGACTGCAGTTGTAGTTACGTTGAGGTGTCCTTAAATTCGTCAGTGCTGAGAATAATACTGTTTTTGTAAAAGCAATTGCTTAGAAACCGGAATATCAGAATTAAACAAGGGAAGCATGAGGAAATAATTTGATTAGAAAGCGTCAAATAGTAAAAGTCACACACAGCAGTATGGTACTTGTATATCTATAAATCTGAATATTTGAAGAATTAATGAAAATCCAAATCTATGAATGTTATCTGTCTTGGCCCCGGTGGGAATATTTCTACTCATCGATATTGTGAATGGAGCAACGAGGTTACCATGCGTTGAACATCGCACTAAAGAAATGTGGAAAACACAGTGAACTTAAGAAATGGTTGAATGGCAAAATCTTAGGGATTTCCACTCTCCCAGTTTTGAGAGAAGGATCGTGCGTGACAAATAACTTTAAGACCGTTGAATTTCCTATCCCGAATTTGCTTCATTACCAGTAAAATCGACAAAAGTCACAGTTATCTGAGTTTCATCAGTAATTCTGCTCACACGTGGTTTACTTTTGTTCATGGTATTTCAGATGGATAACGTTGATTTACAAATATAGAGACAGTAGCCACTAAATATATATACTAATTGCATAATCAATTATTCAAGGATTAACCGCTCATAAGCGTACTTGGCTGAAGATCCATGATAGGTTTGAACCAGGAGAGAACTGTATTATGGGTGTTAGACTCATATTATTGTGGACTCCATAGTTTAGTAACGTATTCAACATTTCATTTGTTTAAACGTACTGGTTATGGGTTATTGAGTTCAACTGCACTGTTTAAAATGTGTGATTCTACAACACCTGGATTATGGTATGTTTTTCCTTTTTCATATCGCCAGTCCTGTATTCTGTCGCACGTTGAATGTTACTATGAATTAAGGAGACATTTCTCTTCATACCTAAAAGTATAATGTATATCTATATATGACGAGTGTTGCATCAGTAATGCCATGTTTATGTGAAACAGACCTATTTGGAACAAAAAGATAAACCATTATATATGATTATGTAGGAAAGCCATAAAATTCTGTAGATCGGTTTGGGACATTATGGCTGTGGATTGGCAGGCGGCTAGATGCCTTGTGGACTTGGCCAACTAGCCTAACATACACACACAACACACATCATCAACACAGACAGAAGTGCGAGTATATAAGGTTGGAATGGCGATGAATTATCTACATGAACGTAGTGACTGACCGCTCAGCTGTGTGTGTGTGGCGGGGGCGAGGGGGGGGGGGGGGGGTTGGCTACGTGACCATCATTCACTGTCTGCCTTCATAAAGTCTGTATCATTTACTGTGGACGGACCAAACTTACTGTCTTACTCGGTGTCATGAGGCCTGTATAAGAGCACGAAAGGAATGATCTGGACTCTACTTAAATGAGTATTGTTTCACACCAACGAGTATAGCACCAAATAGCCTCCACATTGGTCCATTGGTAATCCTGGAAACATGCTCTCCTTGGTAGATTTCTAATTGTCTCTCTCCCTTCAGAAAAAAAGGCTAATAAGTGCAAACCAAAGGCTAACCAAATGTTCATGTTGTCAGCAGATCTTTTATATAGAACCCATGAGATCGTATTCCATATTCTTAGTTTATTTATCTAAGTATCATTGGAATATCTCCATGTATATCCATTAAGTACAAACTATCAGAAATTGAAGTCAACATGGGAGTGGAGACGGAAGAACTAGCCAACCCAAGTGGTATAAAGTTTATCCATTTGCCTGGACTAACAGACGCGAGCGCCACCTGGGCTTTGACATACACACATACACGCACAGAAAAAAACCTCCCGGTCCTACTGCGCGCGCACGGACCGACAGTGCTGGTGGCGTCGTCCGAGGCGGAGGTAGACAATTGATGGGCCGTTAGTAACGGGACGATGGGCGACGATGAGTTTTACGGCGCGGCCAGGTTAAGTTTGTGCCTCACGCAATCACACGACCTTGACGAAGTGCAGCGCCCATAGGTTCCGACGCCGGTAATTGGGAGACTGCCGGAGGTGCGGGCGCGCGTTCCCCGCCGCCTCCACAGCACCAGCGCCGCTCTCCGGACGTGGATAATGCGCCTGCGCCGAGTCTGAGTTATGTTCTATGGGTAAGCCTTGAATTTCACACCTCCCCAAACAGGTGGGATGATTAAGGAGCGGGGTAGGACCTCGCCAGTCATGGAGACTGTGGAGTAGCATTGGGATTATCTACTCAAGCCATATAGTCACCGGAGATGCCTTTATAATATGCAGAGACCCATGATGGGACGTTTCCACTGCTAGCCACAGGAGGAATTCAGTGGATCACCGCAAATAGGTCATTGTTTATGGACTGCTAGAACTGTGTTTGGTGTTCAGAAATACAATAGGCCAGTCTTTTTTTCTCTCTCAGAGAAGTTCTGCTGGATAGTCAGAGACGGAAGATGGGGAAAACAAAACGGGTCCCTAGAGTAAAAAATCTCATTAAGTTCACTGATGGTCCATTGTTTCCTATTATTTCCTTCTGACCTCTGGAGTTGTAGCGGCCTGTTTTCTCAATACACTCCCTACTTTTCCAGCCACAAACTGAGCATTTTCGTTTTTTATTTTCTTTCCCCGCAGGGAACCACTATGGAACGCCAAAGCCGCCCAAGGACCCCGTCGGTCCGTCGCCCTTCCGCCGGACCAACTCGACGGGACAACTGCTGCCAGGACAACATCCTTCGTCGGAGGGGAAGCGCCGACGAAATCGGTCCAACATCGAAACCACCTCCAAGGCGGCCGCCGCCTCGCACGCCGCCCTGGCGGACGACGTCGGTAGCGGCGGCGGCGGCGGAGGCGGCGCGCGAGAAAGGAAGCGATCACTGGAGCGCGCGCAGAGCTCGTCGTCGCTGGGTCCGCTGCCGCCCAACTGGGAGATGTCGTTCACGGAGGACGGCACGCCATACTTTATCGAGTAAGTATGGTCCTAGATGTCTAAATATATATATCTAATCGAAAAAATATATATATTGGTAAAATGGATGAACAGTTTTTTGTGAAAACGCTGGCAGGGAAAATTCACATAAAGTATTAAATCCATTATAACAAATTTTTCCTCCCACCTTCCATTTGACCTTGAGAACAGAGTGAGCTACTTTATGTTATGGTAGTTTTACGTCGTTTGTACTCATGAATTCTCTTAAAACCCACATTGAAATTAAAACGATGAATATGTTTTTTTTTATTGTCTACCCCTCTCCTCGTGTGCTTTAGAAGCAATGATGTGACCCCATAGATATCATTTTGTAAAACGCATGATTTTATATATTAAAAGTCGTATTAGGACTGGCCTCTCTAACAGAGGACGGTTAGCTACGACTACGTTTTCTATCAAAATACATCTCATGAAACATCCTGCTAACTGCCAATTTTCCCGAGAATTGTGCCCCCCACCCTCTTCCACTTATCACACCGATGTCGTTAGTAATTCCCCAATTAGGTCTGTGATCTAACGCTGTCCCGAAACAAATGTCGCTGGAAAAACCTGCTGTCGTTTCCACTCAAATTTGGCCATCTCTGGATAGATTTCAATTACCTGCGGGTTGAAGGAGGATTTCCTGGCACCACTTCAGATCTCCTGGAGGGAGGACTGGGATTCCTCCACGGGGGCGGCTCGTTAATTAGTTTAGTCGTCGCACAGCCAGGGCCTATCTCCACGGCACCATTGTCCTTAAATGCCCGGCTCCATAGACTCGGGTGAGTAGCTCGTACCGGGTCAGTGTGTGGCTCGCCACGCCTCTCACCTCGTAATGAGTGCTTGATGGACAGTAGACCAGGGACGGGGAAAATGACGTCACGTCTCTGCCCATCCCCTCGTTTTTTATCCACCACTTCCTGACTTGAAGGTGCAATGTGATTCACTGAAGGTCATAATGGGGAGTACTTTTTGATAATGTTTTCTGTTTTTGCCTAATAGGAAGGCTCTCTAATTTTTGTCTTGATAGGGAACGAGACGGAAATGATGGCTTAAGCTTTATCTATGTATTCATATGCTGATCTACGATAAGTGTTAAAAAAGAGATAAAAGGTGAATGAGCCAAAATTGAAATAGATACGGTCATAGGTAGAGCACATTAAAGTAGAGATCTTATAATTTGTTTGACACACCAATGTGCTGATTTATATTTCACCTGACTGGAAAGTAATTATACAGCAACAGACTAACTGTTATGATAAGCATACACAAACTGTGTTAAAACAAGTACATACTGAAAAAACGGTTGGTGAAAATAAAGACCTGTCCAGATACATTGACTTGGTAAAGTGGATGCGAATGTAGTACTATGGGAAGAGTCTGGGACATTAATTGGCTTTTCGCTAAAATCTGTTCAGGCACCACCTTGATTTCCTTTTAATTAGCCCCAGTGGAATAATCATGAATGCAGTTCACGCTTCAGTACGCTGACGCTTCAGTACAGTGAGCTGCTCAGATAAGTCACTCTCACCCATTAATTACCTTAATAGAAGACCTGATCAGGACTAGCAAACGTTTTTAGTTTGTATGGGGAAATATATATATATATATATATATATATATATATATATATATATATATATATATATATATATATATATATATATATATATATATATATATATATATATAAACCGATTTATCGCCAAATAATTAACTTAGATATTACCTCGTCAGTTAACTTTTAGAATATATTTAGCTTATAAAATGCCAGACAGTATTCGGATCTTTATTCTGCCCGCATTCCAGATATCCTAGTTTGCCTTATGTCTGAGTAAAAACAACCAATATGTATCAAATATCTTTCAGTAGCGTTGATATAGCATTGCCGCTGATTGCGACTAGTGATGCGTTTTTGAACTTAAGGTTGCTACAGAAAAAATACCAAATGAATTTATAAATAGAAATAACTTTATCCTACCCCTAATAAAAAAACGCCATAGACTTAACATAGGGAAATTTTATGTGGCAGGCCGTGACATAAAGTGTTTTTTATGCCACTAGAGTAATAATAATATTGACCAATCAGAGAGCAGGATGTCAGCTACTATGAAAAAAAAGTTCTGTTGGTCAATGACTCAATATTCATCTTTTAGTAATACAAAAGCATAGACGAGGTAGGATAAATACGAAACCGAACTCGAGTTAGACTTGTCAATGTCTATGCCACTCTGGTCAGGTCTGCTCCTCACTACACTCGGCTACGCCTCGTGTAGTAATACGCGACCTTCCCGCCGTGGCATAAACATTGTCAAGTCTCGTTCGGTTTCTACTAAGTATAAAAAAATACCCCATAACGAAAAATATGACCAAACCAGTTGGCATGCCCTTTAGTCTTTCAAAAAGCATTGGGTTGCCTCTTTTCTAGATATGTGCAAGCCAACAGGTCATCTTTAAGTATTCCCAGTATTCTTCACACTTAAAGCATCTCTTTCTATAATAGGAGTATCAAATCAATCGTGGTGATGGCTGTATTCACTGGATCTTATCAGCCGATCCATTTTCATCTTTATGGAAGCTATTCACACTGAGCAAATGTTTTTTCTTTTAATATATTTCACAAGTGACATTTTTGTCTGGTTCCTTTGTAATTGCCACTCGAACCCAGCATCAAACATAATGGCCAAACACACCGTGAATGAGACATAGACCCTTGACGAATCTCGAGATAATGGATTTGCGATTCCCGATGATTCGTTTCTCCGCAATTGGCCACCGACTGAAGCAGATACCTTCCTGTGATGCAGAATTCAATAGTTAAAAAGAACACCATTTAAATGCATGGAAAATTCGGCTTCCCCACCCCTACCCCTAATAAAACTATAGAATACAGTGAAATGAAATAGAACCATTTAGATAACCTACATGTTTACTCTGTAGTTGAGACCGCCTCTTGGCTGAATAATCCATTTCCCTTTCGCTATCAGAATAAGGAGAGTCAGACATTTAGACGCCTCGGTGTTGGTGTTAGTTTATTTATTCAGCACACGAGGCGCCACCCATGGCCCTATGTCAGCTGCATCGTCCTCCCAGCACTAAGTCACTGTCACCTGTGACATGAGGACAAACGACCGGCTCGTTGGCATCAGGTCCCGCGTGGCTGCGAAGAGTAACGCCCACTGTGTTTGTACACGGGTAATGTTGGGGAGATGTTGGGAGAGTGAAGGACGGTGATTGGAGAAAGAGCTATTAAAGACGGGAGGCACGCCTTATTGTGTGAAAAGGATTGCATCCGGAGGCCCAGATGCTGGAAAGCACCTGTGGTGCTCCTGGCGGTAGTGTAGGGTAACCACCTGCATGTGGGACGCTCATCTTCGGCCCTAACTGTCTTTCTCTGTTTTCACTATACTCCTCTACCACAAGCCGTTCTGTAAAGCAGGCAAACATAAAATACGGAAGAGGACAACGCTATCATATCTCAAAGAGATGAAACTCTCGCGAATAAGACATATAGAGGGACTCTGCCTCGCGTCTGTTAGGTCCATGTCCCTGTTAGGCTTCTCTTTGTGGATGTAGACATTTCTTTACATAAGAGGTACATCACGGAAATACCAAAGTTGAACGGCCTAGAGCACGGTAATTGGATGCCTTCCTCTTGTAAGCGTGTTCCCTCCTATATCAGAATGGCGCCGTTAAAAGGGTCCTCCAGACTAACTCCCCAGCTCGCAGTTCAATCCTTCAACTGTCATTGGCGAGAGGGAAGAGAGAGGAAATAGCTAAATGTTTTAGAATTCGGGAAAATTCCAGCTGAGATTTCATTGCAGTTTCTAAAGTAGGATAACAAGGAGGATATATATGTCCTTAACGAGTTCAACCATTCACACCGTCCGGAAATCTAAGGTTCAGCTCTTGTATCACGGACTTGGCTAGAACTCCGTGTTTGTATGAACTATGTATTGAATATATGGCATGTAGCCTATGATCCATGGGGGCTGCCATGATGCTCGCTGAGTAGGTGTTCTTCACTAAAGGAGGTGAAAAAGTAGGTGTTCTTCACTAAAGGAGGTGTAAAAGAAGTGAGTGATAATGGGGAAGTGTCACAACTCTAGCCTTGCTGACATATGTATATAAAGTGTTCCATGTGAAAAACCTCATGTTCTGGGTTTAATCATTATGTCATTCTGTTCTAGGATAGGTGTAGAGAGTCAAGGGAACCATGGCAAAACATTGAAAGGCAGTTGAATTTCATAAGAACAAAGAGCTAGAATATAGATCTTTATCCTACCCCTCATATAAATCTCCATAGACTTAACATGGTAGGCCTGTATGCCACGGTTATGGCATAAAATATTTTTATCCTACCCCTAATAAAAAACCGCCATAGACTTAACATAGGGAATTTTTATGTGGCAAGCCGTGACATAAAGTGTTTTTTATGCCACTAGAGTAATAACAATATTGACCAATCAGAGAGCAGGATGTCAGCTACTATGAAAAAAAGTTCTGTTGGTCATTGACTCAATATTTATCTTTTAGTAATACAAAAGCATAGACGAGGTAGGATAAGTACGAAATATGTACTAAATATGCCACTGGTGACATATGAAGTTAAAAACATGTGACAGGGTAGGATAAAATCTAAACATCACTCAATTTCATATAATTGTTTACATGGCATTCATTATCTTCTGCTACAGATATTTCATGATAGTACCCCCCAAGGGGGCCTGCCATACTGCTGGCCACCTAGTGACTGTTTTATGAACTAACAATGGCTATGTCCCCTATACTACGGGCAGTCTTATTTAAAAAATTTCGCAGCACTGTAATGTTTTTCACGGATACTGATCCCTTGGATTCCGCTCGGGTGACAGAAAGCTGGTCCTGCAGTCAGTGGATGGTGGTTATTTCGAGCCATGTAAATGTGGAACGTAACACACGACCTGTCACCTTGTCTGTATGTGTGATGGGGAGGGGGCGAGGCGAGCGTGGCGTCGGACCAACGGCTTACTATATGGACGTTTCCAGACGGCGCAGGGGCGGTAGTGATGAATGATAGGGCGCAATGCATCGAGTTACTTGGATCAAGCACAAACAAGGTCTCACGTTGAGAAGGGTAATTCAAAGAGAGGAGAAAGGACAGAGATACGGGTTTGCGGAGGTGGGAATGAAAGAGAAGAGACGAGATTGAAATAGAAAGGAGACTGTTGGAGAGATGAATATTTGAAATGAGAAGATCCTTGGAGAATTGTAGGAAAGAGCAAAAGGAGGAGGAAAGAATGAGCTGGGGTAAAGAAAGGGATCAAAAGCAATACGGGAGGGTGTTGGTAAGTAAGGAGCGAGTTGAAAAAGTAAGATAAGGAAGGGTGAGTTTTAGAGGAGTTTAGAATTCAAGGAAGAATGGAAGGTAAGACGGGTGTTAAATGAGTAAGGGAAGGGAGGGTAATACCTGTAGAGTGAACTATCACGGGTGATGGTGCCACATGCACACCCTGCTCACAAACAGGCGCAGAGGCCAGTCACCGCTTCTAGCCATTCACGAGGTACTAGCATTAACCCCAGATTTGTCGTTCGGGATTTTCAGGGTAAACAAAAAAAAACACCTTTGTAGTTAGATAAGTGCAACTCAACAACTTCCCAAATCTGGTCGTGTTGGTTGGCTTTATTGAACAGTATTTTACAACGTTTCGGCTGTAAGCAGCCTTTGTCAATCAAAAAGGAAATACCTCCCCGTATTTCTGGGCTGTGTTTCCAACGCTGCAGACGTTACCTGTAGTTAAGACATGGTACCTTTCTTATCACTGTATGTGGACTGTAGCATCATTGATAATTGGAAGACCAATGCGACTGACTGCTTCTTATTTGATTTTCCACCCTTGTTCTGTACTGGGTCATACAGAAACACACGTCTAGTGTTGGTCTAACCTTTGCTCCAGGTGAATAAAGTTATTTTGTTGGTATGTAATTTGCGTTTGGTTAGATTCATGTCAGAGTCAAAGCCTAGTTCAGCTCGCCTGTCTAGCCAATGAGTTCCCAAGAGGGGAAAAAGTAGAAGTTTTACTCGGTGCACGTGCAATTTCATCATCAAATAATTGATCGTGTTCTAAGAATAGCTTTGTTTTTATCGGAGATAAACGTATAGAGGCAGATGGTCCCATCGTTTGTTTCCTCAGTAAAACTGTAAATCTACGCCTTGACTCTCGTTACTCTACACAATTCGACTTGCTTCGGATTAAATAAGGAAAGCCCCATTAGTGTCCCGCCCTTTCCTTTCCATTAATTATAAATCTTTACGTGGGCCGATTCCATGCCCGTTTTGTACCGATGACTGATCTAGGCTTTCGATTAAAATTTTATCAACCCACTCCCTTCTGCTGAAAACACGTTTGGCAGAGCTACCTTTCTTGGAAATGCTTAAGCTTTTATGATAAAATACGACTTTTATCATCTTGATATTGATCGTCGGAAGGGCGAGGGAGGGCTGTATAGGCTTTTATCAGGACACATGAAACACACTCCATCTTACCGACACACACAGGATAGACTCCATTATTGGTATCTTTCCCGCACAGGTAGACAGGGTGCCCCATCCCTAGAATCCAGAACCCCACCACCAGCCCATACTCGCCAGGGTAAAAAATATCAGGGCATATTTTGGAATTCAGGTTTTCTATATTCTATGTCTGTTAAATTTCCCCCACTGTAAACAGAATACGAGTTTCAAAACCAACTCTCAATGTTTTGTTTCCTTGATAGCCATCATTTATCTCTGTTTAGTTAAATCAGAAATAGCATTTTACAAAAATAAACTGCAATTCTGAACGTTAAATTAGAAGGAGATTTCTCTGCTGGCACTAAATATCTCATATCACGTGGCACATTAGCCACCTTCTCTTTTTTTTCACACACGTAAACCTTTCCCATTTCAAAGCTAACTTTCCTTTTGCCTTTCAGCCACAATAATGAGACGACGCATTGGTTGGATCCGAGATTGTCGAAAATCCAAAAACAGTCGGCAGACGAATGTGATAGTCAAGGTAGGAGCGGCCAAGGTAACTAAATACTACTCACTTATCCATGTCTGTAAGACAGAATGTCTGTTCATGGTAGGTAGTAAGAACTAACCACTCACACATGCTACCCATTGTTGTACCCTTCAGACATACTGTATATTTCATCTATTTCATCAACAAATAGAACCAAAATAAAGTTAGTTAAGTATCATCTTTAGGGGTCACGTACAACCCACGAATATAGACTTTATGCACTCAAACTGACTTACTCAGCTCTGTACAAGGGAGCTACATTTGAATTTTTTGTATTTAGGGTAAAGTATCTCTCATATAGGGAGTTCTTCCGATACAGTTTGAGATGGTAGACACGGTATTACATTGGGGTAAAAAAAAAGGTTGATAACAAGATAAACTAAAAGAAATGTGTGAAAGATGAAGATGTGTGTTGCCGGTTGTTACCATAATCAAAGACGAGTAGATCTTCATAGGAATTCATTACATGTAGTGTACAACATACGAACCCGTATGAACAACTGTTGAAGTAGAATGTGGTTTTTTTTCATTTATTAATTGTTGTAATAACTTTACAGATTTGTGTTTACCTAGTGGTATATGTTTTAATTGAGTTTTGAGTACTTCTGTTTTGTCACTCTTCCTGAATTGAAAGAGATGGGAGGATTGCAAAATATGCTTCAATATTCCTGTTGCATAATCAAAATGGAGTGTCAGCGGGGGACCTAGCTCCAGTCACTACTCATCAGTACGCTTAATCTTGGTGGGCAAGATTAGATAATCTGTCATCTTTATTTGATTTTACCGACCTTGACTTTTATTGTTCGAGTCAGGAACTGAGTCCGTCATTCGCTATAGAATTACATTTTCCATTCTGATTCCCATTGGAAAACAATCACTCGGGAGCATGTTTCCCATTTAGTCCACCAGAGGGCAGCACTCGGGGAGATCTGCCTTACTGCCTGGCACGACAAACATAACTAGAGACGTTTTATGAATGAATAACTACTCTCCATTCGTACAGGGAAATTTTATAGAGAATAGTGGCAATATAGACATTGTGATAGTTGAAACCATGAATTACTATCATACTATCATATATTTTTTTTAATCTTGTATGAGGTAAAACGCGTATTTTTTTTATAATCCTGCGCGTGAGCGACGTTTGAAGCGGTGCTCTGTTTGTGTTGGTGGCACAGGCTAAAAGTAGTTCAATTAAAGAACATAGATAAAACGTACATTGTCGACCGATGGATCTGAATCTTCTCCTGGACAATTGCCTTCAGACAAAAACTATAAACTATATTTTGTATCCTTCAAGATATTTCACCATTGAAGAGATGGAATATGACATGAGGCATCATGGTCACTTTCATTGCCTAGTCTCTCACTACCTATAGTTTTAGAAAAGTTGAACTAATTTATCAATGATTGCCTGCAGGAACCGCAAGGCCTACTACACCCGTGATGAGTGTTTGTGTTTCTTATATTGTTTTATTTATGCACGTATAAAGCACAGGGCATGATGACTTGGAGAAGTTCGTGTCTGTGTGGTATTAAGGCAGTGATTAGCGTCTTAGAGACAACCTGGATCCACCTGGGGTCTAGCGTGACTTCCTTGAGTTACGGTAGCCGAGAGACTCAGATCTGCCTCGATGAGAGAAAGTAGGATATCAGAGGCAGAGCCAACTTCTTCGCTCATAATGAAATGTTTCCTTTCGGTGCTCACTGATTGCCTACATAAAACTACATCCAGCTTATGATAGAACATGCATAAACAGCACATATATTGTGTTTGCATGAGCTGCCGCGGTTAATAATGAGAAGGAAGAAACACCAGCATCTTATCAGATTTCAAATTGCGGTCCTGGATTATAATTACCTTGTTGATACCGCTGTGTATCTTGGCACGTGGCATCTTTCCAGGAAAATTGCTATGGTGTTAAAAGTAGGATACAAATTAAATTGCCTGCGGTTATTGAGATCACAACTATTCAACGCACCAAATTTTATATCTTTTCTTTTTTTGCCTCTAGAGAATGATGTCAACATTTGGCTGTCTCTTTGAGATCAGCAGTGACTTTATGAGGATCATAGGAATTCAGTCACTGTTGAGTCGTACAGTCGACCTTATGCTGCGTAATTCAACAAGTGCGCATAAAGTAGGATGTAGATTTATAACCAAAAACACGAAGGCCTGTTAATAAATATTATACATGGTCTGTTGACTACGTGATCCATGATCTGTTGACTATTTAATATAACTCTCGACACCGGATATTTATTTATAAATTAGTGTCACAAAAAACATAGGTAAGGGCACATTTATCATGATCGCAAGTTGCTTGAGGTTTTCTTGGAACTCACAAAACTTAAGACTCAGTTCAACTTTTCCTCATGCCCCACAACATCCATTGTCACCACTCTTTCACTGCGTCATTTTCACAGAGGAAATATAAACCAAACGGCTTGACAAATATTGACCTCTTCTCAACAAAGAAAACGAATGGGAAGAGCAGGGCTTAGCTCCTACCGAGAAACCACTATGTTATGTTGCCCATGCAAAGTACGCCAACCACAAACTACCTTCATAAGGCACTCGGGAATATGTCGAGTCCGGGGGAATTACATTGCCCAGCTTCTACGTGTATCCATCGGCTCGAGATACTGAGTAAACACACACTGAGAATACCGACATACCTTTCATATAAGGAGAAACCTTATGAGGCGTAAATATATATGTGTATGTGTATATATATATATCTATATATATATATATAGATATATATAGATATATATATATATATATATATAGATATATATATACATCATACAGATCTATCAGTAAAGAAGACTTAGCATTAAAGCTTGTGGATGCTACTTCAGGAGTGGCCAGTTCTGAATAAGTAGACCTTGCTTATGAGACAAGTCCGGTAACCTCAATAGACTAATAAAGGGATAGACATTAGTACATGTACACTGAATGTATAACCGGTGTCTTGGGGGACCGGACCCAGGTGTGCCTTACAAAGGATGAGGCTCTGTGTCTTGCGCTGATTTAAAAAAAAAAGAAAAAAGGTTGTCAGTATATTTGATTGAAGCAACAGACATCAGATATGGGTTCTTAAATCCATATTTGAGAATCATACTTGACCAATCTCTCACTGAGATCAAACCCTTTTTTGTGCAAATTATATTATACATTGCGGAGTACTTGATTCTTACCCATTAAGACGTGAATCGGTACGGTGTCTCTCTATTTGGAGCGAAGCGAATAGTTTTTGTGAACTGGCGGATATCGCTACTTTCCTGAAGAATTTGCTAAGTATGTATTTATGGAACAGGCTCCCTGGTCTCACCGGAGAGAGAAGCTGGTCGTAATACAGTCTGGTCACGCCAGGTGGACCAACACGGGCGCCATCTGGTGCCACCCGTCGTTAGGAAGCGAACGCCTCAGATTTACCTCCTTGGCACTCTTATTTCACACGTTCACTGTCGGCGCCCTGTCGGGAGATATCTGGTGGCAGGAATAGGGTATTTTATTGTAGAAACTGGGATGTTGGTGTAACATAATTGACAAAAAAACTTCGTGATTTTTGTGAAATAGAGCGGCATCGCTTTCTCATTTACAGTACCAAGATGACAGGAGACGGATGTCTCGTACATAGAAGCTGTTGTTCATTTATTTTACACTATAAATACCATAGTTGTATCATTTCCGCTTGCCGAATTTATACCTTATACTCCACCCTCAGTAAATAATTCTGACTTAAGGCTGACCGAACACCACAACTTGGCCTGGTTGTATGGCCATAGAAGTCGGGAGTCCTGTACAGCGTCATTGTGGCAGGCGCCCCGTGGAGGACTTAGCTTCCACACGGAAGTCGACAGGTTCAATGATATAAACACCACTTATTTCCTTTGGCTAATCCTCGATACTTTAGTCCTTCCTTGTATGGGATTACGGGATAAGCTCTTATACATGTAAATATAAAGACTTAACTCTTACATTTAGGTCGGTGCAACAGCTCTCATATTTTGGGTAGTGTCAAGGGCATGCATTGTAACTTAGAATTCGCTTTTTTTGCCTCGGATACCTGGTAGATATGGTTTTGTGGATTCTAATCAAAATAGAGTATAACATGATAATTCATTGGAAGAACCCTAGTCCTACATTGAGATGGTAAGATACTTTGTTAACCAATCGCTGGTAGGGAATTCAGTAAATAAATCGGTGGATTATGGTCTGTGGGCGTTATATTACCTTTAAACAAATTAAAAACATTAATGTCATACCACACCCCTATGCCCTGACGTATCGGCTTGAAGTATCGCCCTCGCGTAGACAGTGGTTAACGGTGGTGGTGTTTTACCAGTCTCACCTGGGACACGTTGGGCAATCTTTTATGGGGCTGACACGGAGGTTAGCTGACAGGTTACGCTGGCTGGGTGACTGCGTATAGGGTGGGTCTACTATGTCACGGGCACAGTGTTCACCGAGGCGCCT
This sequence comes from Alentia gelatinosa, assembly GCA_950022655.1. Classification (NCBI taxonomy): domain Eukaryota; kingdom Metazoa; phylum Annelida; class Polychaeta; order Phyllodocida; family Polynoidae; genus Alentia; species Alentia gelatinosa. The sequence goes on from OX465581.1 coordinate 75,717,710, forward strand.
TAACGCACCCACAGTACCTCATGCATATATAAAACTCAGATTTAGGAGCGTGTTGCTTCTGTTTATAATGACTGGATGCTCTTTTTATATCCATTCTTGTTTTTATAATATCTTCTGCTACAAACCTTTTTTAAACCGTTGCTGCAAAATCATCCTGAGATAAAAACCGAGCCATGTCTCAGATTAAAGAGGTGAAAACTCATGAAGCTGCGTTAAATGAGCGTAGATCAGGTGTGATCATCATCTATTTATGGATAAGCCGGGGGGAAATGAGATACGGAAAGTCCTTTGATAAAGGTTGCAGTGTCAGTGTGTTCCTCCGAAGTGCTTGCGGCGTAATCGATAATACACTTATAAATAAGTGAATGCCTATCAGCTGTAGCAGATCGAAGTCGTATTAATAAGTCGCCCGTCTTCTGGTAGTGTCTGCATCAGCTGACGGAGTGAAGACATGACACACCGCCTCCATAGGAGGTGAGATGGATCTAGGTGACCCCTACGGGTGCTATACTGGTGTGAGTGGTTTGGGGGGCACTGAGTCAGCCAGGTATGGCCAGGTTTACCACCATAACACGCACCACACCATCCCCCTCAGCACTTGCCTGTCGCCCAGGTGAGGCCAGCCGGTCGATTGTTTTCGGTGTCAACGCATACCTGTATCAGTGTCAGCCTCAGGGGAGGATTTACTAAATCCCTTCTTAAACAGCGAATATATTGCGGATTATCGCCTGGATTAACGGTGGATATTTGTTGGAGGGTGTTGTGTGTGCTATATGACTCTGTATGTGTACATTCCTTCCTCAGTGGATGATGCGTCAGATGGAATGACTCCTCGCTCCCCCTGCATACCCTCTACCCCAACACACCCACCCCAGCACCAGAGTCCACCAGCCATCAGCCACCAGCCACCAGCCACCAGCCATGCATGCAGTCTCTCTCATGACGCGCCGTGATGACGAGCTCGCTGATTGACTGATGGACCTTGCCGGCTGGTGTTCTGGTGGAGAGTGACATTCCCTGTGGAGGAGTGGGGCGCGTGCTTTGGTGGAGTGACATCTCCTGCTATAGGGTGGAGAGTCATAAGAAGGGATTGAGTCCTCTACAAACCTATATATATATATATACACACATATATATCACAGGGAGGTATGAGAGACCTGGGTGAATACTCACCCCTCCTGACCACTGACATGTTGGTGACTGAGTGCTCCGCGACCACAACCCTTCAACTACATCATCACCACCACCCTCTCCACTCCCCTAGATACAGGCCGAGCCAGCAGTCTCCAGTGGCTCTTATACCTTTGGATTAGTCACGGTGGGAATACGCGTGTGAGGCGTATTAATCAGCTGGTATCTCCTCAGCCCCGTAACTTAGTCTGGACACACACACAAAAAAAAACGAGTCTGGGGTGAGACGGCGGCATCTGGGGACCTGGTGCTGGGGACCAGGTGTGGATACTCTCCTGTATGTGACGAGGGTACCTTGTCAAGGTACTGATAGAACTGTAGAGCCCCGGGTGATCGAAACACCACGCACTGAAATGGTTCGGCACGTATCAATAGGAATCAAGTACAGATCACTAACAGTGTCACCACTACAGACAGTATGAGGGAGCCAGAGTGACGGCCATATAAATCTTACATGTAAACCATCAACGAGACAACTTTAGGGCTCTATCTGGATTTATGCACAGATTCCCATCCATACGGGTGGGACTGTGAGGAATCTCGTATAGGACTTGTCATAAACGGTGAAAGAGCGAAACTCTATGGTTGACATCCAGGCCCAGTGACAGTTTTTCTCCCACCCTCCTTCTCACTAAAGGTCATCAGTTTTACGTGCATGTCAGGGATGGGCTGTGTGGGTGTTGGGTATGGTATACCGTCTCGGCGTGTGGGAATATTCCCATTATCACACCCCTGACCCACCTGGTATACTACACTGGTTATATCGCAATTTGCCTGGATTGCCTGAGGTACCCCTGAGGATATTGTTTTTGTACCGTTCCCGGACCTTCGCTCCATTAGTTCCAGTCATCAGGAGGGGGTTCCCCGGATGAATGAACCTCTCTATAGGAAGCTCCACCTGTCTTGACTGGTGTTCCATGCAGGTGGACGGCTACCTGGATTTAGCATATCCTCGCTACTCGGAGGAGGGGGGGGGGGGGGGGGGTGATGAAGGTTTAGTCTGGGCTCCGAGCCAAAGATTGACTGATATTAGTGTCAAAAGTTCATGAGACTCCTTCGCCTTGACATGTTTCAGAAACATGCTACATTATTTGACGGAATTTATATTAGGACAGTGAATAGTCTATCATTGAAGTGGACTGGGTTAAGCTTCCTCTTTTCTTTTCTGTTCTTTTTAAAGATTCAGGGGTGGTAGTAAGTTTCGTTCTGGATACTAGACACTTTCAGACACCTGCAATCTAGATGTGTCACGCGGGTGTATCTTTTATCAAAAGGGAAAAAAAGGAAATATAAAAAGGGATTGGGGGCGTCAGCACGCCGTTAGGAGTCGCAGTAAGAGTGTGACTGGCATACAGACTGTGATCGGCTGGGCTCTTTGTGGACATCTGTTCGTGTGTGCGGGTCTCGGGAGCGGCAAACAACCGTATCCAGTTGTAGTAGTACTGCCATTATTAACGAATCAGTCCTCCACCCCCTCCCGACCTGCACAAAACGCGCGCGTGGCAGCCCAGCCATCACCAGGAGGAGAGCGTTGTCCTCCTGTATCTCGGCCGCCTGCTGCTGGGCACACTGGAGGACGCAGTTACGCAGATACACACAAACAGGGGGGCACCGCGGCGGTTTGTATGGAGGAAGGTGGCTGGAGGATCACCTGCTCATCCGCATACCCTGGCACTCATACATCAACGCGGTTACAGTCGCCGTCTACCTCCACGGTCCATAAACCACCGCCAGCCCCACTGCGGTGTGTGTCGTTACTCCAGTGGCGCCAGGCGGTCTTAAGACCTGGGGATCTCATCTGCAGGACTGCTGACGGGATATGAATCACCTGCGGCTAATGTTGTTTGTCAAAGCTTGAGGCAGTGCTTCCTGAAGAATCCACGTGGTCCTCTGTCTCTACCACCCCCGGTTAACTCCACAGAAGCGCTCCTGTCACCACCTCACCACTGCCACATTCACAACCATCACGCTTCGGTCATGCGTAATAGGATATTTGCGCACCAAGGCGTGACGGATTAGATATTAAAAAATCCGTTTCGTGATCCGAATAAGCAACCACTATGTGTACGTGATGTGTCGTCTCTAATGCTACAGAAGCACTGCGTGGTAGATGGGTATGAATACGCATTACATTACGGAAAAACAGGTACGGATTAGGACAACACCAAGATTTCTGTAAATACTCCAGGAACACTACGTGACGAATGAATACGGATTTCCCCGGTACACTTACTCTAGAGTATTGCAAGTCGGATGGTATACAGATTCACACACACAGTTCTCTCCGTTCACTTTATATATAGTAGATCGGAAACCCGCACTGCCCGGCCACCACTCGTGCCCGCAGGTGTATGTGGCCCGGGCAATGGAGGTGGACCCCCCTGTGAGGAGGCCTTTTTGATCACGCTCCATAGACCTGCACGTGTCACCTTTATTACCTGAACACAGGGCCAGGATCCGAACCGCCCCCACCATCTACCTGCACGTTGTGTGTAGACGTGACGCGTTGGCGGTGAAGGATATGGAAATATCACAAATGCTGACTGAGTCAGCCCCGCTGAGTGTTTAACGTAGAACCGACCTGAGGGTAGGCAGCAAGTCTGTAATCACAAGACGGCAAACACACAGGATCGATCATTAAGAGGCGTGTACGGTGGCCTTGGGGATATTTATTACAGGCTGTGTCCAATATTACAAATTCAGCATCACAGGAAGGAGTATTCCAAGGCTGCCTTTACTCATACTCTTGACATTAGACGTGACACTCGGTAGCAAGTCAGATAAACTATACAAGAATATACGTGCACTTAGCATTACTATGATTAGCTATGAACTAAAAGACTATGTTCAATGCACTTAAGGAGAAGTAATCTTGGCTGTTCAATGCAATATCCAAGTTGTGTATTTTCTCAGCTAGTAAAAACTCGGCGACAGAGGAAGGTACTCGCTGGCGCTGGACATAAAGCTGTGCCGTGCGTTTGAGAAATGGCCGCGCTCGCGTTCGTGCTGCACGAACGGCGTCAAAGTGCGTGCGCCAAGCAATAAGCGGAATGGAGCTAATCGAGGGTTAGAGCCGTTAGAACTCGCACCTCCCAATACCCAACTCCTCTTTAAAAAGCCGACCTCCAACCAAAGACGAGACAGGTTGAGCTGGGGATGGTGGTTAATCTTTGTTTGTGTGGAGAAGTAGGGTGAAGAGGTAGCCCTGCCCTGTACCATAGGTGAGCGCAGTCCGCAGTTGGCGGTCAGGTAAGGCGGTCTTGGTGGTCTGCACTGGGCACGGTATAAAGGTGTGGTCGCTGCGCGGATAGAGGCGTCGCCACCAAACCTCTGCCAACAGGAGGCGCCAGTGCCAGACTGACTCACGGCGAGGGCAGATCTCGCCGACTCTCACGACCCGAACGAGATCTCTCCCACCTTTCCCAGTGCGTGTTGTGTTTTGCTTGCGTGCATGTTATGTACACACAAAGAGTCGGACTTCATGAGAAACATTGATATTGGAGAATAAGGTGACTCAACATTGGCACTTAGACTCTGGGAATACCTACATGGAGGCTATCTCAACTATATGTGTGTACATTGTAACTGGACTCAATCCAAGTATGGTTCTTGAGGACATTTAAGGACTTGGAACTTATTGGAAAAAGGCAAAGGGAGAGATGAATTAAGTACTAATAGAAACTTGTTTCTAGTAACACGTGCAGTTTGTTTGCCTGTTAAGCCGGATTACCACAATCCTGCGCGAACCTTCTCCGTTATCTCACACCCGTGAGTCATGCTGTAGTGTCAATAAAGCACCGCTAGGCGGCAGGACAGCCAGCGGCAACGCTGCATGCTGGGAGGGACGCTGGAGGCGGTCCGTGCAGCTGAAGTCTGAATGCGTTCCTGGAAGCTGATTGGTTGTTTGTCAGGGCTGGAGGGGAATTTGGGTAGGGGGCCTGCGGGGCCAGCGGTCAGCACCCCAGGAGAGGGTCAAGAAGGCTACCCCTCTCACATACAGAAGTGGTTGTTGTGATGGGAAGCACAGGGTGCACGTCTACGACTCAACGCCCGGGCGTTTACACAGGACAGTTTCTCAGAAGTGTCCGGTGAAAGTTGACAGGATTTTTAGTCCAGTCGTTCAAAGGCGCCACTGTTACTAAACCACTTTATACACATCATTCCTGGATTATCTAGGCAGCGTTATTACCGGGACATCTATTCTGTTTCATTGGATCTAAACTTAGGTCCGGCTTTTATAAACAGTGATCAAGAGAGACACACATCCTGAGTTCAGTTCACGGCGAAAGGCTATTCACAGTTCTGGATGACAATACCAAGTGGACGTGCAATTTGCGGGGTGTAGAATTGAACAGAACTCAAACCCCTGAAGGATCCCCTTGTCCGGATAGAAGTCTACACGTCTGAGGTAACGGTATTAGATCTATACAAGTGCTGATGAATGTACGTCGAGTACGCTTCTCTCAGTGGGCAATCGTGTGCACAATAGACGGGCCACGTGACAACAGGTCCCAGTCGGTGGAGAGGAGCAGAGGCTGGTCGTTATATACAGGGCCCAGGGCTACTATTCATGCTGCCCCATCCTACCACCTCCTGTGATCCGAAGTCAGGAGGTGGGAACGTGCACGCGTGTTGTTGTCCGTGCGTGCGCAGGTTAGGTGGTGTTTGTGTGTGTGATGTGAGGCGTGCGCATGCGCCGTGAGGACAGCCCCCAGACTCTCAATAACCTACACTAAAGGGACGAAAAGCTAGCTTTGTACCCTGAAAAAACAGCGGTGATCACGCGTGAAGCTATGTACTGACTGATGTGGTGGGAGATTGTAGCATAAAAAGAGGTGGAGGGTTTCTAAAAACTGCCGACCCCCAGCTGCCTATATACTGCCGAGTGGGAGACAGGAAAACTGAGACGTGTAAAAAAGAAAAGTTGTGTGTACTGATTCAGGTCATGTGTGTGGCTGAAACGGTGGTTGCCTGGATAGGACCGAAGAAGGCAGGACATTTGTCTGCAGTTAACTCACAAGGCCCGGCACATAGAAGGTGGCACTCGGCGGGCCTGAAGCGCTAGAGCAGAGAGCGTTCTTATAACTACGTAGAACTACTTGCATGTCCCATCGTCATGGAGAAACAAGCACGGTGCCTGCTGTAATTCTAGCAGGGAAGCACCTGTTGTCATCCATTCACGGATCGAATGTATAGCCAAGTGAGGAGACCTGTTTAAGGTCTATCTATCACCGCCCTGGCACGTGTATTGTGTGCTTCTCTATACCAATACCAACATTATGGATTATATTTTTTGACTGAGCATCATAAATCAGCGTGTACTTTACCGGTCTTCTATACATCCCGGGTTATTAGTGGTGTGTGTATTTTTTAACCTCGACACACTGGTGGCGCCATGATGATGTGGACTGAACCCGGCGTGGGGTCGGACCCCAGGGTCACCTACACCCTGTCCATCAGCGCCGCGCCTGGAGGAGGAGAGCAGGGGCTGAATGCCGAGCACCAGGAGGAGGAGGAGGAGGGAGAGGACGGGGAGGAGAGGTCGCATACCCTATATCTCTGCTCCCCTCTGGAGACAAAAATGCCAACTATATTGGAGGAGAGCATGGAGGGGTCGACATGCCTCCAGGAGGAGGAGGAGGGGGATGCCGACGAGCACGAGGCGTCGCCCAGCTCCATAGCTGAGAGCGGGTTTGAGGAGGGCGTGACCACCCCGTCAGTGACTGGAGACGGGCAGGAGGCGGCCGGCTTCTTCAGGGACGTGGTCAGCCAGCAGGGGAGTGACCACACGGACCACAACGAGAACGTGTTTGACAGCGACGCCAACAGTAACAGCACGTCAGGGGTCGCCGACCGCGGAGACTGTGTTCCTCCCGGTGAGGGTGGACGGAAGAGGGTGGTATCTTACTGTCCTGGAGTGGACATCATGACCCAGGAGGAGCCCACACCCTGGAAGATGCCCCTTGTGGGGTCTCCCAACAACGCACATCATTGCGATGGGAGGTGTCACCAAGGTCCGACGTCCACAGCGCATGGCACGTGCTACCCTACTCCTCCAGGGTGTGAAGGGACATCGGGAATTGCTCCTGGGTGGCCCACCTGTAAGAGTGACGCGACCCCATTAGTGTTTAAGGGAGGGGTCAAGGGGGACAGACCGGGCGGGTCATTAGGGTGCCCGTGTCAGTCGTCGGGTTTCCTTCGCCAGTGTCCGTCATCGCCAGAGTGCAACGCCTGTGTGCGAGTACCGGACGTGGTACCAGACACCGAGCCCACGTCCCCGCCTCCATCTCCCCGATCGCCCCCCGGGACTACCCCGTCCCCACGCCCGTCCCCGAGAATGTCCCCGTCCCCTCTGCCAACTCCGGCACCCACCCCACCCCTGCATGTCTGTCGCGGCTGTCAAATCTGTCACCACCGCGGTCCCATCCTCAAGAAAGCCCCCAAACGACGACGGATGCCTTCTTCCGGTTCCACCGGAAGCACTAGTAGCCTCACGAGTAGATCGGATCCCTCAGTGAAAGGAAATCCAGAATCCGCAAGGAACTTAAAACTCCAAAACTCCGGTGTCACTACCGCCACCGCTGTTGTCAGACAGAGCAATGTCCCTGTTCGGAGTTGTCCCTCGCCTGGGTCACGGAGCAGCTTATCACGGAGCAGCTCGCGCGGGGCCGGGGGCGCGGCGCCGGAAAGGCCGCGGACTCCGAGCATGTCGCCGGGGGCGCGAGCGGGGAGTACGGACTCGGTGTCTGCGTGTCCTGAGCTAGATGTATCCGGAGCAGACGTCACCTTCACTACAGACTGTCACGACTGTCGGGGTCAGATCCGATTCATCCAGAGCGACGGTAAGTTCCCAGTGAGACTCTCCCGTCCGAGTGTCCCGTACAGATCAAGTTATGATAGTATTTTGAGACAGGGTTTATTTTGTATCTAATTTATGGCACGGGGTCATCCATAAAGTAGGTTTGCACTGAGGGGGGTAACAATTTCGGAAATTTTGCGTATGCTCTTTATTTGTGCTATTGCGTACAGGTGGGGTGTAAAGCATTTTGGAAATTCTGTGTACATACTTTATGGATGGCCCCAACGTTATATTTTTCATGGGTCTCTATTACCATATACATTTATATGAGGGTATCTATAAGATGGTTCCTTCAAACGAATAAAGGAATATAATGTGACTTAAAATGTGCGACTTGTACCGAGTAACCTTCAACATTGAGGCAAATGATGACTTCAGTACGTGTGTGATATATTATACATTGCGTATTTACTGGTTACCTACTATATCTAAAAACTACGATTCTGGACGAATCCGCTTGGAGTTCTTCCCACACATAGTGATAGAGTGAACCAGACTTAGGCTTGGAGACTGAAGGGCCACGAGAGTGAGATTCTCGTGTTGTGTTGAATTCGAACCTGCTCTTCTTTTTTCTAGATTGATAGACAGACATGCTTTCTCTCTTATGATTCATTTCAATCCATGCCAAAATCAAAGTTTACTATTGTAGTTTTCTGATCTATTTTTCTCATGAGAAACCAATGAGATCTCAACTATCGCTGGTATCAATCCAAATAGTTCTGATCGCTGATGATCAGCTCAAACACCTGTGTCATACGAAATGATTACCACTAGATAATGATGGTTTCCCGTTCACCCGCTAGAGGGCACGACGGTAGTTAGGACACAGAGTATCTATTTTTATTCTGTGGTTAGGAATCGTCAGCCAAATATGAATCGACGAAGTCGCTAGTCTCATACAAGTTACAACAGATGTGTATGTCTGGCAAGTTTATACACCAGTTGGTCAATTAAAAACAATTAAATGGTAAGTCTTACACAACATACATGTGTATGTGCATTTTGTGCAATACACCTACGCACTTATTCTGAAAAAAAACAGGAGGATACGAATAGCAAACTGAATTAAAGTTATAGGAAGAACTCTCTTCCATATCAAGTGTAACTGGATGTCAAACATCTTGGTGTTGACTGGTACATTTTATAATGGATTTGGTAACAATGCCGCATTGCTATTCATGATGCTTGTATAATTTCAATAACAGTACAAGCTAGAACTGGTACTTGACATCATCTCCGTATTGAATACCACCCCCTCCTTCATATCAGGAGTAATTTATACATTTGTGTGGTGACCTTCTTAATTCTGGGCAAACTGAATGTTTATTAATCTGAACAACTAGTTTACACGAGATGTGGTTGCTGACTGGTCGGTCGAAGGTCGGTTCCCTCGATACTGCATCCTCCTACGCCCACTCTTTCACCCTCTACAACTCTGCCCCCGCTGACCTTGCCTCAGGGGGTATGCACTCTGCCCTCACATATTCCAAGAACATGTGTTCTGCTTCCCGTTGCTATAGCTACGGAAACTTGACCTTAATCAGTTACCAAGGTAACAGAAGAGCAGTCACGTGAACTTTTGCACCTAGGATCGGATAGATCGACTCTGAAATATTTACCATGACCATCGGGTTCACGATGACCACCCCCAAATGCTTGTGGGAAAGTGACCGAAAATAACGACAAGAACCTGAAAACGTTAATAGAGTTCATATAATTACAATACTATGTTTGACACCGGCCCGTCTTCGCTTTACATTTGCTGAAATGTTACATTAAACCTAATCCATCCATCAATCGAGCATGTGAGCAGGGATGCTGTATTTCCTCTGGTCTGTAAGAGAATCAGTTCTCCTTACCTCTACACCAGATAAGTCAGAATACCGAGATAATGAATCCGTCTATGTAAATCAAGACCCTTACAGAGATTTGTATTGAAACAGGGACTTCTTTTTGCTGGCGTACCCCGTCGGACTGTTGTCTTTTGATGTGCACGGGTCTGTGTGTGAACTTATAAAGGATTCCTGCCCCGAGGTGAGCATTTGGGTTACCTAGGGGCGACGCAACAGGTGCCGCCACTGTGATTCTTATTAAAAGTCCGGCGAAGATCTTATCCTGTAGAGTGGCGTCCGCGACGACAATCGCATAGCCTGGGGCGGGCGCAGAAACTTCAGTGTTGTTATGGTGATTGGGTTCGGGTCTGTCCTCTGAAGCCTTTCTCACTGGACATCTGGGTCCTGCAACATGCGATTACCGTAATGTCTTGTGGAGAGCACTTTCTCATCACCCACGATTCGCGGTCCTGTGTTTGTCCTGTCGTTGTCATAGAAACGAAGCATGGTCTCCTGGGGTGTATTTATACCTATCCAAGCATGTGGAGATGATAATAAACACCAAGTTTTGTAACAAGATATCCGACTGGTCAGCTATTGCTAGTTGTTATAGGAACGACAACATTCTGGTGATTGAGCAGCTTTGATAACGATATTCACAAATAAACTGTATCTGAGGGGGTTTATGTTTACTTTGTGAGCATTTATCACAGTGTTTGTTTATCCTAAGCACTGCAAGAAAGAGTCGGAACATTTCGCATTTCGTGTTCTGGTTGTAGTGGTCCGATCTCGGACAGTATGCATACAATACAGAGAGTGGTCATTATCAAGTTTAAAAAAAGCACAATTAATTCAAAGACTCCCGGGCACCGCACTGTAACTGTAGGCCTGGTTACACGATGACAAACAGAAAAACGCCAGACGGAGAAAGTCTGCCTGGTCGATGGCTTCTAGAAAGATGAACCCCACCGAAGGGGTAGGCGCGGTGCGTGTGGTCTTTTATTGCCAATCAATGGAACTTGAAATCGGAAGGCCACTTGAATGCAGTTACAACTTGAAATGAAAGGCAAGGGTAGGCGAGGCACAGGAAACCAGTGTAGGAGATAGTTAACGTTGAATGGGGGCCCCATCATTGGCACTCCCCCAGGGACAATGGGGGCATTTGCATGGCTAATAGTTGGACCTGAGCAGACTGTATCAGCCCTACGTTTACGGCCCGTGTCTAAAGGCGGCTCCACGCCTCAGAGGCGGCAAGATTTAAGAGCCTTTTAGTAGATAGACTTACGTCACACCAGCCCTTATATCTGAATATCTCTAGATGGAGATCCGATATAGTCGGGGGAACACCTTCTAAGGATCTATGTAGACCGCGATTAGTTATGAGATTCATTTTCTTTATGGTTTGTTACCTCTTCATCAAATACATGATGGTATATTCTGGGACTGTTAGGTAATTCCTATAGACATGTATTTTTTTTTATTCGAAATTAGTTGGTTTTTTTATCATCTAGGAATAGGTGACTAGCGAGCACAAAATGATTTATCTGCTCCGATTTTTTAAAACCGATATTCAGTCTTTCTATGTATAAGGAACAGAGGATGGAATTCATTGCAAATGAATGCATTATTAACGCACCTCGTGAGAAGACGAGTACATCGGCGGCACATAGAATGAGGGTTCTGAGACCTATGAACCCAGGTCTTGCCAGCAGGCCTATATAGTTACCATAGTAACGAGCAGCTAATTGGGACCATAGCGACTCGTATCCGGCTTGGAGTAAAACCATGTTGGTGATCCAAGCTTAACAGGATTAGCCTTTCTACAGTATATTCATTAATTTGTACCATAAGGAACAGGAAACTAGTGTACGACTGGCTCGGTCCATTTGAGAAGGGCATAGATTTCGACCTTACGACCGTTGTTTTCACTTTTGATATATTAAACAAATCAATCATACTACATTGGTCTTCCAGGCAATAGTGCTTGAAATGGGATCAACATTAGTCTTTATGAAATTGTTTGCAACAAGATTCCTTCTTAGTCTTGTAAGGGGGACTTTGTTTGTTTCACATTAAACATCACATAAAACAGAGACAATCTGGGAATAACTGGTGAGGGTGAGAAAAGTAATTCCCATAAAAGCTTCAGGGTGAATTCTGAGGGAGGTATGTATGCCATATGGGTTCTGTACCAGGCCTGCTTAGTTGCTAAATACCAGGCGTGTCATTTGACGCCGGGAACAACTTGTGAGATAAGAGGACTTTCTGGAGACATTCCGTAGGGTCGAGAGTTGTATAGAGAGGATGTCCTATGATGGGCGGTGACAGGGACTGCCCTCATATATATACACAGAGAAGTCAGGCACGCCTGTCTATGTGGATTAGTCACAAAGTGTTGAAGGACACAATGCTCGATATCCTCAGTATGTTCAGTGGAATGTAGACTTATTGAAAGGTCCAGAAAGGCAAGCATTGTGTTCTGCGTTCATTGTTTTGTACTATGCAGGCTATAGCTATAGTGTGATGCACGTTTATGTCCCACAAGTGAGAATGGAGATGAGAAGAAGAACTCAACCCACTACTACAATTTTTCTTTAAAGAAGTCCATAATCGAGGATATCAGGACAATACAAACCATATATTTACGTTCCTACCAAAATACAAGGAAAGCATATTATACAACTATATGGAAAAAAAATGAACAAGAATATGTTGAATTTTCTCCTAAATGGAATTCAGAAGATAACAGATAATGAGATGGCTCATACATTTGCCATGAGATATACATGGAGATATGGTTTTAAACGGAGCCTGTCTCCCAGTCACCTCGATTTACACTTCGTCATACTTTTGGCATGAGTAACACCCAAGCGTAACCCTGTGACCCTTTGAGTTCAAAGGTCAGATTCAGCCCTGGATCTTTGGTTAGAACACAGAGCTCCAACTTAAAGGAAGGTGGTGCCGTCTCCGAGATATGTTACATTTATAAGAATCACATTTGCATTTAGAAATAACATTGCATATTCTTCTGAATAGGTTGATAAGTGAATGGAGAACAGACTAAGCTAAAAGAGTGCTGGGAAAGCCATGAAATGTCGATATTTAGAGTTGGAATGTGCCGTGACATGCTTAGCATAGTCACATGGATGCACTTATCATTCTGGACATGTGGAGATTCTAATCAATAAACAAATAAACTGAACGTCTAAGAGCATTCTGAGGAAATTACCCAGACCCGAGGTAATGAACAAGTTATAAGTGCACAAGACAGCCACGTGATAGGGAAGACACTTTTGGTTACAGTAGGGTCTGATGCCTTGACGTCAAATTTGTGTTGAAATAGTTGTTTTCAGCCCTTGTTCCAAGCTACACTCGAATAGTTCCTAGGCTCGTAAGCAGGATTTGCTACCTTTGGTAAAGATGTACTCGTATTTTAGCATCATAGTGCCTAGCTGAACAATATGTAACTACATAAGTGTGTTCTAGTGTTCAGTGATTCATCACACATATACGTGTATACCATTCACATTAGACCTTTTTCCTTCAGAGGCCAATCTATTCTGATAGCTGATTGGAGAAGAGTCTAAATGGATCCCTGGTTTGACCTAAACATAACAAAGATGGCATATTTGTGTGTTAGATTCATACGTATATATACGAGTGCATACATAGTGTGCGTCGTTGCTCTGAGTACTGTACGTCCATTGATGTGTTACCTCAGAACCCCTGAGAAATAAAAGATAGTGAAATGTTTTTATTTGCATCCTCCATGAGCTCAGTGCAGGGTTAGAATTTGATATACATTGTATATAGGCTTTATTTAGGAGTTATGCTGTTTTAGAGGCACAAATCAATATATAAGTAACCCTCACTCGTATATCTAAACAAAGTTCTGAACAGTACCGCGTTATATGGAAGGTGTTATGCCAAATAACATACACTATATCCATTAACGGTTTCTCTACGTGTGCACACAGAGAGGAGGGGCCTCCTGCACCTTTGTCATTCTCCACCTCCAGCACCTGGGCTGAGTGAGAGAAACAAAAACAGCCTCGTCCGTCAACAAAGTAAACAAGTTTCATATAGATTCGGCAGACCCCACCTTCAACGCTAATACCGAGTAGATAAATAGAACCGGTGAAGTAGGGCGATGTGTGGCACAGGCATCGTTGGAAAAGGATTGGTTATTTTTCCTGGATACTTAGCATTTTACACATGCTTACAGAGAACGTGGTTTGTAGATCATTAGAGAATAAGCACCGTGAGAAGCGCCAGGTGAAATATAAATCATATGACGAATTTCAGTTCATCTGGCTGCTCATTCGTGACACCCAATGTCAGAAAACGGTTTGTAATCACCCCCACGTCACGGTACTCTGTCGTTAGGCAGCTAGCAACTTGAATAAATCATACCCTTGCAGAAATTACCTCATGTTTAAAGGACGTTCTTCATATCCATATTGAATGAGAATTGGGTTTTTACGAGAATACTATTTCGAGCACAGACGATAAAGAACACCGATGAAACTTTTTATTGGGAATTGATGTAGAAAGGGATAGAAAGAAAAAAGGGGATATAAGATAGAAAGAAAAGTGGTATTAGAATACAGAATAACCCTTCTGCCCTTGTATAGTCTATGGCACAGCGGTACAATGTCTATAGAGAGACAGGTTTGGTGGACATGATTGCATGTAGACGGGGTTGCATGTTGTGGTGACAGGTGTTACGAAACAAGGTGCACTTTAGTCTCCTCTCAAACTCAGCCGTTGTTAAATATTTTAAATCAGCATCATACTTGCCCTCAATGAATTTTGAAGCAAATCAGACCCATTTTCTTGGAGTGTCTGAACTTCAATAGACAATGACATATAACATTATATATGCTGATATGTGTATTAGGCTAGATGATTTGTTATCACCTTCGAATAGGAAATATTATGTATTTTCAATACTTTCCGTAGGGCTTTCTCAATTCAGTATTTATGTTAGATATGCATATATGGTATACATTGTACAATTGGAGTACATGTACTTAGATTCCGTAGGTTTGGAGTCGTGACAAACGGGAGCCTGGATAATCAGAGTACTTTATGTTCAGTGTTGATATACGACAGAACCCTAGGTTATGTGCAAACATGTTTTGACACAAAACTTAAGTTTTCCAACGTTATTATCGCCCAACCCTCGTCTAATACTGAGCTATCATCCATCACCTGGGGATTAAGGACACGGGGAACAAATAGATATATAGCCGTTAATCATTGTGCGCCTACGTTATTGGAATAGCTGTTAAACATTGAATCCACCTAGATTCTGTCATGATATACTACAACATAGATCACGGGGTCGAGTGTGTGTCTGTGTAGGAGTGGCGGGGCATGACCCTAGGAACCGGAAGTGTAGTGTATGCTCTGGTGAGCACGATTTGTCTGCTCTCGTGAATGCACGCGCACAAATGGGATTTGACGGTTGCCCATATTAATGCTCTCAGCCTACGTCTCATACCGCCACCCTACATCTAGCTTGTTCTCTTTGTATCCACTCATTCATATTTAGGTAGTACGGCCAGCATATTAGCAGGCTTTGGTCTTTTGAATGATTCTCGTGTGGCATTATAACAAAGTTAACGGGATTTTTTGCCTCATCGACCTGTTATTTATGTTCAACGGCCATATGTGTATGCCTTTGTTTGAAGTAGCATTGAAATTGGGATATTATCATGAAAATATATATTATGAATACTTTGATATGTGTCCCTCTTTTCAATGTGCCCTCCGCGTCCGAAGACAAAGACACAAGGGGAAAAACGGAGAACATATTATTACATTATTGACCCGTTCTACATTCGGTTTTCTTGCATGATCATGCATTTCTGAGAACATCCACCTGGGTTTACCACATTTACAATATATAAGTCTACCGTGCTTGTTTATACGTAAGTGTAAGAATGTTGGGCTTTATGTGAATGGTACATACATGCACGTAGATTGGTCTAGAAATGTCATGACAGATTCAGACGCAGCTTTACGCTCTGTCGTCATAGTCCCCTGGACGTTTTCTTTTCAGACGTAATTCCTTTCATTTTATTTGTTGGTAATTTTTTCCTACTGCACTATGTTAAGTGGTCCCAGTACCGGGTTAGATAAACAAGACACGCTTTCTTCGAAGATTCTAAAGCTCTTAACACCCGCTTAAGCTGCACCTGTTAATAATCCTAGTCTGTGGACCTGGAATTCATATACATTATGGTTGATATCATAATACATATATCATGTATGATAAAGGTCATATAAGCGTCAACGTTTCCTATTAGCAAGGCATCGCGATCTGTGAACAATCCCAGTGAGTAATTGCCAACCCATACCTAACATGATCGTATAGATCATATACCTAATGCCAAATGTTTGTAAATTGCAGACAATATCATTATTTCATTCATCAAGATATTGTTTCTACACACCCGGTGCCAAAATCTTTGATATTCAAAAAGCCAATGATTATTTATATTGGCTGGTCTGGTGTTCCAAGACACAGTGAACTTTTCTATATTTTTGACAGTGCTTTAACTATGTCTTATGTCTCTTTTCAATGCAGTGCATGTATAAGAATTTCCCTGTCGGTTGGTGTGGTTATATTTTGTTATTCAAGATTGTGCGATAATTCGGGTATTCAGCTCATTCAGGGAATGCAAACCCTGCAGCCATCTGGCATTCATGTCTCGCGTAATCACTAGGTGGCGGCACTGCGCTTGCCGCCGCTTTGGCCATGTGGACTAAATACTACTGTCTGGCATGGTACGAAACCATGGAAACCAAATAACCCAAATAAACACATAGTAGTGGACCATGTAATGGATTGATTATGTGTAAAATAGGAGAGATCAGACTGGGAATGGGATATACAAGCCCTTAGGGTTTAAATGTAATCTTGTTTCCTACTTCAAAGAGGCAGACAAGGGACCGTTGCCTTGCTTTGTCACTTTTGATTAAGGTAATTATCGTCGAAGGGTGTCACCTTTGATGTTACTGGTCATTTTAGGAGGCGGCGTGCAGGTGGGAAGATTAAACTTCTCCTGCCCCCCTGTGGTGAATACTACGCGTATTGCAACCAATGCTGTAGTATGTCTCACGTCTTTGATTGTGAACGTGCATTAAGAAAAGAAGTGACTTTATAGGAAAGCCCATCCCTAACATTCCCCAATCTAGACCTACGCCAGTCTGTTTTTTTAATATATCGGTTGTCGTGGTCAGAATTTCGTATATTTCATAAGAGCGAAAGTCATATGTATTCGTAGATGCTGTCCCACCCGTATAATTCCTTTTACACTACCAAAGGGCGCAGACCCGTTTACTCGAGTAGTGCCTCGACCAAGGTAATCTTATCCACGAATCTTATATACATGTACTGGAGGGGGAAAGTCCCGCGCAAACCCCTCCCCGCGTCACGAGCTCTGCACAACCCACGCTCAGTCATGCATGTCGCGGATGGAGTCCTGCTGGCCCCCTCCACGAACCCCTGGGGGCAGGGGGTGGAGACGGAGGTGGGAGGGGGTGGAGCCAGCTGTGGTGAGGCGCGCAGATGTGATGGAATGAGAACGGCTCTCCCTGACAGTGGGGCGGTCTACCGATGGTACCGATAACAAACAACAGAGAATATGAAGAATATGCTGCAGTGATAGGAGTTCAAAATAGAATATTACTTTGCAGTTATTGTACCTATTGCTACAACTATAAACTGCGTGTAAATCTGGATTTTCCTAAATGGCTCTAAATTGACGGGCGGTTATACTGTAAATAAATCCAACCCACTTTCATTGATAAACAAATAAGACACCTGTTACTCTTTCCTACCTTATAAATGCTATATATCAAATGGTGTTATTGGTAAAACTACGGAGCACGTATCACGAGAGACCATCCCGGGACGGCCTCACGGCATTCATTGAACCGTGACGACAGTCCCGCCCCTCCGGCGTTGACGCTTACAATAAGAAGTGGGCCGGGAGATGTACTTAACCTTTCCCTGGGTGATGTTTTCTCACCTGTTGTTTACCTCCTAAACCTGTCCTTGGAATGACAACCACCCACCTTCATCCACGCCTATGGATAACTATCTCATCTGTGAACCTTTGATAGAATTCTGCATGAAATAGGCGAGGAACACGAATGAAAATGAGGGAGTTATGTTATATTGAAATAAACCCCGGACGTTAAGGGTTAAGGTGCGCGTCCCAGACGCCGAGTGGAGAGGGAAGGGGCAGGGCGGGGGAGGGGGGGGGGGACTCGTAGTCGTATTGTCGTCTGAACGCACACCAAAACACACGCCACACTCTCACACACATACACGCGCGCGCTCAGAGCGTGTTGCACGCGGTAAACACGAACATGTTGGATACGTACGTACATGGCCCGGCAGCATGATCATCACTAAAGGTGAGGTTCTCTTTGGTTATATGTAAAATACAGTTAGGGGCATAGTATGCCGTGTTTGTGCAGGGGGAGGGGCTGGGGAGGGGTTGACGGGCGGCCTATATATGTGTGTCGGCAGAGGATAGCGTCAGTCCGCTGTATCTACGGCAGCCTTTGTGTGTCACCTCTTATAGTAGTACTACTTCAAGTGATGGCAGGCGGTGTGAGACCATTGATGCCGGGTTGGGAAGCCACACTGAAATCGCCCATACCACCCGCAGAGTTTTCATCATGTCAGCAAGGTGGCAGTTATGCAAATCGTTATCTTTGCTATACCTGTTAACTGGGTTTGGGGAAAGGGCAAATATCTGGTCCTATTAGTGTGCCCTAATGTCAGTGGTTCATGAATCATAGTAATTCTGTCAAGTCAGCTCATTGGCTTGTGGTGTGACCCGCGCATAGCTGCCTTGATTTTGAGTCTACCCTTTGGCTGTTTTATTAGTACGCGGGCGATGTGTCGACATCGTTATGAATAATGTAGGAGGTCTGGTCAGTCAGGCAGGTAGTCATATGATGCTATGATAATGATGACCGCTCGGACACGACCGGCTTAGCCAAGTTTAAGATGTGTCCGGAGTAACGAAAGCATGTGGCTGTTAATACCGAGTTTGACAACACCGCTACCGGGCAGTACGTTATGTGTCGTATATATACATGTATATCCCTCACCCCCACCCCTCCCCACAGCACAGCTTTAATCCAGCAGAGGCAGGCTGCGGAGTCAGGATCCATATCCCCGTAATCCTCTCTTATCTGTCGCCACTTATCACTACGATGAGGCGTTAGTACGAGAGTCCAGAAGTCCTACCAAAACCAGGTCACTATGAGCCTCTATCGTTATGGCATGCCTCTTCTTGGGTCTGTACCTTGCTAATGCACCTTACTAATTACAGTAATTAAACCCCTGCTTTGTTTGCTCCTTAATCACCACGCTGTGTATTGTTTGTTGCACCAGTTAGGGTCTATCCCGCTCCCCCGTGACATTAATGAAAGTACATGTATGTCCTTTAGCCCGGAGCAAACAATTACTATACGTGGTGATTAGTGTAATTATGTCCTGTAAGGGAAGTACAGAAGGGCGTTAGGGAAGCCACTCTCGATCTCTCCCCCAGTTAATCATAGGGAGGCACTTGAACACTCTTCGTGGACATGTATACATCTATTTACGTAAAAAAAATATAGACCTTGATATCAGGCTTTCTTAGATGCCTCTTAATGAAAAAGCACACATTTTAAGTGTGGCCTGTGGCTGCCCACACCTTTGTTGGTTTTATTTCGCACTTAAAGTACATATAAATACCAATCATCAGGGGAAGTGTATTTAAAGTTCATACATGCTATTAATATCTGTTTGATATTCCACCTCATAGACAGTATTACAGAGATCCTGGTTTTAACAGCTTTTTTGCAAATGAGAGTTCAAGAGTGGAGATAATCTAGATCTGGAATTTTTCCAACATTTATCCCCACTAGATTTCACTGGCATTTATGGTATTATTTACCTGGATGCTTATCTATTGAGTCGTTACCTAATCTTGAGCTTATGTGTCAACAAGGGCGACCCAATGATAAGGTGTAGGGCACGCGTGGGCGAATGTAAAGTGGCTAATCATTGAGATGCTAGTGGCCTGAAATGAACCTCGAAAAAATACCCCACCTTAAATGTTAGTGAAACTTTCTTAATTATCAAAATGTTTATCTACCAACGCTTAGAGAAGCGCGGGATTACTGTGCTGATTGTCAATAGTTTAATCTATCCCAATTTGGCATAAATTCCAAGTTGTCTCTGTTATTGTAAGTATTTTCTGTAGTGCCCGTAATTCTAGAGTTGTCGGAAGATAGGAACTAATGCACCTATACAGTCTCTCCAGTATAAATAAAAACTTTTTTTTACAAATTCGGTCTACAATACACATCGTACAGGGCGTCCTCTATGGCCTGTGAACTGTAGCACCACCCCAAGTAAAACTCTCCTGGGATGGGTCTCTAATGCCAGAACTTTGAAGTGTAATGGCGGGGTAAGCCGTGGAAACTGACCCTTCGACCCATGAGGCGTGGCGAGGAGGGAGAGGCTCAGGGGAAGGCAGTGAATCCGCCCGGTGTTTGTGTATGGAGACTCAAGGCCGTCAGTGGGGGGTGAGAGTGAGGCGTGATGAAGGATGATAGACCTGGCTCCCCCAGGTGGAGGTGAGTGATATGTCCCTGGAGGACCACTCACTGCTACTGCCCTTCACCCAGCCTCCACCAATCTCACCCTGAATACACACAACACACACACACAACACACACACACACACGTAGATTTAAAGTCTGGTGTTCTTCCCTATGGCCTTGGCCTCTATCCATGCATCGTACACCTCTTCAATATCCACCCACACCTTGGCCTACGCTCGATGTTACGCGGTGCACACAGTTTTAGAACCCCGATGAAAAGACACAGGTGGTGTCTGAATGCAGCTCCCTGTCTGCACCAGGCAAAATAACTGGGGCAGTTTACACAGAGATCCAGCCGGCCATGCACCTATCTGCCCCATGCCCCAACCTCCAAAGATAATCCCCGGCATCTCCCAGAGGATCGTCGCTGACGGAAGGGCCGGGTTATAGATGAGGATGGGGTACGGGGCCACATTTTGAGATAATTGCAATAGCAAAGGTAAAAGTGCGTTATATATGGCTTACACAGCAAACACAGCATGTTGTGGTTAGTACTAACAGGGCCACCTTGCTCCTCCTACCTTTAGCCGCCAAGGGTGGGGCGGCTCCAGCGGGGTACATCCCATCACTAACCCTCTAAGCAGCAATCAACACCAGGGGACTAGTTCTAATGTTAGTCTTTGGAATTTTTCTCCTCTCAAGTCTCAGACAAGGCTGTTATTTCTCCTGGTAAAACTCTATGTTGTACGGTAATATTATAATAGTAATACACTTGGCTGTAATTAGGTGACTGCCATTTGATGCTTTGGAAAAGTGTAATTGTAACACCAGAGCTTGGGTATTTCTCAAGGTCTTTTTTAGGAACCGGACCTGGTGCTTTACTGCTAAACAGGAATCAAATAGGCAGTGTGCTCCCTCCTGCTGACTGAAGCATTTCCCCTGGTACCAGACTACAGGAATAACCATCGCTCTTCGTCTTAACTGGAAACAACCACCGCTATCCACCTATCAACCACCATCACCTCTAGCACCACTACCTCCAGGCATAGTGATAAACCAGAGGGTTTGAAGTGCTGATACCATGGACAACAACCTTGAAAGAACATTGATAAATCCCTTGAGGTTCTTATCTTGTGATTTGGATGAGTCAGGTTCCACATGGTTCTACTGTAGGTTCACTTCAGTAGGTAAGATCTATGTCGGCTAATATAGCAGTATAAACACGACGTCCTGTTGGTCCTCCAAACATACATATTCTTAGAAATACTTGATTTTTAAAAGAAATTGCTTTTACAACTACCCGAAATACCCATGTGAGTGAGTTTGATGAGGTTGTGTCTCATTTCTGTTAAAATGTTCTCAAATCTACCACTACTCTCTCTACTTTATTTTGCAAAGCTGGGTTAGACATCTGGACCTCTTTACAGTATCAGAGGGAGTCGGGGGTCTGTAGCAATTCTGCCACATGTGGGCAATTGATTAGATATAAGTACCGTAAATGTCAGGTTCCCCTACCTGCGAGGTGAACTGAGCAGCGATGTCTGAGCTACTCCTTCCACACCTGATCTCATAGGTCGAGTCTAAGATAGGATAGCTGGAACTGCTCATGGCTTGTCCGCGATAAAACCAGAGACATTGAAACACACCAGGTCATAGCACATACCTGGTAGTACCTATAACTGGAAGTCATGATATAGCCCCGGTGGAACCAAAAGCCCGGTGGAATCAAAAGTCATGATATACCCTAGGTGGAAAATATAACCGAAATCACAATATAGACCTGGTGGAACCTATAACCAGAATTCATTATATTGCCCTGGTGGAACCTATGACCAGAAGTCATGACATCGCCCTAGTGGAACATATAAGCTGAAGTAATGATACAGCCCTGGTGGTACATACAGCCGAAAGTCGTTCCATAACCCTAGAGACCCCTCAGCTGGTCGGGCAAACCTGAACTCACCTGTGCCTGCTTCAGTTTACCACACCTGCTGCTCAGGGCCGGACGGATACAAGTGGCGTGTTGTCAGCTCATCGGAGCTGCTCACCAACGTGATATCCGTTAACGTGAGTAGCTCATCAGCGTATTGCTATCAGTCGTGTAACTCATAGCCTAGATGAGATTTCTGGTGGAGTTTACATGATTGTTGCCTAGTTCATTTTGGGATCGAAAAACATTTTTATTAAAAAAATCTTGGAAATATAAAACGGTATAATGTCCGTTCAGTACCAGGGAAATGTATTGCATTGACAGAGCTACCTGGAAACTCCCTCTATACTTTACTTCTGCTTTGTCTGTATTGTATCAGTATAGTATTGCCCAATTACGGCGATCCACATGTTAGACTGCATACGTATACAGTGAACTTCTAAGATGACCGTTGATCAGGTTCCAGCGTAATTAGGGATTTTCACGGGGTCCCATAAACAGGCCATAGTGGGAAAGATCCACCAGTGGCGAAAGGGAGGAGGGGCATTCACGCCTGGCGTAACGCCACCAAAAACACCCCCTCCTACCGTCACAGAGCGCCCACACAGAGGCGAGAGGTGGAAGTCATCACCTGTGAAAGATGGCCACGGAATACTGCTACCTGCTCCACGCCGGTACATTCTCGGACTACTGTCTATATTAAGTGGTGTTATGTAGTACAACGCACAGGCTGAATGCCGAAGGACGAGGGGTAGGGACAAGCAAACAACTAGGCGGCTGGATGTAATGTGCTGTACTTCTTGACACCTGGGAATACATGTACTATGTGATGGAGAAGTGGCTACGACCCCCCCCCCCCCCCCCGGAGTTGGCATGACACGTTGTGAACCAATACAGCAATACTCCGAAATACTTCGAAAGATGGGTCTCTTAGTGACACCTCTTCCATACTAAGTCAGCAACATCAAGTCAACAACAGCAAGCACAGACTCTCCTTGTCCGCTTGTCTCACTCGAGAAAGGTCTGCAACAAGTTGCGCATGTACTTCTGATGTAAATTGATTGCGACATTATGAGTGTCCTCAGGGCATTTCACCGGCGTGTTGAGGCACACTATATTACGCCCTGTTTTCCGTTCAAGTTGAGTCTCTGAAGCTGAACGCATGCGGCTGGCTGACACGTCTCGGCGTTTTATGGAAACTTGCCCTGGAGAACAGTAGCGGGTGTGTCCTTTCCCGGGGGGGTCAGGGGGTTGTGAGAAAACGGAATAGCTGTATCTTTTCCATAAACACTCCACCCCACGCTTGTCTTTTTTGAAGCGGATGGTTAACCTAGTTATCGATATAACAACATGTCGGTGGGAAATGCAATTACGACCAGGCTTCCTTCTCAGTCCCGTGAGGACGCACTACTGTTGAAGTGTTGTTCGGGGTAAAGGTGCGGGAAGTTCTATAGCTGAGGTAGAGGGTATACTGATCATTTGTAACTGAGCCGGGCGCGTTGGTCACTGAACCGTGAAAGTCACACCTGGTGATACCTGTAAACTGAGCAGTGGGTGCCCTGGTCGGTGCTGATTACCGCATGCTGTTCATGGCCAGGTGAGAGAGACGCGCCGCTGATTGGACAGGTGAGACAACCTGGATCTCTGTCTCTCTCTGCATGAGGTTCCACTTTCACACCAGACTTAGACACTCTATCCACGGACTTATATGATCTCACCTTCTCTGGGCTTGCCTACAAAGCGGTAAGTTGTGTGCTACATGAACCTTTCACCTGTTTCTATTGGACGGGTTACTTATAACCATGTCTGCTCGTCCGTTCTGGGATAATTTCGGTATTCTTCAGGCCACTCTTCAGAGTTGAGTGCGCCAATAGAGATGAGTAGTCAGCATTCTATTACCAGTGCCAACGGGGCGTACGGGGCAGGTTAGTTAAACTGGACTTAGTTCAGGTATAAACTTTGCAAATTATTGAGAAATCGCCAACTTTTAATAATTATACAGACCATGATCGGCGGTTTAGTGGGCAGACGGCCGTAAACCACGAGAGATTTACGCGTAGTAATATATGAGGGCTCGCGAGTGTATAGACGTCTATGAATTACTACCCGCTGCTAGGGGTGCAGTATAAATAATGTTCGGGCGCACTGTGCCCGTAGTGAATATTCGGGCGCACTGTTGCCATAGTGAATGTAACAGGTCAATAGGTACATAAAATAAGTATATAAAATGGCGATTTTCTTGATATCTATGAATGTGATAATGATTATGAATGCCATAAATACGTCCCTCCACCTGTGGCGTTGGGATATATTCATGGCATCAAAAGACCTCGAACGGCCATCCTTCGGGCTCAGTAACCACGTTTTCTCTTGAAATAGTCTATCAGTAGGGACTGTATTTTTTGCTCTCCTGCACAAAGGGACTATTTTGGAGTTATTAACCCCAACCTCAATACACCACTTTTCTAATCACATATGTTTCCCATCTGTATTAGATCAAACCACTAAATACTAGATTACCAGGAATGTTTTGCTCTTTAAAATTTGATTTTCATATTTCTTCGTTGATACCGGTGTATCGTGTACAAAGTGAACGGCACGATTGGGTTACTACTACACGATGGGTGTGATGGAAGGATGATATATGCAGGTGATGATTAGACCAAACCACGTCTGAACATTTTAAACGGCCCAAGCGGCTCAGACTCTCGCAGTGCCTCACAACTTTTGGATCCAGTTACCTTCTTTGCCCCCAACCTTCATCCAAGTAGGTGGCAGTGGCCGGATGTAGGTCTGATCAAATCCAGGTGTGTGTGTGGGAGGGGGGGGGGGGGCAGGCTGTTCACCTTCCGTAAACATCAGAATTCTGCCGCCTATCACCACATGCCGGATATATATGTATAGACAACCAGACTATCCTAACTGGTGCTCTTGGAGATATTGTTGTGTATTTTTTGGTAATGTAACTGGGTTGCAATATTGATATTTTCGTGTTTGGGCAGAGGTCTACTTTGAATGAACAAAAGTTCAGATTACGAGGCGAAGTATACTTCTATTCGAAAAAAAACTAAACAAATTATAAACGGCGTATTAATTTGTGCTTAAATCTGGGCGATCGAAAAGCAATCCATACCTTTTACAAAATGATATATCCAGAATCTTGAAGCATAAGGTATATATATATATATATATATATATATATATATATATATATATATATATGATTTTGTTTTATTTGTATCCTATTCTAACTTTTTTGGGTATTGTAATATATTGGCATATGTTTGTGTAATTGCAGGTGTAGAAGATTGAGTTTTTGACGGGAGTAGTTTTGACATTTGAGTATTCATTTCAAAGAAGTTGTCACTCTGAATACAAACCAGGGGGAGCTTTGTATCAACCGTCCATGTGCTGTGTATGTCCAATGACTCACCCCAATGTGAAGGCGGATTCTCACCAAACACCACATAAAGATGAATTAACTCATCGGCGAAAGTTGATATTTACTATTAGTTCTGGTCAGAACTGGATGTCTACATTTGTGTAGACGTGATAAGAAAATGTAGTCGAACTTTAATTTTTAGGCAAAAAATAAAAGAGTATTTACTGAATATTTATACTCATAGTCGAGTTTTGGGCCAGCTCCATAGTGTCTTCCGTTGGTATTTTATAGGGCTTGAATTTGCACCTGTGGGCTGTGAGGAGTTGGGTAAGCTGAGGAGGGTGGAGTTGGAGGGGGTAGAGATGGGGAATGTGGAGGTGAGGTGTGCATGCATAAATACATTGTGTGGTCACTGGTCACCTTGTGTGTGTGGTGCTGGGAGACGTGTCCGGCATGCTGATGTATCGGGTTTAGAGTAACACGACACGCGGTCACCACCTCCTGATGCTGACCCCCGCTGACCACCATTAAACAGGTATTCCGTCACCTCGCGCCGATATCATCCCCGACTCCCTCACCTGGAGGTTCTCCTGGCCATTTGTCACGCGTGTACACGCCCCAAGGTCACCTGGCGAGGGGCCGAGGTCACTCACGAGCAAACCCCCCTGTCACATAAAATGTTTTATATCTGTTGTAAACGATTAGCTGGACCATGGACCAAATATCTACGTCCCGATAAATCTTTGCCCTGCACTGATATGGAATTGAGGGTTTACATGCTTAAAGGGTGGGTGGAATGTGCACAGGGTGGTGCCCTCAGCCAAAATGTGGTAGATTAGCTTTGAAATGTTGGTATTGAACACAGTCTGCATCATCACACGCTGTACACGCCCACCTCATAGCAATACGTCTCATGTCCACTATCATACATTCAGTTCCTTAGGTAGACTCAAGTAGATTAATTGGCAATAATTGACTTCGTAGATAAATTTTCTATATGATAGGATTTGCCTAATCATTGCTGGGGTTAATGATAATTATATCTCTAGATTTGAGGTGAAGTCCTGTCTAACTCTGAGACACTGTACAAACGGATGATTATATTTCTGCGATAAAGATTCTTGTCTCATGTGGTCATCCTTCAAATAATAGTACTACACCCCCTCCCCCAGTACATGTACTCATGGGACATACTGCCAGCGGTTATAGATTCTAAATGTTATTTGATTCTCAAAAGTCAGTGCCTTTTGAACATATCACTTTGCAGGCCATTTCCACCAGGTGGTGGGACAGCGGCGCTTGTGGCCGGAGCAAGGTATACATACCCACGTAGGGTGGTGCCCTGAAAGGTGACCTCTGACACAGGCTTGCGGGGGTGTCATTATGTTAACGGGACCCTCGGGGATGAGGATAATAAGGTCGGGCCCCGGGAGGTGGGTGGGACACGGGGTTGTGTGTGGACAGGGCCAGAGGTGGGGAATATGGTCTGTATCGGCCGGTCGTGCTGTACCCATACGCAACGATGTATAGCCGCCTATGTGGCCTGAACACATTCGTAGTCTGCCCTTTAACCCGTTGTTGAGGGCATACGCATTTATATCAAAAACAAACTGTGAAGACAAACATTGAGTTGAAAGAGTAAATATTTATGTATTTTGTATAATTTTCAATTGGAAGGTCAACCGTGTGTTAATATGAACCGTGTGTTCAACGCTGCCCTGTCTAGCGCTAGACCAGTTTATTCCGAGACATCCGGTGCTAAATCTACCAATGAGTAATCGAGGGTAGTGAATATATAATTACACCTTAGATGTCAGCCTGGCCATCTGTGTCTATTGTCACCGCACGAGATTCATTCACTCTACTTAAAGGTTGGTCGCACTCCAGCTAATCATCAAGGCTGGGGGATAGCTGACAAATGAGTATCCGATAGCTATCTGCGTGGTCTCAATGTCATTATTTATCTTTTAGTGGTATTCCTAATAGAGACCCAATCGATACGCCTCACGTCCAGTCATAAGAAATTATAGAAGTGGCCTTCCATTGATATAGCATAAATTGCATGCTATACACCTAATCGTCTCTAGAGTAGCCAAAGCTTACCTCATGGTGACGTATTGATTGATGTTGGGGTGAGCTCTAGGTGACTTCCCAAAGTGAGCAGCTTATGGTGTCACATCAGACGGGAGCAGCTCTAGTGAGTCTAAGGAGACCTAGATCCCTGTCACTATAAGCCTCGCTTAACCCCCAATTATATACTCTAAATAAAGTGCTCGTGTTCAAACGTTGTTTAAATAAGGACCAATTTATTAGCACGGGACCATTTCATTTACTTCACACAAATAGTTCCGACGGAAAAGTGGACACTTTTAAAAGACGCGACATGGTAATTAATTAAACCCCAGGGCAAGGATATAAGAGGAATTATAGTGGGTGCCAACCACAAACACAATTTCCCCCCTCCTCGTCCCTGTCTATCTTAGTTTTTTTGCTGACTTGTGACAGTGTTTGAAATCAATAAACTCTGTTCCGGTTGGTCAGGCAGTAGCCAGACATTGCCGCCGCTTCATTAGCAGCGCTGATTGCTCGTTGCTGCCGGTGCGGCCCGGAATTATCATCGATTTCCTGTGAGCACCTCGTGAGCAGTGCCTCGAGCAGCTCACCGAGGTCCGAGCAGCTTGCGCCGCTCCCGGTCTCTGGATCAGCTGCTCTACCTCCCCTCTCCTCCCCTTCCCCAGCGGGGAGAGTGAGAGAGCGTGGAGAGTGGGTCTTCTTTTTGTGAGTGGTCTAGATGTAGTAAGTAGTATGTGTGAGTGGGTTTTTAGCTGTGTATATATGGGCGTCTGCAAGTGGCAGGTGCCAGTGGGCTTGTATTTGAGTAGGGTGTCTGTTGAAGGATGGGGTGTGGATGTTACGGCGGAGAAGTAGACTCACGGCTGCCGATAAAGAATGGTTGCGTGTGGTAACGAAGCGGTGCTGATCATTTTCTCCTATCGGGGTTTCTCGTTTTCTATATGCCTGATGACAATTACTCATGCCTGCTCCTCTCTTCATGTGTTGTAGAACTGCCGTACGGCTGGGAGAAGGTCGAGGACCCACACTACGGAACTTACTACATCGAGTAAGTATCTTCTCCTAGAGC
Organism: Alentia gelatinosa; assembly: GCA_950022655.1. Classification (NCBI taxonomy): domain Eukaryota; kingdom Metazoa; phylum Annelida; class Polychaeta; order Phyllodocida; family Polynoidae; genus Alentia; species Alentia gelatinosa. Next base: position 75,746,669 of record OX465581.1, read on the forward strand.
AAACAGTTATTACAGGTTATGCTGCAGTAACCATCATCGTTTATGTTTTCTTGAATATATCAAATGTCGTGGGTTCTTCACTCTTTGATGTTTCATAAATAGCCTATATGATAGTGCCGATCTTTTTAAGACTCAACATTTTCTCTAGGTCATATATAAACGGTGTGGATCGGCAGTTCCCTATCTAGTAGAATTATTAGTGGGTGTGCTATTTATTAATTTCAGACAGAACCATCTCCGATATTCAACACGCTGATATATTCCAAATTAGATCTACAATGCTTCTAGTATTCAAATAGTTGACCCAATTTCGTTAACGATCAGACACATTTTCAAACACTATGAGTACTCAGGTATGAGGAGGTGGTTCTTCAGTTGCCTAGATCCTACCAGGTGCGGCTACCTGACGCCCGGCAGATCTGTGCCGGCATGTTGGATCCTTTACAGCCGGAGGGCGCAGAGATCAGATTTCACGCCGCCTCCACGTCTTGGCTCTCAGACCACACCTAGAAACTCGGCCGTCAGAGTAGGGGGGAGGGGGGGGGGGCATGCTGCACGTCCATTCAGTCACCACAGGGATCTGTATGCATGGGACAGAAAGTTATCATAGTAAACATTCGTTCCATTGGGTCTACTAATGTTGGTCGTATTAGTTCTGGGGGATGGAAAGTGACTAGCACAGCGCTGAAGATTGTAAAGACCCTAAAAATCAACTAGGCCCTCGTCCGGGCATCGTATTTTTATGGGTTTGATCGCCAAACATTCTCATACATGCACATATCAAATTGAAGCTTTATTCAATCTGGCTTATATTATTTGGAGGTTGTCTGTGTAACCTTACTTTGTACTCTCTTTGACATGCAAAGCCAACGTTAACTCGTATACTAGCGTAAAAGGGAGTAGTCGGAACGATAAAGGTGAAGTCAGTGTGTACAAAGGGGGGCTGTACAATTCCTATTTCATTGCATCAGAGTCTCTTATGTCTACCCATTTTTTTATTTTAAAAGTAAATTTAAAAAGCTAAAAAGTTGTGTAGGAGATGGGTCAGCCTCATCAATATTGACTGAAACAGACGCCATGTTTAAATCTCCTGTGTAGGCCCGGTTCTAGTTTTCGGTGTTACGAGAAGTAGGTAGGCTAAACCCCGGGGGAAACCAGGTACATGCATAGACCAGGCTTCAGTGGTTTTAATGATGGGGAGTGTTAATGAGCAACAGTGTCTGTCTGTGTGCGTGGGAGTGTGGGGTGGGGGGTGGGGGTGTTGCGTGAAAACTCTCTCGTTCACAGTGCGTGACAGCTGAGTGAATCACCATGCGGTGAACAGGTGGGCTGCTTCACCTGTCGGCGCCTCATCTGCTCACTGATCCGTGTCGTTAGATAGCACGAGTTGCTCACTCCTTTATGTCTTCTCTGAGCTGCTCTATGACGTAACCTATTAGCATTCGCCATCTAAAACGCTGAGATACAGTTGAGCTGCTCTGTTCACTCTAATATTCTCATCGAGCTGCTCCTCGCTCAGTTCACAAACTCAAGGTATCGCCCACTCACCACGTGTTCTGCTCTCTTCCAGCCATGTTAATAGGAAAACACAATATGAGAATCCCGTCGTGGCCGCCAAACGGACCGGCAGTAAGGGTAAGTAGAGCCTGCTGGTTACTACTTCAGTTATGTTATGTGTTTCAGACCGCCAAGAAGATATGTGTGCAAAGGGAGATCAGTATATACACTGGTATTAGGATTGTCCAGGATCATAGATACTGTGTATATAATCCCGGGTAATCCTGATATAGAATTGAAATCCTGAACTATATTTTTTCCGAAAAATATTTTGAGGTGTTTAGTGCCAATCGCGGCCCTCGTTAACACCTGTAGAAATTAAGAATAGTTCATATACCTTACTCAAATTAAAGTAACAGACGCGTTCATAACTTCAGATCCCCCTCCTTCTCACATAATAGTCAATGTCAAGGAAATAATTGGAAAATAGGCTCCTTTCTAAAATGAATTTAAACGTAATTGGAGGCCTTTACTTCTTTGACGTAAAAATATATGAAAGGTTCTGATGTGAATTTAATGAGTGGAGAATATTTATAGTATTGGAACCTTTTCTTCTACACATTCTATTTCTCATACTATGCCTATGTGGTGTGGGATCTAAAAGTATTCTCACCTCGGTAAATGTGCAGTGGTGACATTTCTACCTAAATTGATCTCATAGATTTGATAATCATCAAATCCAAAGTAAGTCTAAAAGAACATATTGGACGTTAAACTAAACAAATAAACTAAAAAACGTATACTGTGGACGAGTTGTCTGGAAGATGGGAACGGTTCATTATGAAGGTTCTGTGAATGACTCGTTTTCTGCTCCACACAGACCTGAGCGGATCGGGTGGCTCAACGCCTCAGATGAAACACAAGCACGACCATTCCGGCGAGATGAACGGACGCAAATCACCCCCACGTGAGTGATTCCTGAATAGCACATCCTGTTTAATAATGTTTCATATCTTATTGACAGTATACCAGTCATATTGAGATACGTTTTTGTAGATATTATTTTTTAGAAGTAATCATAGTTCTTAATCTATATTTAGGAACCTGAAAAAAATATAACATTTTGAAATTCTAGAAAGTGCGGCGTCTTTCAAGTGACATCAAGTGATCTTAAAGACTCTGATATGTGACTAAAAGCGTACATGAAAACCTCCTGTATATATCTATAGCACTGTACCACCAACTATTAGTTCTTGTTATATTATAAATGTTATTTGCCTTCAAGTACAGTCCTAGCCACATCCTAATAATATATTAAATGTAATTAATTAAAATCTCTTAAGATTCCCTTAATATATTTACTATGATAATCTTGTACCCATTGGAAAACTGGTTAAGAAGCCAGAAATGGTATTTGAATGTAAGAACAAAAAAGACAGTACAGCGAAGATTATCATAACCTTGTATCATCTGGAGTGTCAGAACCTATATTCACCATTTCCATTATGTTGCCAGTGTACGAGAATCAGAAGCGGTTCTTCACGAGAAACCCTGCGGAGCTGAAAGGTCAGTTCCTCAAGACTGTTCTTGAGAAGAGCGCGCGGGGGTTCGGCTTCACTATCGTGGGCGGCGACGACTCGGACGAGGAGTTCCTCCAGATCAAGAACGTGGTGCCTGGAGGACCGGCCTTCGTTGACGGTCAGCTCCAAACAGGTCAGTTACATACTTAAGCCGAATGCCCACTGTACGATTCATTTCCTTAGGACAAAATCCTTTTATCCCAAGCGTATCCTAAGGTTGTCTCAGGCAAATCCGCACTAAACGGCAATAAACACAGCATGATACGGGAGAGGGGGTGGTAGGAGTTGTCCTAAGCAATTCAGTACACACGGGACGACAGAGATACGATTTTTTTTTCTCAAAGACTGGCTGCCGATTTGGGAACAATCCTATAAGGTTAATATGTATTGGAAAATATTTATATTTATATGTATATAAGATATATAATTCAAAAATACCTAAATTTCTCCTTTTTTTCTCAAGTCTCAAATATATATTTCACTTTTTAAAAAGGGTTTGATGGAAGACCGTATTGTATTTATACAAGCGAATCAATTCCCAATAAAAAAAGAGAAATAATCGGCCTCTGGGGGTAGAAATCGGCAGGAATGACCATTTCGGTGTGTGGCATACTCTTTTCAGCAACCCTTAAGACAAATTTGGGCCGATATCGGAACACACCATGGGGGGTATTTCTTAAACTCCGTTGTCGCCGACAAAATTTATCAACATGTTGATAAATCTGTCGGTGCCGATTTCGGAACATGGACCTGTACTTTGTCGGCGACAAAAGAACATCCCTGCAGGGGGTTAGGACTAGTCCTAGGCCAGGGACTGGAGGGGGTGCCACACTGGGCGATTCTGTACCAGTGGCCTGGCCTGAGACTTAAGACTGTTCCTTTGTCTCAGACAAAGGAACATCCATGTTCCGGAATCGTACAGTGGGTAATGGTCTTAACGTTTTAACATCAACATGAAATCTCAACAGCCTGATCTGATTATTTAAAGGGTATTTAGAAATGTGTGAAAGGGGATATAAACCTCCAATACAAACGAAGGAAAAACACAACACACATTCCTAGTAAAGAAATCAATTGAAATGAGCATTTAGCTGAGTATGTATTTATCCAGTGAATACATCTGTATGGGATATGGGTGACTGGAATTCTATCTGTAAGCTACTAGAAGAAGCAAAGACATAGTTTCCAAAGAAATGTCAGTCTAAACTCACACCTAAGTTAGAATTCAGAGACGGTTTTTCTTTACGAGGTTTGATATAAGACAGGAATGTACTCGTCTTCACTTACGGCTTGTGTCAGAATTGGCCTGTAAGTGTACATGTGCAAAGATGAAAGGAGTACCTTTATATCTGCTTGCGGACTGTGCACATTACCTGATATGAAAAATCTCACATAGCGCTACGTTATGAGTTGTGTGGGCAATTTGGGATTCATTTGTATGAATTTCTGCAATACCTTCTAATACTCCGGTCGCACCTGAGGAGATTCGACCCCGTTCTCCACCTAAATTATAAAGGGGAAAGTCCCGCCAACAATTTTAATGACAAGCCATTTCCGTTAACGTTGACAAATATTAATTTGCATAGATACATACACTAAGACGGCTGCAAATCAATTATGCTAAATAGTCCTGTTTGCAAAGTCAACATCATAGGGTAAATGGGATGAGGTTGTTAGATTCTATTTCTGTAGCTAGACAGAGAAATATGAGAAGCTATTGTTGTAAGTTTGTATTCGGATCGGTGGTTTGGGAGGGGAACAATATGAGAGTAAATTGTACGTCAAATGCCTCCTATCGGTATCTGTATGGTTTTCAATTTAGTTGTTTTATGTAAGTGTAAAACCACAGCTATCCTTTTTTAATCTTGTAAAAATTTCAAATATCTTTGTACTTTACACTTGGAAGAACAACGGTAAATCCCACGTTAAACGCAACGCAAAGCCATACGGTTAACTTAAAACACAAGTTCTCTCGGAGACTCGAGCTGGCTAGGATGCTGTGATACAAACAAGATACGACCTTATAGACAAAGGAGATTGTATCTGGGATAAGCGTCAGCGTCCCTAGAAGCACATAGTGTAAAGTTCAACGTAGAAAGCTGGCATACAGATGCCAGAATGTGTGTTCGGAGCATGTAGATATAGCCAGGTACTGGAGCTTAGTCCCCGTCCGCTCTGTGGTTAATCCACATCTCAGGGAGATGACGACACCACCTGGAAACTGTAGCAGGATCTCTTATCGCTTAATCTTTTAATTGTCATCTGTATAAAATTGGAAGAAGTTGGCCTTGCTTCTATGATCACCCATCATTTGTGAAACGCATTATGTTTGATACAAGCCAGGGCTATGGATTAAGAATGACAAAGGATTCAATGTCTAGTGAAGTATATTTGATATGATTTTAGAAAAGGTATTCCCAGAAACATTAACCAAGCCTATTCATAATCATCCGAATTGTATCATATTTCTATGAGACAGGACCGAAGTGCAAACTTAAAAAGTGTTCGTAATTCAAGGAAAGGTCACTCGTAGTTACAAGAGGACGCCACTGCAATAGAAATGTCAGTAAACTAGTTCCTACCGAACCCACCGGTGGCGCTGTAGTATGCCAGGTGGCTATGGCTTGGTTTCCTGTGCCTTGTCAAAGGCTACATTCAGTATAGAAACCGAGAAGCACAAGGGTGACGCATGGTATTGGATGGGCGTCACTTCTAGCCGTGAATTTGTGATACGGGCTTTGTGTTTGCTGGCAGGTGAAACTGGTCTGCGATTACCCCGTTTCCATCAATTATCACTAACAATGAGATGTAAATGTAAAAACACGATAAAACACATTATTTCCGCCTCTCACCTCCCACATCTCGAGTTAAATTGATTCGTAAAAACATTCTCGGCAACAATATTCTTAACACTGGAACTAGAATCATAACGACTATTGCAGTCAGTGGCACACACAGAAATAGGGTAATATTAAAAAAACAGAAATAGGGTTTTGTAATGTCATTTAGGCCTGCGAGGTGTACGGCCATATGTTTCACTTCCAAAAACTAAATCGACTTCCCGTGTTTTTTAAGGAAATGGAGAAGTTTTTTACTTAACCTAAAGAGGAAGGAGGTTTCATGTTTATTCGTTCTAGTCATGGTTTAACTTTTCTCTTCTCGTCTCTATCAGAGGGCATGTATACAATATCTTGATGAGGCGAATGGCTTGCATGAGTATATAAGTATGTTATGAACTGTGGTTCAAAGGTCAAACCTAAATCCCCTCACATATATCAGAAGCATGCATGCAATCTCTCTCCCACTGATACCTACTCCAGATGTCTTGCAAAACCTTGAGTGAATAGAATAATTGAATTAACAGAGGTGTAAATGATGGCTCAACGTAATAACCCCAATCACACCTCAGTCTCCACCTACATCCCTCATAATCCACCAGACGTCTTTACCCGACGACCTGTGTCTTACAAGGCTACCTTACGTCGATGTCTCCTCTTATCACGCGAGCCTCGTGTTCGTCACGAGATGCAGCCCGGTCGCCATGACGACCGCTGGCGTTCTTTACAACGCGTCACGTGATGCCATTGTTTTGAGTGCGATATTTTATGACCGGAAAGTAAATGGTTCAGTGAAGAAATGTTGAGCAAAGGTGTGTAACTGTGGGTATCATATGGGTAACTAGCATACAAGTGTTATGGGTTAATGGCAGTTATTTTCAAATTTGTTTAAAGTTGAACCTGTATCTGTTTAATGTGATACCAAGATCTAAAAATGTTATCAAGTGCACCTCCAATAAAGCGAGTTCATTGGTACCATGACATTTTCACACCGGAAAGGCAATATGTCAATTTACTTGAAAAGATGCCTTATTATATTTGTAAAACATGCGTAATAACTACATGTTATGGCATTTACATCATCCTGGTCGCTATTAGCGCAGTTTGAGATGCATCCATGTGTGACGGCTACCTGGAGAATGGGGGCACGTCATGCCTGAATTTCGAAGATCCATGCAGCCACCACGACGTGACACACTGTCACCCTTCTTCGTCCACTAATAGACTATATGTCCTCCACCCTCACCCCATGTGTGACGACCCTCCCTACCATGTCCCTCAACGTTTAGGAGACCTTAGCACACTTGTCTGCAGAGGTCTCGTTCGTGCTTCTCCTTTGACGGGGAACGTAGGCTCTGTTTGGAGAGTGATTCCAGCAACGTAATGTCACCCGGGATGACGTGAAGCTCGGTGGTAAATAATATGAAGCGGAAGTGGTTGGACTAATTTCCTATTAATAGTACGCTCCTTGATTAATCATGTCCCTGCTGTTTAGAGTAAGCAAGTGGAGCTTTATAGAATTATAACATTTTCTGTAGAAAATTTTGAAATATAAATTTCCATGGTATCAGGAAAAATGTCTCGTATGCTCCTCGATGACCCCAACAATTACTCGATTTAAAAGAAAATTTGTATTTGTGGGAGGGGTAGTCAGTCAACAGGTTTATGCCTCGTACTTCAGACCTTTCCACCTCTACAAGGTAGGAGACTTCTGAAACAATGTCCACACCCCTGTATGCAGCCATCATGCGCAGACTACCCCATTTGTCCTTGGCAACGTGTATGTACCCCTGGGCGGAGCACAACGCCAGAGATGTACGACACGGATGAACGACCACAGTCTCGCACACGAATACAGACAGGGGACTGTATGGAGGGGTGAGTAGGGGCCGCCACACCCCCACACACCACAGACCGGGACAACACCCCCGTGTTGTGGAAGGAGATCGCGGTATTGGGTTGTTTTCGCCACCCGCTCAGCGAGGGAAGGGGTTTCAAACAGGGTTCACGCAGTGAGATCTAGGAGCTTGAAACATGCACACTCTGGAGTCTGTGCGGAAATGAAGTGTTGTCGTCTTATTACATACTCCTGTCAGAAGAAAGCGAGAGGAGAGAGCTGGAACTAGGTAGGAGGAAAGATCAGTTCTTAAAAAGTTAGCCGAGTTAGGGGGAATATTTTCCTCTTATCTTTCGTAAAAAGTACTCTCACTGCCCACCGCCTGTTACACATGTGGGTATTTCTATGAACGTGCTATGTTTGTGTCACTGTTATATCTTTTATACATGGATGGTGATACTGATAGTTAAGACTATTGAGGATATATGTAATATGATAATATAGATAATGGGGTCACCATGTCTAACCTGTAGGCAGCGACATATCGTATGATGAAAGTAGAGACATCACATGAATTTAACTTTGCCGATGAAAGGGAAAAATGTTTCCATCTGTTAAACATATATTAGATAAATAACATGAAAGCATATTAATTCCTGAGGTGGGGAACACCTGGAGACATTACCTACCTCACGTGTGTTATACATGTACAATATACTAAAGCAGAATTCGCTCTGACTATATTAAAGAATATACCAGGCATACATTCTTATAGGGCCGGTGATACCCTAACCTGCAAAACCGGGGATGCCTTGGCATATCATCTACGATACTCACAATATTGTTGTTTTTATAGATAAATAATGAATTAATATACATGAAACGTGCTCAGAATGTAGGTATACCATCATATTTAAGATTTAATTATTTTTTTCCCCCATCCCAAACTACATGCCACGTCTCCCATGAATATTTAAGGATTTTTAGATCGAATCGTAAGTTAAGCCTGTAAGCACCCGCCCACTAGCGATATACGCTGACAATAGCATCTCAGAGATATCAGTTTTCCGATTATTTCCGGGTTTTGCTAGTGTTGAATGTAAATAGTGGGCATAATCAGGTTTCAGATATTTTCCGAGTTTTTACTCTCTAGATCTGACTGGCATCTCTGTATAATATTCCGTCCCTATGCACACGGCTTCTCCACAGGTCCCTGCACAAAAAGGGTTAACGTACCAAGGGTTCAAAGATTGCATGCCAGGCCTGTGTGTGTATGCTGGTGGATCAGGGTGGGGCGCCTGGTTGTGTCAGTGATGGGGGTGATAACTACGACCCCCATGTGTACCCGGGCGTGAACAGGTGGACGGGGAAGGCTATGTTCAGGAGAGCGGGTTGGGGATGATGGTTAGTGACACACACCATCAGTCATTACCGAGATACACCTGCACGTTGTTTGTTTGGTTTTTTTTTGGGTTTTTTTTGTTGGTTTTTTATTTTATTTTTTTTTGGGGGGGGGGGGTAATCTACCTGAAAATTACCATCCCTGGAGAACATGGTATTATAACCCATATCCCGATATGCTCCGTTGCACCCTGCTCTGGGGGTCCTGTACTTTGACTCAGACAATGATCGGGTCCCTGGACGCGTGTCAGTTAGTGAAGTCATCTGTTTAGTGTTCCCGGGGGCAGTGGCCTGGCAGACCTAGGTATGGTGTACCTGTTTAGAGTTTGCTTTTTAGGCAGCCTCTGGGTACTTGCAGACTGGAAGTGTTTTAGGAGTATAGGGCACAGAGCGATTGCTAGTTCCGCCAGGTAATTGTAAGATTGTGCCAATATAGTCCAGGGGCAACCACTATTTTCGGTTGTTATAACCTATAACTATTATTGAGGAAAAGGTAAAACCCCTCCATGGCAAGCGCCCAAAAATATTTTTGATAAAATCCATTGATAATTGGTCCTGCCACCTAGTGTTTTGGATGGCGTCGGGGGGTCAAGATGGCGGCTTCCATAGCACAATGGCTATGTGCCCTATACGTATGGAACATTGTAAAACAATTTCCCATATGTGTAATACTTTTATATTATGAAAAACCCGTTTTGTGGCATTCATTTGCAATATCAGCTGAAAGTACGGGATGATATCTAAAAAACAGAAAAATGTATTGTTATGATATCGAGGCGTAAAATCTTTGCCGTCGGATGGGTTTCCGAGTCTCAGCTGTCTGACAGCATGTTGGTTCGGCGTCATTTCGACGAGAAAAATTTTTTACGGGATGATATCTAAAAACCAGAAAAATGTATTGTTATGATATCGATAATAACCCGATACTATCAAAAATAACGAAAACACTTTAAACGGTAATTTCCAGGTATATAGTCATAAGGGGACGTAGTGAGTGTACCTGAATTCAATCTGTTGCCCGATATTTTGGTAGGAAATATCTGAACAGATTCCATTCAGGTAAACTACTGTCTCCATAAAATATAATATCATGAAAAGGAAGTTGCTTTTCCGTGTCTTCCTCTCCTTCAAGATGTTGTAGTATTCACGAAGGTACTCGCCAGTATCACTCGTCTCATGACTATTTGTGTATACGTTTGTTTAGGGGACGTGCTTGTGTTCGTGGACGCGCAGTGCGTACTTGGATACACCCACCAGGATGTCGTCAACATGTTTCAAGGTATCGCCGTCGGCGAGAAGATCACGCTGGAGGTCTGCCGAGGCTACGTCCTGCCCTTCGACCCCAACGACCCCAACACGGAGATCGTGACGACGGTGGCCGTGTCCCTGCCGCCCACCAGTTCCAGCACCAACACGCCCTCCTTCTCCTCCAGCCACAACACCTCGCGCTCCGACATGGAGAACCTCAACAACACGCAGCGGAGCATTAAGTCCATGCCCGACCTCAGCTCAGCCATGCATGACCACGGCTCGAGCTACTCGCACCGCAACAAGAGCTTCGACGAGCTGCACAACGATGCCAACAACGGCACAGAGACGACCTTCTCGCCCAACCTGAGCTCGACGAGCAAGCCCGAGATATTGACGATACCCATAACTAAGGGCGCCATGGGCTTCGGATTTACGATAGCCGACAGCGCCTACGGGCAGAAGGTGAAGCAGATCCTGGACCGGGAGCGGTGCCTGAATCTCATTGAGGGCGATATTCTGGTGGAGATTAACAATACTCGTGTTAAGGACATGGTGCATGCTGACGTCGTCAAAGTGTTAAAGGAGTGTCCTAAGGGACAAGCCTCGTTAATAGTTGTGCAAAGAGGAGGTGAGTACTGCTTCAGGGTCATGGCTTCACAGCTATAATCAGATTCCATCAATTTGTGAGAAATTCATATGGGTTGATTGTGTTTGTCATGCTGTCTTGAAAGCAGCTGATTTGCAGTCTTGATTTTTTATTTATTTGAAACCACACGGGACAACTGAAATATTACTGTATGGTTGAGACGAAGCAGGAATACCTGTGCTGAAAGCCAACGCTACCTTGAATTATGACCAGAATCCAGAATTTAATCTAATACCAACCTGTTACCATGATATCTCGTATATAATGAAATATTACTTTATCTCACGTCAGCCTGTCACGATAGCTACTACTGGTATTCCATGTAAATATTAAGATCAGGTCTCCGATTTATTCATAAAACACATATATCTGTTCCTTTTATCCATTAATTTCAATCGATCGCACTATAGATTGAATAGGCTCATGTTGTACGAATATTAATCTTTTTAATTTATATAGACTCTTTCAAACTGGAGCTTGATGAATTCTAGTGATCTATAATGACATGCACCTCAACGTTCTATTTACAGTCTAATCCGTACGGGGTTTGCCCTACACTTGCTCAAGTCTTTGATTATTAACATCCATTAAATGATTGAACAAAATTAGGATGCGACCTTTCCTTTACTGGAGGTGTAGTATAGGGGTAGAGAATTAGGAATCTGTGCGTTTCATACTCAAATCCAACTAGTTGAAATTATATTCATTCCAATTTCTCTATTGAAAGTAACTTCCAATCGACACTGGTCATTGATAGACCGTATTTAACGAATGTGCTAGATATCAATGACTCTTTGTTTATTCTTTTTTTTTTTACCTTTTTTTTATTTGTTGTTGTACATTCAGTCGGGTATTGTAAAGTTACTTAGATATTGAATGTTGGTTGAATCATAATTTGGTCTTTTTGCAGGAATGTTAACGCCTGGGCGGCATAGGAAAAACAGAAATGTAAGTTTTATTTTGACAATATTCTTTTTGATATTGAAACATGCCATTGTGAGTTCTCACCACCTGAAAGAATGAGGAAAGAGTGGCATCCCTTGTAATGAAATACTTCCATGGTTCCAAAGTCTTAAAGATATACGGTTAATAGTTGTCACGTGTATAAGTTAAATTTGTCCTGCATAACTTAAATCTTTCCTCAGAACGGTGAGCCACTATGTTTTAAATATGGAATACTGCAATGGGCTGAGCATAAATAACAGCTTTGTTAGAAATTATATAACGCTAGGTAGTAGGTAGGCAGAGACCGTTCAGCATTAAATTAACATATATGTTTAAAGAAACGTACGTTGTGGAACTATTATTACCCGGGTTAGAGCCGTGGAGGGGAGTGTGTGGTGAGTATAGACCACTTGTTAGTGTATAGCGCTGAGCTGTGGAGACTCTCCTGACCGCGCTCTTCTCTTTCAGGGCCGGCAGTCATCAGAGGACGGGCGGCGAACACCTCGACTCGACTCCCACTCCAATGTGCCAAGAACACCCTTCTACTCCCCGGAGTCCAACTCAGGTAGGCGCTAAAACTCAGTGTCTGTTGTCCCCTATACTACAACCCGGTTTCCAGATGGGGAGTACGGTGGTAGATGTGTTATGTCTGTATGTTAAGTGCTTCCGCATAATATGGGATCATTAACATAGTGTATGTTTGTCTCCATACAGGTTTTTCTTAAGGGAATGTTTATCTTTATCAGTCATACTTCTCATGTGGAAGATATGCCTTTCGAATCGAGGGAATGTTCCACGAAGTGATTAATGAATACGATACGATAAGGGTAGAATGAATAACTAGATATATTTCGAAAAGTTATTACTTTGTTTTAAAAGAATTTTATCCTTTTTGAAATTTCTTTTTATTTCATTTTAAAAGAATTTTATGAAAAATAGGCTTTGAGATTTACCTATAAAAAATTAGAATTACCCTTTATCACACATGTTAGATATTTTCGGTTCGATATCACCGGGAAACTTTAACCACTTTACCCACCAGGGGTTTCTGCGGTGCGTCACGGAAAGGAGCTCACTTTGACCGCACTGCCGCCTGTCTGTCATTATACGAATTACAGGTGGCTCAAGTGGGTTTCCCGCTCTAAGATTGTCGTCTGCCTTTTGTAGAGTCACAGGTAGCTTTCTGAATGGCCCTGACTGTACGAGTATAGCATTACCATTGAATACATGACTGAGTGACCCTTATAGAGATCACCACGTAACTAGGAATCTGGATGAATAACGCCATAGCTGACGTTGTCTGTACACCTGTTGGTTATGTCCTCCGGGCAGGGGGTGAGGTGTCTCACCGGAACAGCATGGGGTACTCAGGTAGATTTTGTGTGTAACACCTGTGGCGGGATGGAGGTCAGTTGATGCTTGGGGTTCTTCAGAAGTTGATTAACTCTCAGGCGCGAACTCAAGCCCCCCTCCCAGCGAGTCTGTCATTGTCTGTACTATTTCTGGGTTGCTATATAAAAGCTTTTGTGTAGCGTTGTTCATTCAGCGCTCTGTTTTGTTGACATGTCATTGATTCGAGACCACTCGATGACATACAGAGATAACCTTACAAAAATGTGTCCCCTGGGGAATATAGCCGCCACCAAAGATATACACAGATAACATATTTCCCCCATCATTTGGGATAAGTAAGACCATATACCTGAATGTTGCCCCTCACCTACATACACGCACACACACGGTAACAAACTATTGTTAAACCAAAACAAAACAAATTGCAGCATATACACAATTCCAGCGTTATAGTTCTTACGTTCCTCAACTGATCATACAACGCACAATACTGGTGGGTTCGCATTCCTGGTGGGCGGGTTATCTCACATGACTACATCAGTCAGTGGGTACAGACATCCTTGTCTCCCTGCCAACGACACCAAATATGTGCTACATCGCTGATCTAAGTCAAAACCTACACTTACAATTACTTAGATAGGTATTAATCATGGACGGTCATAAGTGCAGTGACGCAATGCCAAAATATCTGTATATGTATGTAATTGTATGTTTATATTTTGGGAATTTTAATGACATGGTATATGGCATATTTTTAGATCACATTTGTCCGCACATATATACGCATTTAAATGATACAAACATACCTCTTAAAAGTGGGATACAGTTTTGGGGGGTTAATACTGTTAAAGGACGCTGCATCATAGATATGATGTATGCCGGTGTGTGAAAAGAATATCGCACATTTTTTTCACTGACTGTTTACTAACTCTTTGTTTAAGACTATATATTTCTATACGCAATTGAATTACTTTCCAGAATCACCCCTGAAAATAAGTCTAGAAATGTATATTATTTGTAATGTGCGGTTGAATATCCCCTGAAGAACATTTTCGTGGAGCAACATACCATCGTTAAAAACACGGGAAATGTCAGCCAACCAGATGGCCTAACAACACTGCTTGTGGTCTGTGCCAATGATCTTGCTTCCTTTCAGCGGCAGCGATGCTTCGCTCTTGTTCTTTCACCGATCTTCATGTGTCGCACATTCTCTTCCTCCCGTATCTCAAACCTAGCTGGCGAGAAGCCCCTAAATACTGATAAGGCGGTCACGGCGCCCAGGGACCCGGAGACGAAGGAGGACTCTAAGAGCCCGCCCCCCGGCGATGAGAATAAGCGGCCGGTAGAGGCGCGCGAGTCGACTAGTGAGTCAGGTATTGGTGTTTGGCGGCGGGGGTTTGCACTCGGCTTTTGTCATTTATCCGCACCCGTAGTTCTAGATAAAAGAAAAAAAATCAGCGACATTTTCCCTACTTGCTAGCAGTCCTCTAATCAGAGGGCAGTGTTTGTAGTCGAATATTTGAACCCACATGGAAGTATTGTATTACTCCTTAACATAGCCTAAAAAAGTACAATTTGGGCCTCATTTGAGATTGTTCTGATCTATATTTTTCACACACCTAGATTAAATCAACCATTGGTTTAAGTTAGACGGAAATTAACCCATCTACAGAAATTGTGACTTTTGCAACAGAAACAGAAATGCCTTCCATGTGGCCCCTGGTTATTTGGCAGTATATACTACGCTTCTTTAGTAGACTTCCATTGAAGGAGACCTAAGTACAAGTACTAAACTAGCCAAACAGTTTGAGTTGGACTGAGCTTCTGAATGTTAGATGGGTAGATATAGGACACTAACCGAATCCGAATTAGTGAATGAATTACAGGTTTTGCCACGAGATAAGTAAATGTTACCCGAAAGCGTTTAACCTGGATACCATTCAGTGCATGCTGCGCCAGAAACGACGTGTGCTGGGCGGTTCCAGTTGGCTGCACATGCGCTCCTTTGGGGCGTCAAGAACCCCAAGATCTGTATTCTGCATGAATGCCATCATCTTGAAGGCTGCATGTTACTGGCGTGATCAAGACCTGATATGGGCCTTTAATACGTGTACTTGCACCGTTTAATTGAGAGTTCTGTTTCCAATATATCATTGTTACAGCTTTCCATCAGTTGATATATATATAGAGAGAGACATATTTGTATGCGTATATCTAGGTCATTGGGAACGAGGCAATGTTATTATCCCTAGGCCGTTATTATATATACATGTGATAGATGAAGTGGATAGGATGGAGAGATATTACATGGTACTGACCATTTACTGTTCACATACATAGAAATAGTAACTCACACTCATATTAATCTTGCACCTTCTCTACTTCTTCTATGGGTTTCATGCGTCATGTTTACTGTTGCATGAATTGCATGCTGTGGGTAGAAATTCACACATAGATATGAATACATACCATTAAGCCTTAGATTTAAGGTACAGGGTTAAGTACGGTGTTGTCACCTACTGATATGCTCTATATACTACTAGTTGTCATCATTTAGGCAGATCATATGCTAGATTTCTTTGAGAAGTGGTCGTTATCAATATTTCATTTCAGCTGTGCAAATAGAAACGCGGCACCTATCACCTGGGACTTGATAAGGCGTATTTGAAAAGAATTGATGACTAAGGATGTATTGGTGTGATTTATTATTCATACCTCTCACGGCTGCGGTGTTGTGATAATGCTGTTTTGGCTACGTGCCCAGAAGGGGGACATTTGCCAACAGCATTGTGATAAAATATGCAGTTGTTGGTGACAAGAAGTCTTTACTGAAAGGCAAACAAAGAGAAATATAAATACAGGTAGGGGGATACTTAAAAAAAAATAAAAAATTCCTCCTTCTAGGCAATAAGTTAAGTTGTACGTGGATGCAGATGGTTTCAAATTATTTTCAAACTATTACAAAGAAGCGTATGATGATATTTTTTAAAGTAACATACAATGAAGAAAGGGACGTGATGTTGCATGTCTTTGAAAAGAATCATGGCGACGATACAACAACAATGTTAATACTGTTATCATATTGTTGTTATAGATAACATCACGTGATAACATCATATCAGTTCGATAATAATGCAACATAGAACGGACTATACTCTGGTATTTACGAAGTTTTTAAACTTTTAGATCTGTCACAGATTAGTAAAATAATCTGGATAACTGGAGGGGTGATGTTATCTTTTTCTTAGCTTTAGTTTTTATCTTCCCAGAAAAGGGGCATTGTCTGAGGTACTTGCTATTCATTGACCAAGGGGAACAACACCATCACCAGATGACCCTATTCTGTCAGACGTAAAAGCGGAAAAGAAAAAATGGTGGGGTTCAACTGCAAATGGAAAGAAAATCTACCTTAAACCAAAAGAGGGAAAAACATTAAGATGGTTAGGGAATTATAAAAATCGGCATTTGAAAAAGAGAGAATGCTAGGATAGAGACGTGGAAGGAAGAGGGGCTGGTTTCCTCCAGATCGGATTACCAGGTGATGCACAGGTATGCAGGCCGCCTGGGCTTCAGTGTGAATGCAACCACATTCGCTCACGCGTCGTCTCCGGCGGGTATCCATAGGCAGGAAGGGCGCTGCCAAGCCTCGCTGATGGAGCACGGGGCGTTCGCCAAAGGCTACTTAGTGAGCAGACTTCACAGTGAGAGTACAGATATATGTAACCACGGAGGTGAATCTGGATGATGTGGGCAAGAAGGGGGGCGTGTGTACGTGTAGGAAATGTTCCCACGTGTGCTTAATCTATGCACGTGCACGGGGCGAGTTTGGTTGTAGATCTCCTCATACCTACATAAATAAGGCCACTTTTGGATGATATTTTGGCCAGTTCAACATTATTGATCAGTTTTAAATAGGGAAAAAAAAAAAAAAAGGTAGCATCGGCTTGTTGTTGAGGTGTTTTAGCCACGTCTTCATAACAAACAGTTTTAAATAGGAGGGGAGTGAGGAATATGAGGGGGAAGGAGTAGGAAGTTTTGATATGCACGGCTTAATAAAGGAGGGTGAGATAACTGAGTGTCTCTATATGGGTGGGTGGTAGGCTGAACCTGATCCCCTAGGTTGTCTCCCTCCTGAACGTTTAGGGATGGGGCATTTGGGGAGTGGTACTTGCCATTCGTCAGACTCAGTCAGAATCCCATACATACACAGCTACAGGGTCGGTGGGCGTTGTGGGAGCTGTGTTTGGATTCTGTGCTTACTGGAGGGTGACACGAGGCGTCATCAATCAGAACCATGTAGGTCGGCATGGTGACGAGACGCGCTGCCCGGCTGTAGCCTCCTGGTCTCCTACCTGCGCCACCTCCCACACCACCACCACCACCGCCACTACCACCACGACACGGTCATCCACCACAGGTACACACATACACACCTGCTGCGACCAGGCCGCTTTACTGGGGACTCCTCTCCGCTACTT
The DNA here is from genome assembly GCA_950022655.1 of Alentia gelatinosa. Classification (NCBI taxonomy): domain Eukaryota; kingdom Metazoa; phylum Annelida; class Polychaeta; order Phyllodocida; family Polynoidae; genus Alentia; species Alentia gelatinosa. The sequence goes on from OX465581.1 coordinate 75,764,494, forward strand.
CTCCAGGTGTAGTCAACCACCTTGGATCGTAACGGTGTGCGGGCCTCCCTGTGACACCGACCAGACACCTCCAGCAGGCACAACACGTGCTGGTGATCTTTTGCCAGTCCTCCTGGGTCTATATTTACGCAGTGTACGTGCGTGGAGTGTTCGTTGGCGTGACAATCAGCCGGGAGAGGGTTGGATACTAACAGCTCGGTCACACTTAAGTGACTTCCATTTTGCCGTACACTATCTACGTTAATAGACGCACTACGTGTGACCCTGGATAAGGATAGCAGAGTGACCGCCTCCGTGGTATGTGTGCAGAGGACTGGACGTAGCCAGCTCCCAGGACAAACCAACATACCACCAACAATCCCTCAGACGCATATACATCAGGTAAGGTCGAAATGAGCGGAAGCACCATAACCTCATACCCACATCCTTATATTTCGGGGTACTGTGTGAAAGTGAAATACATGGTGTATGCAGTAACCGCAATGACGTTCTTTAAGTACTATGTGACGTTGACATAGAAAATATATGACGCTCTTACATCTTCTGTGCGACGTAATGAAAGATACTTTGTGAAATTCTCACAAGTATAGTGTGACGTTTTCAAAAGTACTGTGTGGCATTCTTGCATGTACTTTGTCACATAATTACAGGTACTGTGTTACATTCTTACAATTTTGGGTGACGTTTTCACAGGAGCTGTGTGACGTTCTCATAGGAACTGTGTGATTTTCTCATTGAGGGATGCTATCATTCTAGTAGCAGTGATTCAGATTTTTTTTATTCTGGCTCCCAACATCTGCACACGTGATTTAACACCACAAAGTCTTCGGTGAGACGTAGATCTGATAATCACAGATCTCGTCTGTCTTCTACCCCGCAGATAAAGGGGCTTGACTCAGAGTTAATTTTTTTTTACTTTTGTGAGGCAAGTATTATGTGATGTACTTTTTATGGCAAGCACCAAACCTTGAATTTAGACGGGCAGAGCTTGTTTATATGTTTATATTCTTTTTATATATACATATCTTTTCAATAACAAAAAATCATTGATTCATTTTTATGATCTTATCTGCTCTCAATGTTACAACATTGGGTTTCCTGTCTCAGATTGATCTCACATTGAACATGATCAAACCAAGTAAATCTCTGCATGTTCTCCGTCAGTATATACATGTCTCACCTGAACAACATGGGGTTCTATTCTTAGAGTCACTGTGGTAGTTGAAAGATCTAACGTCTATTGGTCCCAGTTTCCCCATCTGATTTGTCTTTGTTGCCCACTGTTCTGGCACGCTCAGCTCAGACGGGCAGAGCCCTGAGGAGACAGGTCGGCGGCCTGGTCGCTGATGCGTGGCGGACCGTATCCATGAGTGACCCGTGGGCAGTTACGTGGCTGGATACACCCACCCCACCCCCTTACCCGTCACATTTCACTAGAAAGTGATCGCACCTGACAGGTACATCTCCTCAATCCCTGAGCTGCTTACCTGGCGGACAGCAGCGGTCTATAGGAGATATGGAGCGGTTATATAAAGAGTCTATTCACCCCGCTGTATAATAGCGAGAGTGACGGCTCGAGGGGCAACTGTCACTCCTCTAGCCGTCCCCGGATTAGCAGTATCTACAGGCTCTTGGTGGAATGCAGATACACACAGGAGAATGCTGAAGGCTTACTCTATTCACCTCGGGCTTAATGACTGGTCCTCGTTTAGCTCAGCCTATTTCATAGGGGCCACTAGTCATTGATGTCCCATCTCCTTTTAGTCTATATGTCCTGTTGTGATATCTGCCATTCAGGATTGAAAGATTTAGTGAAAGCTTCCTCTGGTATATAAATGCTGTTTATATGGTGTTTCTTTTCTTTGGTAGTTATTTGTGTGGCGCCGGGATGCGTTGGCTAATCTCTAATTATAAGTGTGCTTCAGGAAGTAATAACTACACGCTTTGAATCACAGTAGCACTGTAAATCGCAACCATAAGAAATCTCCCGCAGGCTGTATCCTCTGTTCTATGCCGAAAAAAATAATATGAAGCATCTCCTTTGTGTTCAAAATACCGAAAGTATAAAGTCACCCGTAAAAAGAAGTCTTCTTCAAAATTGCTATATAATGGGGCGGTTATTTTCATGAGAGATAGATGTAAGTGATATGATGAAGAGATATGAGACACCTGTATACACTGGAGGTCATGTTAAGGAGAATGTGTGTCAGCGGATAGCACTGTATTGCGTATCGGACTCGACCAGTTTCAAATCAATAAGCGCCACCATTATTACGTTTTGATTTTTAATCACCGTAGATGTAATACTTTCCGATCCACTCGCCGGAGCCCCAACCTTTCACTGACTAGTGCACTTTACCACAGAGGCATAGTGAAGGTGGCTGTAGGGCAACGCAATCACAAACCACAACATTGTATGTCGGTGGTAGTGGCTGTGGTTTACCGGTTTCTTAGCCGCGGGTGTTTTGCTGATTACCTTAGGGTTGTAGATGTAATATTCTTAGATCATGCCTGACTTGATCCCGAGACTAATACATTGTGCTACCTATTTACTGATTCGAGACTGAACACGATTTTTTGGTCTCATTTTCTAAACCCATTATATACGATGCAGTGTCCTACTCTTGGAAGCCCAAGGCACATGAATCGACTCAATAGATTTCATGATTGCAGGCATTATAATCTATTTTGAAACGTATTTTTTGGATAGAAATACTACGTCTACCTATAGAAATACACTCAGTGGGATGTATGAGGTATGGATATCATGATACATAGATTTCAACGAATTTCGGATGATATAGTTTCATCAAATATGTGTTCAGGTTGTAATGCAATATCTATATGATTCCATTTGGGCAACTAAAATGGAATCATTTCACTGACTCGTTTATGTGAGGAGTCAATAGTTAAACTTGTCAGTCCCACCAAACGATTCACATTGTTATTTTCACTCAAATTCTCAACTAGACGTGCTCAGTTATCCTGAAAATATGTACCTCCATTACCATCACAGTAACAAGAGTCTTCATATTTGGATATGAATACGCTTTCATTGTCCCCCAGATTCCAGCTTTTCTGGTGTGTCTGGAACTAAAACTTAACAGAATAATGAGCCCAAAGTCCTTACTCGTCGATTAAAGTACGAGGTTAAGGGGCGCTGATCAAATCAAGTAGAGGGGTCTGGAGACGGGAGCGGGTGAGCACCAATAAGAGTGGTCCTAACAATAGGCTGATGGGAAACAAGGCGCTGTGGTATTGGCGGTTCACCGCTGCATGGTCCCGGGGCACACTCAGGGATCCGTCTGCAGTCGAGTGGATCCAGCAAGCCCAGCAGTCCACCCACAAATACCACCGGGAGAAGGGTTTTCTCGCTACAGCACTATCGCCCGCAGGTAAGACGTGTGACGGGCCTCTTCAGCACGTTCCTCGGCTCAGCTTTACGTCCTCTGGTTTTAAAAGATCTCGACAGGAACTTTTTAGAAGTGTGCACACGCTGTGTACACACGTGAACTGTGCTGTGTCAACGCCGCAGATGACCAGAGCTGAGAGGTAGGGCTGTAGACGTTGTGACATGCGGAGGTAGGCCCTTGTGAGCTGATACGTGCTACTCTTCCTCGTGAACACGGAGAGAAGGTTGGCGGTTGACACGTGTCAGATCTGTGTATTTCATATTCACATCACCTGACCGCAGTGTGCGTTGACGGTCAGTCACCTCAGGTAGAGAGGGCCACATGCCAACCCCGAAGCCCGCATAGGTATGAGCACTGACCGAAAGATTTAACCACTAGTAATATACTGGCAAAATCAGTGCTTAGGTAAAAGTCACCCCTGTCTGAATTTGGTTAGACAATGTACTGATCACCCTTGAGGGTCAGTTTTTCCTTTTTTCCAAGGAAATCGTTGGGTTTTTCCAATTTATAAGATTCTATTTTTTGTGTGAGTGAAACAAAGACAAAATGAGTAGGGCCTCATTCACACCAATATATAATAGTTCAACCCTCCCCACAGACCCCAACCCTACTCCATGGCCAATAACAATGTGTTTTCCATGTGTCCGTCTTCTCTCTTTTTTCATAACTGCACTTGACATCCCTGCTTGACATATAACAGTGGAAATATGTATGGATGAACAATGCAACTTGGGAGAATAGAGTTTAGTTTATATATGGCGATATCCAGATTCCCCAAAGAAATTCAATGCCTTGCCAGTTTTCCCGTGAAAGTTCAGTTTGAAAACAATGTTTTACTTGCTATTTTACAGACATTATGTTGTGAATTTACACATTTTCCAGTTCATTTAGTGGTCAAACATCGGCTGCTCCATGGTGTTGTGGTGTAGCCATGGCTAGATAATGTGTAACTATAACAGGGTTGTCCAAGGTAATGGATAGGCATAGCTGCTAAGGTTAGCCATAGTTAATCACCCATGAATTACCCATCAAAAGCTGGTCAGAGTTTACCAGCTGACAGATTTATCTATGGAGTACTGGTCATGCGCTGATCAGACTACCTATGATATTCTTCCCACTCCCCATTATATGACTCACTCGAGATAATTGCCTTTAAATACCTATTAAACCCTAAGCGTTCATAGGCCAGCACGAAGCCAGGCATGTCCAGACCGTTATTCTCTAATCCGTCTTAATTTATCTCTTGGTTGCATAGTGTCGCTGGCTTCTTTATAATGAGAACCCATCCTCAGCTCCATCCGAGTGTTCAAGGGAAAAGAGGATCTACAGCTGTCCTCAGTTGATTGGTGTAGCGCGAGTGCGTTTCGAATATTGATGAGGTGAAAGGTTTGTTGTCGCTACAGACTAGGTTTTTCATGTGGGTCCCTCATTTATGGAGGCGAGCAAGAATGGTTGGCATGCGACTGTACTATTACTCCAGCAGGTTACAAATGCATTCAGTGCATTTGATTATTTATTAGAACAAGAGATCTAAGAGTAGTTTTCCTCTAGATGTGGACTATCAAGTTAGTGCTTCCTATTGCAGCCGCATAAAATGCATTGTTTATTAAACCGAAAAGATTTGTGTAAGCAACTGTCGACATAACCAGTAACTGTGTAGACTAAGTGTTTCAGTAGTAATTTACTTGTAAATCCCATGTGGGCCTGACGAGTGGCATACCTTACATATTTCACATTGTTCAAGGAAGAATTCAAAAACATTCACTCTGTATATATACATATTACTATATGGTCCCAGTTTATTGTAACTTGTGTTATACAGAATTATTCATAAGGGACGATTGGTAGTCAGGATCGACCATGATCCTTGGTGACGCAGCGATTCCAGGAACAAGAAACAAATATGTCTTGTACTTCTTATTGACTGTGGATCTAACCCTGTACATTGTGAGGTGACGCTGCATGTATTTGGTGATTCAGAAACAAGATATCCTGGCTTACGTTGTGGCTGTTGATTTAGGGACAAAGCGCTTTGGCTATTCTGGTTACGTAGCTTAATGTTCATTCAAAGAACTAAAGGCGCGATAGTTTGTAAAAGTACATATTCGTGTAATCACAACCTCATATCGAGTGAGTAAATTTATTTAGAATAAATTTATTGAAGTATTAGACCACGGTGAACGAAAACATTGCCAATGGAGTCACAGACATATGCGTTCTGGGTGTGGGTGAGGCGGGGAGGAATGTCACTGTGGTGTTTCCTGTCATGTCCTACTGGTGGCTGTAGGTATTTTTCTACGTGACCGCCACAGGTGCAGTGGTCTTAGGTCAGCACATGTTTTTTTCAGATAGCGCAGAAAACAAAATTTATACTGTGTTCTCCGCAGGTCAGTTTACACCTATGTAATTCAGTTATGCAGAAGACCCACAGCCCCTCATTGATTACGGGGGGAAATATATTTCCAGAGTCTTGAAATACGTACAACTCGACGGCGTCCCAAGTTGGTTTGATGATCATGTTGTAGCTGTCACATACCGTCATTTACTATCACAGGGTGGATTTCGAAAGTTTATCGATTTATTCGTAAGGCCGATAAAAATGACAGTCTGTCAAACTTAACACGACATCTAACAATGGGGTATTCTATCTACTAAACTATGGCGCCGTTTTCCAGGAAGATGCCAGAGGGTTCATGTCATTAATTTCTGCTAGATATATTGATTTGTTTAATATCCAAGGGGTATCAAGGGAAACAGATCTTAAGGGAATATTAATGGAGTGGCTGTCAGAATGTATTAAACACTCTGTACCACGTGGTAGGGTCGTGTTGACCTCACTCCATCTGTCACTATATTGAGGTGCTCGAGCTGAGGCCGGCGCTACGGAATGTGACCATCTTATCTGTGAGTAGATACAGTTATGTCAAGGTGGCAGGACACTGATAACATTCAGCACTCAGGTGTGTAACATGGAACTGTACAGGTGAGAGGCCCTCAGTCTGAGATTGATAACCAAGAGGTTCAACTCTCCCACCTGTGACCCGACCCCGACCCCGACCCCCTCCCACACGGCTCACCTGTGCATGTTTGTAGCACCTGGATCTCTATAGGAATGTGCAAGGTGTGCCTTGTCGGTCACAAGTTGAGTTTTGGTTTCATCGAGTGTTAGACAGATTAAAGCCTAGGTGCATGATATATTTTTGTTATATATGTCACACCTATCAAAAAGGCAAACATTGGGTTCATATTACTCTGAAATAGTTCACTCGTACGCCCAATGCCTCTGACGCATAAGGAATGAGTGTAAATCAATTTTATTTCTTGGAAAACGATTTATGAAGGTGAATAAAACCTTTGAGTTCCGATTAGATAAGAGATTCTCTATTGAAACTGCAATACAAAGTCTAATACTATGTGTTGTGAATGAAAGGTTTCACAAGTGAAATACAAAGTTGTGTGATATGTATTCAATTCTCGAAAGCATGCTTGAGTGTCATGTATCTGAAAGTGTGAAACATAAACATAGTGATAAGAAAACCGTGAAATCTGAAATACCAAAGCTACGAGCTTTTTTTGTAGGCATAAAATGTCCCTGCGGGCGATAGCGTGTCAGTGGGCGCTGAACAGAGACCGTATCATAGCAACATCTCTAAGCAACAGCAGTCTACGTGCGCCAACGGGAGTCTGTGTGTCAGATTCCATCCCCCTCCTGCCACGGCCACGACCCTGGTTGACGGCGCCCACCTCTCACTATCCCCGGGCGCTGCCAAAGGCGTGGCCGGAGAAGATCGGTGTTGGAGGCGGGGAGAGAGGTCTGTTATGCCGCAGGTACGCCACAGGTGTACCTGGCTAGCCAGAGGGCCGCGCCCAGGTTCTCTCCCCGCTGTCAAGGTCGAGGCTTCAATGGAGGAGTAGTGGATACATGAAAGTTTGATGATCAGAGAAGAGGAGACGAAGATGTGTCTGTGGTGCATTGTTGGCTTTAAGGGAGAGAGACCAGATTGTTTGCTTTAAGTAAACCACAGGTATTATGTATATTGATAGCGATATGGAACTCGCTAACACGGTGTGCAACTAAGAAGTGTTTTTTTTTTATTCTAAAACTTTGAACGGTCGAGTATAACACATTACAGAGCGCCCTGCAGTATGTATGTCTTTGTTTGAAATCGTAACGGAAGGAGCAAAACAGTGTGGGTTGTATACAGCTGTAAAAGGACGCCCGCTCAACCATCAACAAATTGATTCGATTCACTTCAGGCTATGAAGACGGTGTTTGACTTAGAAGAGAATTCTCTGGAGGACTGGAAATAACTTCCATTTTCATGTAACACTTGGATAAGGAGCTGTTGTATTTGTGTTGAAATAAGAAACAGCAAAGATGCACACAACCCTAGGAAACTCAACTTTTAAAATATGTCCGTTCTACATCTTTGAGTGAGCTTTGAACTTCATTTACAGGATGCCTCAATAGCGTCAACAAGACATTTTTGCTTGTGGCTATGTGTCAGCTTCATTGTAGGCTTCCTCAAAGGTACAAGCAGTGCTCAATGATATAGATATTTGTCCTTTGGTGATAAATCAGAAAAGCGTACTTTTTAAAGGGGCGGGGACATTTCCTTTGGTGTAATCAGACACTCCTACTCCCCGGCGCGATCATCCATCATGGGAAACCTCATTTTATGCGTTTTGTTAAGGAGTTAAAAAAGACAAATCTGAACGGGGAGAGAAAAAAGGGAGTAGGTAGTAATAGAGTTGTCCGGACCGGGTTACTGGGTGTTTCACTGACGCCACAACACAATCACCTCGTTCATTATGCAGGTGAGAGCTGGTAACAAATCGATAGGCCCGTTGTGGTGAGGAGCCATCGATAACTTGACCTAGACCAATATCGACCAGGTCACTTGGGATAGGTCCCTGTGTGTGGTATCTCTCTGGCCGCGACCACTACCCTGCCCTATAGACTACAGACCCGATAGAGAAGACCCATCCACGGTCCGGCAGAGTTGACAGGAGACTATCCCACACCTGGAGGAACGGGTGACAAGGCCGTCCAGGCACCACGTGGGTTAGTAACGCGGACCGTGAACGGAGCCTACATACATCAGTTAGTATCCATATTAGGAATGTGTGTGGGAGGTATAGCGGTTAGATTGTCCATGAACTAAGGGAAAGTTGGATTGATATCCAAAGGGGAAAACGAATGATGGTTTTATTTGATGGATTTTAAACTTGCCCTCCAGATATCAGGTGGTCTGGAAGAAGGAGCTAAATTGTGAGCGGGGTCACCTATTTTGGTACTTTTGGATTTGTGCTAGTATGGGCAATCAACCATTGACTGGAGAAGATATGATAGATGAGCTGTGGGAAGATGATGGGTCCTGATGTTCTTTGAATTGTAAGTAGGATTCTGCAGGTTTGGGAATGGACTGGAGGAAGCTGTTCAAGCTGCGGTATGATTTTGAATTTATTTACTGATGGAAGAGTCGTTAGAAGGTTTGAATGTAGGCTACAATGGATATACGTGCATTCTATGAGTTCACAGTCCAACTTAGATTATGATTGTGAGACGTGGTTACATCATCTCTTACTAAAAAGATTATGATTGTGAGCGTTCAGGTCAACATATTTGATGAACGACTTCAATAGGTAACCTACAGATAAGGATGGGAATATACATGATATGTATAGTTGCTTATGATTGTGTATGATAAGAAACGCTTGAACAAAGACATAGAAATTGGGGGAGCTGTGGCTAAGTCATCACATAATCTGCTTGGAGAGTGATGCCTCACAGGTAAAGTCCATACCGTGATTCCACCTGCGGATTAGTCACAGACCGTCACTCGGCCGTCTGACCACATCTCGTCTTGTTGACTTTTCCACTGGCTTATTGACTGATTATGCTTTAGCTAAAGACCGCGGTGTATGGTAGAAACACAATTATTTCAAACACGTGTGTTGCTTCAGACATGTCTACTTTTTAAGAGATAATGTGAACCTAAAAAAACCTACGCCGATGGTTTCCTACCAATCATTTAGTTATCTTCATTGCGTTTCACCATAAAAAAAAATCAATTAATATGTACAAATAAAATCCAAAGTGCGTGTACCAAATCTCAAGATTGATCTCAGAGTAAGCACTTAACGTGAAGTGTAGAATAGTCATGTCAGTCTATCAAACTCCTTGTCTACCAGACTTGGACTAAGATACATGTACCTCCCTGATAGGGCAGTGAGATTATCGTTGCGTTAAACCCGACTATGTTATCTCCGTACATCGGCCGCTTATAGCGTCCTCTAGTTTGTTGTTTGTATCTATGTATTCTAACTAATCTGATTAACCCGGCATTATCATAACGTTAACTCTGATAACAGCATGAGCGCGTTTCTACTGTTGCAGATGCTCCGCATGTTACTCTGTTCTGACCGCGCAGATCCTACTCACAATACCCCCCGAGACTGCATTGTCATGAGAATGCATTTGCTGACATTTTAACTTCTTGCCCATTTCAGATGCCGTAAGTGAAGGTCAGTCCACCGTCCGGAGTCGGACGCCGACGGATGACCTTGACCCGCGGGCAAAGACGCCGTCACTGCGTCCCAAGACGCCGACCGAGGGGCGCGACTTGGCGGGCAGCGACCACTTCCGGAGTAAAACGCCGACGCACGACATGAGGTCAGCGGGCCGCCTACCCCTGGCCGACATGGCCAACCGCCGCGACTTCCCGACTTCCGGCGGCTACGACGATCGGCACACGGGCGGCTACCACGATCACGACGGGTACGGACACGCGGGGTACGGGCGGACGCACGACGGAGCCGAGCCGCGGCGGGAGTACCGGTCACGGACCCCGGGGCCGGACTTCATGCGCGGTACCAATGTTCAGGACGACTACATGCGGCAGCGCCCGCCCGAGATCCGCAGCAAAACGCCCACGCACGAGATGCATTATGGCAGCGGGGGTGGTAGTGGAGGAGGAGGAGGAAGTCACCATCACAACATCAGCGGCACGCCTGACTTCATCCCCGCCTCCCGCTACCTGCCGCCAGCCGTCAGTCCCGCCGCCGCCAACCATCACGGACATGGTGGTTACGGCAGCCAAGGGTCGCCCGGCCGGCCCAACCCCCAGGACGCGCCCTACACGCGGCCAAACTACGACAGTGGAAACCCGCCCGCGCCAGCGGGCGGGCGGATGGGGCGGCCCGGAGCCGACCTCAGCCACGCGCAATACGGCGGCGGTGGTAAACTCAACTCCTCACAGACTTACTCGGGCGCCTTGAACTATGCCAGCGGACCCAACTCGCAGCAGAACCGCAGCTTCGACAGCTACGGCAGCGGGTTCTCCGGCAGCGGCTATCACCCTGACCGCCTGCCGCACCCGGGCGCCTCGTCGCAGTCGGCAGCCTCGTACGGCGCCGACGGCGAGGGGGCCCCGCGGCCGCGCAAACAGAGCACCTCGTTCGAGCACGAGGAGCCGGCGCCCACCAATTTGACTCGAATCCCGCGGGGCGAGCGCTACCCGACCGACTCACCCTCGAGTAGTCTAAACCGGAGCCGCAGTCCCACGCGCTTTGGCGACGACGACCGCTACGTGGAGCTGACTGTCTTCCTGAAGCGCCAGGAGAGCGGCTTCGGCTTCCGGATCATCGGCGGAACGGAGGAAGGATCGCAGGTAGGAATCGCTGCAATTAGTCACAATAATTGCTGTAACATGTTTTTTTTTTTTTTTTAATATATACATATAAAAAGATTTGAGAAAAAAAAGAAAACAATCCCCAGGTCCTTCTCTCCCTCCTTACCGCCCACCACCGCTCTTTCTTCAGCTATCGTATCAGCAGTCTTATCTTCATCCGTCATGGCTGGTTACCGTATTATTAACCATGCTAGTTTTACAACATCCCCAAAGTGCTTCAGTCTTGTTTGGAAACTACGTCCCGTTTTGTTTGGTTGTAGAACAAAGTGTCCAGTTCAATTTTCGTTATTTACACAAACACATAATTTTGATGCCATAGTCACGAGCTTTCTCTGTAGAGTTTTAGAGTTCAATATGGTGTTTAGATGGGAGAGGGGCGAAATCTTTGGCGCTGTTTAGTACTTTGTTTATCAGGGATGAGTGAATTCCTTATGTTTGGTTCTATTTTAGAGTGATGCGTGTTAAATGGATTCCTGCAATGCACTGGAACCATAATCTATACTATAAGATACTTATTTTCGTACTGCCATTTCCTATCGGTTTCCTCCTTCAATATTGAGTTGCTCATTACTGTAGAATTTGATGAGTTATGTTTGGCGCCCATTTATTTAATTGTATTTGAAATTTTAAATAATTTGTTCAAGATACCTCCCCATGTCTTATATTTACCATGCAGCCTCTTTCGCAGGTACTGAAGCATTAATTCCTTAATCGTAACTATAGACGGTGAACCATTATGTATTGATCTTTTCATTTAACCCACGGCACCTTTATTTATTTCCCTGATTTATCTTTTTTTTTAATCCAGAAAAGCCAACAAAGAACGCAGTGATGCATGTGTAGATGTTACATGTTGTTTAAATTGGGTTTCAACATTTTATTAAGCACCTAGATCGATTGTCATTTAATTTGTACATCAGTGTCAGGATTTATTTTTATATTTTTTTAAAAAACAATTTTGCAAGGTATTACACCTTTCACTTGTCTCAGACTCAAAGAGAGTTCGCATCAACAGTAGACCCAAGGCCTGAGGCCCAGCAGTAGACGATTTTACAACAAATGTTTTGATGTTTTATATGTAGAGAAATATCTGAGATAATTTTACCTCAACGAAACAAAAGCAAAAGCTTGTGGCTATTTATGATGGTTTTTTTTCTGTCATTGATATATTTTTGATATCTTATTTATGCACTGTAAGTGGAATATTTACTTCTCATCAATTTCCATCTTTGGAGTTTTTCGTTGTTGAAACCCCACTCCTCTACCTTCTAAACATATAAACCAGATATTTTCTCAGTATTGTCATCAATAGAATTCTGAGGCGGTCTTGAATACCCATAGAGTGTATCGCCGCATCCTGGTAAGGATGATATATTCCTAAGAGATGTTAATGGACAAAATACATTCCAGAATACATCGTTTTTGGCCGCTTTGACTACAATAGCGGAACATGAGATTTAAAACTATTTTTGCTCTGTATTTATTATAGCTGTGGTTCTCAGATGGTAAACCTCTATATCACAGACAGGTATCTTTTGTTTCTGTTATTTCTTTGCCTTTCCCTGCGTAACAGCTTCCATACCCTGGGCTGACCCTGTAAGGTCTTTGTGAACACCAAAGAATAGTGATTAAAATGAAAAATCACTGTCTGATACTAAGCTTTAGAGTGGGGAAGTTCGAGTGATTTTCTAAAGTCTACCACGTTGATATTTATAGTTATTTTCAAATTCTGGAGTTTTAAGAAGTATTCTTAAACTAGAAGCTATCTGACTCCATATAATGCTTTGCCACTTCTAGACTAAGGATGTATCTATTTTTTAATGCGATTATATATGTGAAAATACTTACACCTTTACTTAAAAAATCATGGTAATCCCCTATTCCCAATCAACACAATTTTGGGCATAAGATAAGGTATTTTAAGTGAAATTGAATAACTTATTTCCATCTGTAGATTAAGAATAGAATTAATTTGATCTATTTGCATAAGACGTAGTTGGTTCGGACCAATGATCCCCACCATCCATACCCACATAAGCAATCAGAAATTCAGATAGTTGCGATTCAAGGATGATTTCTTTTGAGCAGTTTAGGCATAGTCTGTTCAGTATGTGAATGGAAGATAAACAAACATTCCCGCAAATTGCACGTGGACAAGCAAAGATCAAATTGACCTTCAACGCTAGTCACAATTTCAGTCTGATTAAATAAACCCACTTCCGCAATTCTGCTGCATTCTTGAGGAAACAGCCCATTGCTGTAATCCCCATAAAATGCATGCAGTATATCTTTGGCTCTCTGAAATCTCGTGACCTTCCTGGTTATCAAGGACAACACGGCCATGGGTGTGGAACACACTGGCTCCCTCTATGTTATTTCCTAACGAGCATGACACAAAGTGTACCCTGGTTGTCATCTGTCATCTTTTCTAAAATGTACATTCGCCATTAATTCCATCTGAACCTATCTAAGTCATTGGTGTCGGGGATTGGTTAAAACCCCTTGAGAGGTTACAAACTGATAGAAATAATGCCTCACCTGTGTATGATACAACGCCTTACATTATTTTGGCTTTCTCGGACGCTTGATTTCTCTCAGATGTATTTCTAATTGTATTTCTCGATGTAAGGTATGGATAATCATGTATGTGTAAGCTTCCCGATTACAAGGCGAGATTTTGAAGAGAATTCACCCTTGTTCAAATCAATCATAAACGCCAAAACAATGCACTCAAGTCGATGTGTAGTCCCTTGTGATGAGTACTCAGTGCGGTGTCCTGTGGAGACGAACTGTCCACTCTGTAGCCTCTAGTTTTTAGTGTTGTGTGGCCTTCGTCATTTATAAACGTTAATACGTGTATTCTAATGCAGACATGGTAAACAACAAATATCGTACCTTATAATGTGATGTCCCTTCACATACAGTAAACCTGAATTGCTGTTATCAATTGTAGCACATTTATGTATATGTTGCATCTAAATGAACCTTTCCCCTTTGTGACTGTGTCCATATTCATCACAAAAGTAGTATCAAATGAGAAAAGAAGACGTTAACTTGACTGATTAGCAAGCTATTACAGATAATGTGAAACTATTTCATATAGATGAAAATTACTAGAAGTGGATCAAAACTTGAAATATTTGGGGAAGCTTTTAAACGTATACTTCATTACCCTAAAACAAAACCCCAAACTAGCCACTGTTAGAATAGTTCAGCCATAAACCAGAAATAATCATACCGAGTTGAAAACAGAATTTCTTATCCAATGGGACGCGTACTCTAGGACAATTGTCCTGACACATCTTTTTCTCTGAAACTTACCCCACTCTTTAAATGTTAGACATACTATGTCAAATTCAGCAGAATACGGCCAAAGATCCGGTGTGTGGTTCAACATTAATCAGACAGATATGAAAAATACTACGGGCCAAACGGCAGTCAAGTTTATAATTTGACTTCAGCCTTATTTTTCTCATGATGTCTTTCTCAGAGTTGATTTGGTTTTTTTTGCGATTTTTTCGCGGTCAGTTCAGTAGTGGCCTTTCCTTAAAAAAAACCCCGAACGGCTTGGTTGTGTGTTTTGTTTTATTTGTTTTTCCACTTCTATGTTCTACCATTGGCGTTGACACCCCGGTCTTTTTGTCCCCCGTGTGTTCGCCAGGTATCCGTGGGCCACATCGTGCCGGGCGGGGCGGCCGACCTGGACGGCCGGCTGCGGACTGGCGATGAGATTATCTATGTGGAGGGCATGTCGGTCGTCGGCTGCTCGCACCACAGGGTCGTCCAGCTGATGGGACAATCGGCGCTCAACGGCCGCGTCTCGCTGGGGATTCGCCGGCGGGTAGCACCCTCTACGGGTAGGTATTTGTGTGGTTATTAAAGTGGGTAGAACCTCATCACTCTGTACTAATACCACCGACGTTGTGACCAGCATCTCTGAATAGACCAGCGCAAGGATAAGTAGTCAAAACTGTTGTTGTAAACGCCAGTCTATAAACAGTAGATACCTGAAATAGCTGACATCGCTGGAGCAATTATCAATTGTCAAGTTGTCCTCTATAGGGCAACTAGCCATTGTGTTATAAAGGCAGCCATGTTGCCCCCAACTTTTAGCTTTGTCTCACGAATATCAATGGATTATAACAACTGATAACAGCAGTTGTCCCCGACTAGAATAGCACTATCTCGCAGTTTCCTGACGGATGATGGTGGAATTAGCAATCACTCTTTGCTCTATAACGAATGTGCAGTATACCAGATTTCCATATATTGGAATTTCAATATACAGTACGTGATAGCCATTACACATGGCAGCCATACAAGTTTCACGACGTTAGCCACAGACACTTTCATGATTTAGCGTTAAGGTTCCAGCCACTTTGATATTAGTAATACCATGGCTCCATTTGCAAAGTTTTACAAACGTGCCTTTCCTCTTAAGGGCATAAACACAGTGTCAGCAGTACCATAGAACAATACAAAAAAGTAATATCTATTCATGCTACAGATGTTAGTGGTGTAGTGATGCCAAATGAATACAGTCTCCGGGATTACCAGTTTCCAGCATTGGCAGGGTCCTAAGTAGAAGATCTGAGTGCTATTATCCAGTCTTCTTGTGTTTTTCGCATGGCACCTAGTGTAGAAACGCCAATATCATTGATCAGGTGTTGGAGCTAGGTCTGGAGACTCTGTGACCCGTGAAGTACTGGGAATGCGTACATAGTTCTGGGCAACAACTGAACAACTAAGTGATTCCAAAACACTGATCATCTCCCAGCTGTAGAAACATTTACTTTTATGTAGAGATAATGCATTGTAAATATGTATACAGATTATCATCAAAGTGCATCCCATTATACACTGCACATAATCCTAAATCACGATTTGGTAGTCACTGAACCTGAAACATTACATGATTTTATATATACATGTATATATTAGAATGGTAGAGATGTACATGAATATCACTCTTACATTGTCTATTCATCTATTAACGTAAAATCCATGATCTTATATTTTCTTCTTTGACGTCATATTCCATAGACTCACCGTACAGGAGTCAGACGCTGCATGAAACCTACCCGTATGACGTCACGGTGACGCGAAACGAGAACGAAGGCTTTGGTTTCGTCATCATATCGTCAGTGACGCGGGCGGGCTCCACCATCGGTGAGTACATCGGTACGTTGTCGGCCATTGGTGATGTAATGCACCCCATTTTTCCTCTTTCTTTCCTTAATAGTTTATCAGAGCCCTCACCTAACATTAGAGACACCTACCTCTAAACCTATCTTCAACCTGCTAATACCTTTTCGATGCTGATATTTTGAAACAAGTTCTGTTAGATTTTATAGGATATAGTTAATGGTAATGAAAAGATTTGAAAAGAAAATTCAATTTTGGTTTTAGTTGGAATTTTATAGGAAAAAAACACCAACCAAATGAATAATAGTTAACCAGGTTGAAGACGCTTACTGGACAGTTTGTCTCTCATATATGTGTGAGGTTTAGGCTTCACAACACTGCAAGGCGAGATGAAAAACAGGTCGCTAGACCATCTAACATGATCATTCTCAATATGTATTTATGATTTCAAGTTTTGTTCAAATCCTGAAATCAACCCATTCTATCTTTGCAATCTAATCTAAATTATACATACAACTTGCAGTGTTATGACATACTAAAGAATGAGAAGTAGTTAGATGTATTTTTAATATACATGTTTTGAAATGAATCTATGTATGTGAATATAGAGAGCAGTCAGTTTTTTATATGTTTTGGATTGGCAAGATGTACATGCAGAAACCTTTTGAATGATTTTTGAGCTTGTTTCACTGAATTTTCCTATGTAGTTTGAGATCGGCTTTTCTGTTAGTAATACAAAATGTACCTAGCAGTATGTAAAAAGCGTGAATGTGCCACTTGTCCTGTTGCCGTTCGCTATCAGCAGTATCAGTGCATGTCATGTGCGCATGCGCCTTATTTAGTACAACCAATGGCCACTCAGATATCAGTGTTTCGTGTTGTATGTATACTTATGCACGAATCTTCTCAATGCTATATTCATTCTCAAACCAGTGGGTCGGAATATGTTAAGTTAAAGAGAAGTAGTGGTAGTTCTGCGTACTTTGTCCATTAGTTTACTGGTATATGGTATATGTATGCTGATTTTTACCAATCAATTCCTGTTATATTGTATCTCATCGACTTTCATCTATTTGGTTAGAGATATACTCAATTGATATTATGTGTACATATATCATCACAGACAATGGTTAAACCAACAGAAAAATACGCCGTGTCGGGATACTACTCCATACGCCACTGTTAACATTGTTGTTTATGACTGGTTTTACTGGGTCTCACATAGTCTTTGTTTGATAATTTACCTGTTTCAGACACAAAGAATCAACCTCATCCCATGAACTTATTATCTTGGCAAAGTTGCGAATGGAAAACAAACAAAAAACGACCATTCCCCTGGATTGGTGAGCCACCTCACTTCCAGTCACATGATCTACTCTTGTGTCACGTGACTAGGTCCATGGCAGCCCCGTGCTACTCATTCCACCTCTGCATTGCTCGTGTTTGAGACCTGTTTCTCCTGGAGAATCCTCATACTTCAACTGACAATTTTCTAACATTGATAGAAACTGAGAATAGAAGCAAATTTTGGATGAACTATCTCAATATTAATGAATAGAGCCTGTCAGAATCTACTATAGATTGTGTAGACCGTCTAGAATCCACACTTTTAATGGACGTTTGTTCTCTCGTTTCTATCAATGTCAGTTTGTGTTTGAATTTCCAACAGAATATCTATGATTGGATGTCATTTATGGCATTGAATTGGGAGACCTCTTCTGGGTAGCCGGACCTCTAGACCCTTTCGTAGCCCAGACCGTAGCAGAGTTTGGTATTGAATGACCTCCACTTTGATTTTTATCCACCACATTGTTGATGACTATTTCCAATGGCTGGTGGGCGTTTTGTTTTGTATGACATTTTGGTGCTTGACAAACACAAATGACCCTACCCAGGGTTAGCGTTTTGCCCGCGAGAACTCCATACATTGTGCATGCGTTGATAGAACACATCACCTGGGGGGAGTTGTATGCTACAAAGGAATCCCTGGACGAACTCCATGTTATAAATCTAGATTAACCGTATCCTCCCGTGGACATGATATCAAACTAAACTGTAGTAACCCCGTACTTATTGTTTATTTTTATCATCTTGTGTTTGCCTGCAAAGAATCAATTACTTTACTAGTCTGATATGCGGGAACCGATATGGCATAAAATCAGTCTGACCAAGTGTTGAATTAATGTTAACAATGATGTTTGCCATAAGGCATCTCATGAAATATATACATTGAGTAATTGTTTCCACTTTTTATTTTCTTGTATGTTGGGGTGGGGGAGGGGGAAGGGGTCACCGGGCTCATC
Source organism: Alentia gelatinosa (assembly GCA_950022655.1). Classification (NCBI taxonomy): domain Eukaryota; kingdom Metazoa; phylum Annelida; class Polychaeta; order Phyllodocida; family Polynoidae; genus Alentia; species Alentia gelatinosa. The sequence continues at coordinate 75,783,049 of OX465581.1, forward strand.
TTGTACATTATACATCAACAAGAAACGTTTCTACCCAGACAGCACCTGCTTATTACAATGACTCTAAAAGTGTGTTGCGTGGCTTAAATGACTGCTTACTGAACTCCGCACAACCTACAGATTTTTTAGAAGCTTTTTAAGAATAAATTGCAACACGGCCATGCTAGAAAACATTAGGTATTCTACTAGATTGAATCCAATGGTGTTTAACTATAATAGTATATGCTCGGCTGACATGAGTATATTCCATCATATATTTTTTATTTATGTGATACTTACAATATTTACGCCATCGCACTATATAAGGACTAAGGAGATGAGCGCTCACAGCTGGAACCTCCATCAGACCGCACTTTGATATGAAAGACTGGACTACCTTCGAATCATTAATAACTTTGATAGTCATATGTATTTGAACCAGGTTAATCATGAAACTGGATGGCTCAAGTGCTGAACCTATGTTACCAATGGCTTATTTATTTAGGCGTTTGGGTTAAATGAATTGCATTTAAGAAATATTTATTTTTATAGGATAGTTGGAAGGGTATGGTGATTTACGGCCCCTTCTTGTACATTGTCCATCGGAAAGAAAGGTTTCCCATATTTAATCTATAAGAGCAATATGACGTTGGTGATGGAAGACTAGCCGCGGTTGGATCCTCATTGTTTCTGATTGTGTTTGCACAGGTCGTATCATAGAGAACAGTCCTGCTGAGCGCTGTAACCAGCTGCACGTGGGAGACCGTATCCTGGCCGTGAACGGCATCGACATAATGAGAATGCACCATGAAGACATCGTTCAGATCATCAAAGATTCGGGCTACTCGGTCACTCTCACCATAGGCCCACCCCAAGGTAAGTGTGTCCACAGGTGATGTCAAGTGCAATCCTGTCCCATACCATGACGACTAGACACAGAAAGTGCACAGAGTGGGAGTCGAGTGGGCATATTTGTTTTTAGTTTAGGATACGTATTCATTGTTCCAGAAATGATTTTAAATGTTTAATCAAAATTGCAACTGGAATGTAAGGATTTCTGAGACAATGCCAGATATGGGTAGTGTATTGCAAATTTCACAGAAACCTTCCAACTGAGTTGCTGATAATGAAACATTACAAAGTACACATGTTTGAAAGATCATCTGAGGTCATACGGCTCTACTTTCTCGACTCAAAGCAAAGTGCATGGTATTCCTTTAAAAGAATGTATTTTACCTTATCCCTTGTGGCAGAAATCCTATGGGTTTTCTCAATATTTTAGGACGTTGTTTACTTTTTTTATACATGTACATTGCCTTATTTTTACCTAGATTTCCACCGTGTTGGCTTTGATTTGTATTCCATGACATATTGGTCATATTGGTTCAGACATGCAGATACCTTTTAAAATTACTTAAGGCTATTCGAATAACCACAGAGTAGATTCTAGTTGAGATGTCCGGTGTTTGTAATCATATCGAGGGATTTGATATCCAGTTGGGAGAAAGATGTTACCCTTATTTTCCACAGAAAAAAAAACAAAGGAATCGTATTACCACTAAACGAGCTTGTTAAACCTATTCAAGATGAGAATTTTGTTGAAGGTTCTATTATTTTTACTTGTTGTGTACTGGTAAGCACAGCCATAGAGGGTGTTTGGAAACGTGCCCCTTGTTTCCTGAGCTCTCTCTGACCGTGTGTGTCCTCCATTCTGCAGCCCCCGGTGTAGGACGGTCCTTCTCCGAGATTATACCCTCCTTCTCAAGGGTTCGCTTAGAGAAGACTGACTCAGGTCGTTATTTAATGTCTCCCCTACACAAGAATGCTTGTGACATGCCTGACCTATCTAATATCTTTGAACGGGAATTTCAGTTCAGCCTAGCTCGTTTTTAATATGAAGTTTGAAAATAACTTCTGTTTAACATTTGTTTTGTTGAGAAACGTTCCCCCAAAAATGTGGCTTCTTTCCGTAAAACCAAACATGACTCCACAGCAACTAATTTGTTGTTGTAGATTAAAACAAGCTATGACATGAATTACTACCATTTGATTTGGTTTGAGTTCTTATTTCCTTCCTTTCTGACATTAAACAAACGAAGTCTGTCTTGTCTAACCATTTGAGATTTTCAGTAACTCTAATCCCGGCTGTAGATGTGACTATTTTTTGTGGCTATCCATTTGTCCTGCCAGCTAACACGCTTAACATGCTCATTTCGTGTTTCAAACTGCAGGTGTACATCATTGATACGTTAATCTTTAATTCAAGTAATATAAATTTAGATATATAGATAGATAGGTAGATAGATAGATATATTTGATATATAATGGTTTTATAAACACGAGCTGATAGCGCTCCATATTTCTGTTTTATTTGTTGGTATAATGAGTTCACGTCTATTGTTGAACGGAAATGCTTTTGTACGCATCGATGGTCCATGCATGTAGATGATTATTCTTAGATTGACCTTATTTATTTTGACTTAGCACATTTTGATAATTTTTTCTCCTGCTTCATCAGATGGAGATGCATCGAGTACAGCCTCAACGCAAAGGGTGAGTGCAGTTTTCTTTATAAGACGATGTATTATGGACCTAACATGCGTACATTGCGTAATAGCTTAATGTATGTATGAAATGCGTGTATATCTCATGCTGCAGTAGTCCATTTCTGTAAAACATCAATTTCCATTCAGTATTCATAATAAATGTGATGGAACAAGACTTTCCTCATGTATGTCTACTTAGCACTCGTTGGTATGATTTGTACAGTTTAGCCTACTTAGGAACGTCCAGGTTTTGAATCTAAATGATATATGGAATATGTAGCTTCTGTATAGGATGCATGTCTTGACTTTATCAATATGTACATATTTTGGTTACTGGTTAAAGTGACGATCGTTTTATAGCTACGGTGAGAAGGAAATTTTACTTTTCGGTTATTTTCAGTATCTGTGCGAATAATAATATGGAGACGATTTTTTAACAAGATAATCTTCTTTCAGAGTTCTCAAGGCTCCATGATCAACGCGATGGCATATCCGGCTCAGAGTGAGAGCGACGTGTCGCGAAGGTCAGAATACTCCCCCTACCACACCCCGCCTGTACGCGCATTCACCGATAGGTCAGTACTAACCCCGCCACACACTAACCACCCCTCACACTCACGTACCTCCAAACTGCCTTAAAGGGCGACGACGGCAAGATGAGGGGCCACACTCAGTCCGTGACCAGCCAGACATTCATGTTTTCAGAGATCAAACAGAAGAACATGTTTATCAGAGGAAATTTTCATTTGGGTATAAGGTTTCCTGGTAAAGTTTGAAAATGATGAGATATTGTAGGAATATTTTGAATTTGACATAATCATTTCTAAAATAATAATGGAGGCAGTACTTGAATTTAAAGTTTCGCAAATTGTTTCTTTCATTTGATTAAAAAAAAATTGAAAAAAAAGGTATTTTAATCTGAAAACAACTTCTATTGAAACGAAACTACAACTCCGCACATGTTTGTTTTGGATTCTCAAATACAAAAGAATAACCTAGCTTCTAGAAAGGAGACGATGGGAACCTCGTATCCGTCTCCCCATGTCGACACTAATCCGGTACAAATCATTATATTGTAGTCATAAATGTAGTTTTTAATATGATTAATGAACCACTTAATCATAAGGTTACAAATAATTGCATGTCATAGAAAATGTAGAAAAGTAGTTGTACTAGCCTATCACTAATTTAGAGAGAAGGTAAGATTCATAACCTCGTGTGAAATACAATTTGGTTTGTCAACAACTACTACACCACACGCAATAAGTATTGATTTATTGCTCGATTTGCATATATATTAATATTCATTGTGCTCCGAAAAGTAAAGACCCTCGCTTCTGTTGTCTTAGATAATGGTCTATTTGTTTGAAATATAATTGAAAGTCTTTATATTACACAGGTTTCAGCCGACACCTTTAGCAATTGCCAATAGTGCTCTCAAAGACGGCCGGCCTAGAAATGCGCTCTCTCAGGTTTGTATCTTGATTTGCTATACCCATTTTTCGCACATGGAACTTAATGATACGCTCATAATACTCGTATCTATATACATTACCATTACAAGCACGCATTTTCTACAAATGTTTTGGTGTGTCTTTTTTTCTACTTACAAATCTTCTTACATACTCTTTAGCCTGGGAGTTTTGATGCAGACGAAGAGAAGTTTTATGCCGTGGAGTTACATAGAGGATCAAGAGGATTTGGCTTCTCTATCCGTGGGGGTCAGGAGTTCAATAGCATGCCGTTGTACGTACTACGGATAGCGGACGGCGGGGCTGCCGATCTGGACGGCCGATTACGGGTAATGCTCACATTTAATCAAATCACTAAAATGTCTTGTTGATTAGTAAAATGTCATCATTGTATTGTTGTTTTTGAAAAATAACCTATTGACCGTAACACTTCAATGTATTCAATCACGGACACGAGTCATAGGTTTTTATTATGATAAAGGATGACAACCAAACAGCAGTGGTACTTATTTGTCGTGATGTTATATCCCACATATGGTAAGACAATTAATCGATTGAACCCTTAAAGCCTCTACTCATCAGTATATCTTTTGAAAAAAAAAGAAAAATTCATTTTGTCAAGCGGACTATAGGCCTTAGAATACTAGAGCACACCAGAAGAGGATTACCTTTAATTTTTATAGCTCCCTTGTCAATGGAATGCTCTGAACTTGATTTGTTTTTATCATCAAACTAATTTCCTGTTGCAGGTTGGGGACCAAATAATAGAAATCAATGGTTATAATACCAATAACATGACACATGCAGAGGCGATAGATTTGATACAAAACGGTGGATCAACTGTCCGATTACTGGTAAAGCGAACAGGAAAACCACCCCCACAAATAGGTAAGTGAACGTAAAAAAAATCACATAACGTTTAAGAAGCTACGGTGAAAAGTGAAGTTCTCTGTTTATGATGTTTAAAAAGTGTGGCTGGCGAGTTTTCATTTCTCCCGCTCACTTCATGAACAATAAATCTACATTTCACAAGACCATGTTTGAATGTATTGTCTACGCTTGCCAGTCACTGTTTATAAAATGCTTCGGATTGGCATTATTAGAAGATCAAATGTGCAACACTAGTTAAGGTCTATTTTTCTTTACGATCCGTGCTGCTGCGAGATGTGAAATACTTCCAGTCAGTTCTCGAGATTAAAGATACAAAACTAAATCAAATCTTTTCTTCCCTCCCCTGACTTGCCCGTCTTTCATCAACAGTGGGACATTTCCCATCTTATGAAGTAAGATTTTACAATGATAAGGAAGTTTTGGTATGACGGATATTAGGGCATAGCCTTCAGTGTGCAGGGTGTTACCCAATTAGCATTGAAAAGTAGGTCGTTCTCCCATCTTACAACGTCTATGTTACCACCTGCGAAATCCTGCCTAAGCTACTCCATCTTCCACCTCGTGGCCTACCTTAGAACTTTGTTTTTTTTTGCTGTTTCTCTTCTCTTTTGATTTTGCTTCTTCTCTTTACGATGGCCAAGACTTCTATTTTGCAAAGAGTATTATTATTTCCAAATCATTTTAAAGACAAAAGGACATATTTTGTATAAGAAAGATGCCGCAAAGACTGCTATGCTGATAAAACCATGACGGTTTTAAAGTTAAATCAAAGTGTAGTGTACGTTTCATAGACGTTGGTGATAGAAATTAGCATTGGAATAAGAGGTTTGAAATGAAGCCAACTACAGCCTTGTCTGAGGATGGCTTTCATATTCCTAAATCTCACACGCCAATGACAGGAGACCATCGACTCGCACCACTATTTTTCTTCGTGTGTTTTATATTTGCTGCGTTTGAGACTCGAATTTCTGCGACGTTGTTGCATTGCTTCGTAGAAAGTTGCTGTTGCATACACATTAAGCATGGCATTGTTGTCTCTCGTTTGTCACTCCATAGATAGATCTCATATGTGTTGTGAAATCTGTGTTTAGCATGCTTTAAAATGCATGGATCTCTTATTGCAAGTAGAATTGAAATAGAATTCAATAGAATTCGATACCCCAATACGTTTGCTGATTTGGCATTATGGAGGTTCACCCAAATTAATTATTTCAACTTATATCGTCAATCTTTCTCAAAAGTTTTTTTTGCGTGTGTGAGAGATCCTTATTTGATATTCACAACTATCTTTTATAATTTCTATAACGAATGAAAGTCCGCGTTTTAAAGTATTTGCTTGAGAATCATACTTGTTATTAAACTTTTTATATATAAAGTATTTAACAAGAAGTGTGAAGAAAAATTACCGGTAGTATGAACAAACCATTGGACATAACCAAATTTACTATGCTTTGGTTTACCTATTCAGATGAAGAATGTACTTCCAACTTTACATTTTAAGTAGTATTAGTATCTTGTTATTCTTCTCTGTGTTTTTAAAGAATTTCACGGATTATGACATAGCATGACTTTTGACAGTTCAAAAAAGGGTTGCTTATATTCTGCTAAACTCGTTGATACTTGTACATAACCATAGACTAAACGAATAAAACCATGGTCTTAAATATGAAACGTAATTTCATGGCATGATTAGTTGTATTTCTAAGGAATCATGCTATTTTCGAGACAGTGATGTTAACGATATAGCAGAAACAGCCCTTTCCCTTAACTGTATTGATGTGTTCCTTCATAGGCATGATGTAGACCACCAGAGTTATTTAGACTTATTATGATTCTGGTGGAAAACGTACCGTCCAATACATAGATATTTTTTCTTAAAATGAATTTAAATAACTTTCAGTCTCCAATTCATTCTTTTTCTTCATGGCCATCAACCTATCTTCCCCTGTTACTACAAGATATGACTTTACTCTCAATATAATCGGATAAAGTGTGCCAGATAATTAAAGGCAAACAATCTACCTCCCAATAAAAGAAGAATGTATAACAATGTCTGCATAGTTATGTTAGGTTATGTAACCAAAGCTTTAACTTTTCATTTGGTTGCCTACCTACGATGAATACATTATTTCTGTTTAAAATTTGTTATCGAAAAATCCTTGACGTAATTCTGAGTTGCAAGATAAATTCAAGGTGTTTCTCTAAGTGTATATTTTCGAGTTTTAAATGGATATCATCTGAGTTATTAATGTTTTGGGATTCTAATAAGGATATATCTATGTTTAATAGGATCGTCTCAATCTTCCTCTGGACTCCGACCGCCTCCCCCGCCAGCCCTATCCAATGGACCTGTAGGTCAGAGCTCGCCCAGCGTGCCCCGACGCAACCTGGACCCGCGCGACTCTTACTACTACAACAACCTGGTGAGCCACTCCCGCCAGCACTCCGCATACTGAGCCCGCCACGCCACCTACCGCCGGGCTGTGGTCACAGGTCAAAGGTCAGGGTGCGCCGTCGCCTCTGACACGGCCGCCCTGCCGCCGCGCGCCGCTAAAGGATACCATCCTTCGGCGTCGTCCGCTCGCGCAGGACGTTGGCCATTTACCCAATATGACACCGACCGGAAGTAGCGGTCCCAGTATGCGCAAGGTGGTCAACGCGCATCGCCCCTTACCGGAAGTGGAGGCACCAGGTTGAAGAGGTGTCCACTTGGCCTGAGGGTTGCGTCATGACCCTCTGCTGCAGTACCTTGGTTGCTATGGAAACGTTGACTCCCACAATAATGGACTCCATTGGAGCGCTGCCTGGCTGGACGTGAAGCCAGACCGAGGAGTCGCTATTTGGAGATACGCAGTCACCGAAAGGAGAGAATGTCATTGGTTGTTGCTCTTAAAAAAAAATCAAATATACATATGTGAATTAGCATGAATGAAAACGAGCGATAATAAAGAACTCAATAAGTTATATGTTACCTATCTGACTTAAAGGAAACCCTGTTTTCTTCCTGAAGGATCTACAAGGGTCCACAACACTGATGCACGACCATTGCACTCAGCGTATTGGTTGTTATCATCGAACGGGGAAAAGTGGAGACGCACCTGTCAAGTGCCTGCTGTTACCATAGTAACTGCTACGTTATCTTAGCAACTGTTACTCTAGTGTTTAGTAACGTTTTAAGTAACAAAACCCATTCCTGAATGTTAGTTGCTCGTAAAAACAGAGTGATATGGGAAATGTCAGGTTTTAAATGAGGCGAATACTCAACATCGTCGACGATAGCTCCATTTAGAAGAAAGAGGCGTCCTCTACTTGCAGGCACTTAGGTGCCACAAAGAGAAAATATAGAAACCATCCGGATGGCATCTGCGTTGCCTGCTGCTGTCGTGTTGTAGCATGGGACGCCGGGAGGCGGGAGAACACACTGTTTGCAGCTATACCTCGGTACAGTTACGTGATGAACCATATCAGGAATGTCATAGTTATCTGACCAAGCCCGACTGGATAATCCCACCACTTAATACCCGACCAAGGGCACCATTTGGTGTGTGCCCAGTGTGCAGCCGACCAAGACCGACTGTGACTTGTATGAATGGTGTTCGGGGCTGTGCAACCAACCATGCTCCGATTCTAGTTCCTAGAAGGTAGTAGAATAGCCGAAAAAAAAACATTTAATTTATTCTCAGATGGAATTGCACCAAGATGAGTTAATTGTTTTCCTATAAGCCATTGGTATCAAGAAAGTATAAACAGTACGTTTGTTTTGTGCATTGTTTGAGGCTGGTGAAGAATGAGTTAAAGCATGAAAGATGGGGAACATCGATTTGCATGAAATAGAGTTATAGAAAGTTTACCTGTGTTCATGAGTTTATATATATTTTTTGTGTATAAAGACTTATTCAATGCACATTGGAGTTCATCATTGCATCATAAGCGGAGTCTTATTTAACCTGCTTGCAGTAAGCTTCTCCATGCTTATTAGCCTCCCAAAAAACAAATTATGTTGGGTTTTTTTACAGAAGAGACGTAGGTTTAGGCAGCTATTATGTCTGTTTTTGTTTCAAGTAACACCGTTCTAGTCATCGCGTGTTTTAAGATGTGGTCGGCAACGGTGAAAGAAAAAGCATATCTGTGCTGCTGTAGATGGTTGTATCAGAATGCATCAGAATGTGTCCTCTTCAGTTTCCCAGAGCAAAAGCCCAGCAACCTGCTTGGAGTTTACAACTGTTATTTAAAAAGATGAGTAAGATTTTAAGGTGATAATACCTTTGCTGTTGACCAGTATTTTTTTTATTCAGTTCTTGCAAATTGCGTAACTGTAATCACTGGATACCTTGGAGAGTCACTTAATGTTGCTTATATTTTTTAACTAAATGGCCACTGGTGTTGGTTACAGATTCGTCCCAGATAACTTCTTCAAAATGATATTTAGTTTTCCCTGCTGTTTGTGTCAGAGGAAAGGTACGTTGACCAGGTGTGAGTTGCATCTAATGAATGCCTTGATCAGTGTATATGTGCCCCTAACTTAACCTTCCAACATATCAACAATGTGAGAGTAAATTAACAGCTTACCTTTCACATTGTATATTTTTCCAAGTTAAGTCCTATTGATATACAATGTATGAAGCTTTCCAGTGTCTATAGATAGGCTTAATGATAGAATTGTGATCCTCTGTTAAGTATAATATATATAAATATATATATATATGTATGTATCTAGAAGGAAACTCAAGTTTTAATGTTATCTTACTCGAAATAGGGAACAGAATTACAACTTCGAATGAATTCCAAAACTTCCTTGTATAACTCTTCAGAAATTGTTATATTTGACTATATCCTATCTAAGTTTCATACTGGCACTCGCAAGATCTCATCATTTGGTAATCTTATCAATCCTAAGGAAATGCCCAACATGCAGTCAATGCTGTCGATCCTCGTTAAACGCCTGGCCGTATCATGTGTAATTGCGTATTAGTTAACAGTACGGAGTGTAGGCCGTTTGTGGAGTCAATTTTATTTGTCGTTACTTGCTCTCTTTACCCCAAAAAACTAATTGTGATGACTTTGTCAAAGGAAATCAAATGACCAGTTACTTAAAAGAGATGGAGGAGGAAGTATGCGTGCCTTGTGGTTGCAAGAGTTGAGCTGAGATGGACAAGTGTCCATGACCAAGTGAGCATGTTTCATACTGCACTATATTAGTTATTTTGCATTTATTTCCTAATAGATAGTCCTAATTAAAAGAGAGTGGTTCGCGGGTTCGCCACTGCTTCCTCGCCATCAAACGTAGCAGTGGAATCGCTCAGTCGATCTGTTGTATGTTTTGAGCATATTTTTGGTAGTTTACGAGATTCCATCTGTCTCTGTTTTTTGAATCATTAGACAGTACGTTTTTTACCTGTAATTAGCCATAAAATGTGCATATTGATTAACAGATTTAGGTATTAGGATCGATTCTCTCTCACTGGATGTTGGTGTTGAAAATGGAACATGGAGTTGTGTTGGCCGCATAACAAACTTACGTTATGTGGTATCCTGGCAACACTGTGTTTTGCGTGTTTGTTCTTCATCCGACATGATGTTGTATATAGGACAATACTCTGCCAGCCGATCAGGGGAATGCCCAATTAATGTGTAAATAGCCGATATGAAATACCGTTATAAAATCACACCGCTCTCATTATACTCGTGTTGGGAGCGATCGCTTCACGTGTGGTAACCTCTCACTGTACATATGTATTAACAATAGAAAAAAAGTCAAACAATGACAAAAGCTGCAAAGTTCGTTGGCAGTGTGAATTCCGCCAAAACAATTCATGTTGTGCACACCAGGGGAAATGACCGGAGCCGGCGTTCAGGTTCCTCCATGCTAAACACGCTGGCGTCATCTGTCGTTGATGACGGTAGTAAGCGTCTCAGCTCTCCGTAGCGCGTTTCATCCGACTCTGCTGTACTAGTGGTCCAGTGGGCCACCTTTTCTATGTATTCATATTCTTGTTCCTCGTATGATAACCCGTACGAGGCGACTGCAATACTGGCTGTATAATGCAAGATATCCCATCCCAAACTAATAAAGTTTACCCATTTCATATAAACACCTTGTTGTTTTGTATGTTAATCTGTTTTGGGGACACCTGTTAGTAGTCTACCATATGGGGCTTGATAGTTCCAGTAGCGCGTCAAGTTGCCCATCTTACTGTTGACCCAATAAGTAGCGGCAGTCACCTGAATACCGACAAGGCTATGCTGGATGCCTGCACTTCTTCTCTTCTTTAATACGATTGGTAGGGCAGGGAGATAGCGAGTGTAACAGCGTGCAGCGTAGTCTACGCGAGCTGACTTTACTTTGATTTCCCATATAAAGTTATGCAAATTCAATTCCTTTGTCAACCAGTTTATAGGCATATCCTACAATACACAATGGCGCCACCTGGTGATTTTCAAAAACTAACAATGATCATTTCAAACCGGTTCATTTTGCTAATTCTAATAATTAGGTCAATTTATATTTGAGTGGTTTGTTTAGGAAATGTTCTGAAAATGTAGATTTCTTCAGATATTTTAAAAACAAGGACGATGACCTGTGGTTTTAAAAACTTAATAGTACTATACATTTACCATATACTGTGAAAGCTTGAAAAAAAATGTGGAAAAATTACTCCAGAATTTTTAAGTATTATATAATGTTATCATAACACTTATCTCTAAATAAAAACTATTATGGTGACCCCCATCTTTTCGAATTAGCAATGTGTTCACATGGAGATCACTACATTCAATTTTCATGAAATTAAAATGGGTTTTACTTTTCAAGATAAATTGTCTGATATGCCTTTAAATCTATTATAATCTTCAATTTCAATAGATCTAGTGCGGGGCCGGTGGGTCGGGGGCCGCAGACAAAAAACTCCAAAGAAGTTCCATTCCTACCAAAAAATATAACCATTTCGAATTCTTGATACGCCTCTGTACCATACTATCGTAAAACCGGATGAGTTTTAATCTTGGCTCCCGTATGCCACGACTGGCGTTTGGCGTAGTGATATCACGAGGCGGAGCCGAGTGGTATCCGGAATGAAACGCCAGGAGTGGCATACGGGAGCCAAGATTAAAACGAATCAGGTTTTGATTTTATCCTACCCCTCTCTACAATATTTTAATATGAAAATCATGAATGAAAATCATCAAAATTCTGTATGCCCTTAGTAGCATACAAACGTCCGTATGCCAGTCAGCGTGGCATACGGAATCTCAATGTTAAGCCTATGGGATTAGGGGTAGGATAAATGCGAAGATATGCAACGCATATATATATATTTGTCAAAATGAACGAACAGGAGGGTAGCCAGGCACGCATTAACATGTTAAAGTATGTTCACACATATTACTATCACTACGGGATTGGTGTTTCTCAGAAGCATTTTGTTAGGTCAGCTATTTAGATAAAGATCTTCGGGTATATTTATGATCATGGTGGCAGGTTTTAGCCTTTGTTTATAAGAAAGTCAACTCATCTGTTCTTGGGCCTCTGAACGATCAGAGACGGCCATTATGACAAGAAATCTACGTATGTTCAGTTGGAATGTGATTTGTGTCTACAGTTTCAGTGATTTTAAATGGTCAGTACTTAAACGTAGACTAGCTAAATTTCCAAATATATGGGGGGGGGGGGGATTTCTGTGCAGTACATGCATTGTTCTGAATGCCGATGACTCGAAACTGTAGTTCTATCGCTACTCATCTCACTACTTGCGATAAAACGCTGCTGTTTGTCAACTGTAGCGCCAAATATAAGCGCTGTTGGGTTGTCTATTGGCTGGTCCCAAACCTGGAAACCTGGGCCCTGTTTTTCAGTCACGACAATCGTTATGGGCGACGTGTTTTTGCCATCAGTGTTCGATAGACAGGACACTGTAGTGAACAGGCGATATGTCGTGAGTGAAAGAGTCGCAGGGCGTCCAGATGTGTTTTTCAGTCACGACAATCGTGGGGTCACATGATTGAAAATGTCGCCCAAATTGTCGTCGGTTCATGACAGCTATGGACATGTCGTACAGAATGCGCAACTTCACTTCCCCTAGGAATTAAGTCATGAAATTTTAACACGAGTAAGGTATACATATAATCGATAATCGTACCAAATATGGAGAAAAACGGCCACACCGTTCCAAAGATATCGGCATTTGAATTTTGTCATAGCAAATACTGCTCTGGTGGCCAGTGTACCCCTACCATTACGAGCACTTCCCGCCAGCCTCCGGGGGGAGACAAAAAGAACAGCCAAAACCCTGCCGCAATAGGGAGGGAGAGAAAAAGAACAGCGACCAACGATAACGCACGGAGGGAGTGAAAAATTCAAACGCCGATATCTTCGGAATGCTACAGCTGACGGTGCGGCCGTTTTTCTTCATATTTGGGACGATTATAGGTTATATGTATCCCTTACTCGTATTAAAATTTCATGGCTTAATTCCGTCGGGAAGTGGTAAAATCCTCTATATACGCACAGTGATGTGTTATAGAACCTAAGACAGTTCTATACTTGTCGTGACGGCCGACACTTTTAGCGGCGATCGTCATTGGTGCACTACAATCGTGTCTATAGAACATCTTGTGTCTTCCAGAATGTCGTGGAATCACTGGATGAGCATACAGCATCGTTGGCTGACGATGTTGTGACTGAAAAACAGGGCCCTGGTCTATGTATTCACACAGTATCTATTTGATGGGGAACCAGTCTAGCAGGTCCCAGCCCCAACTGCTACTGTAACACTTGGATGCATGTTCAGGGCAGCATCAAAGTCAGAAGTTCTTTAGCAGTGGCGTCAGAATAGGGGGGGGGGAGGACTGCCCCCTTTTTTGCCTGACTTTTTAGTGTGCGATGATGACTAAGCCCTGACTTTTCACTGTAGAAAAATATCAAAGTCTGACTTTTTAGTGTACAATGAAGGCTAAGACCAGACTTTTCACAGACCATTCACAGATTCAGGGTAAATCCAGTGGAACAGGTCAATGTCAAAGACTGACTTCATATAAAAAAGTCAGCAATTTTTCAGTTCGCACCGAACAGGAGACAGAGAGAGAACATGAGACAGAGATAGAACATGATACAGAGGCGGAGATAGAACAGGAGACGGGGATTGAAAAGGAGAGTGGTATAGAAAGGGAAGAGGGAGGCAAAGTACTGGAGAAGGACAGAGACAAAGAAGCAGAGACCAAGAGAGAGAATAATACAGTGTCAGAGGTAGGAACCTTTGTGGCAGCAATGTATGAAAATAAGTGGTATGTAGGCAAAGTTATTAAAATCAATTTGCAGCAGCTAGACCCTGTGCAGCTATCATTCATGAAATGGTCCCAAGGTAAACTGAAATGGCCCTCTGCGGGATGAAATGTGGGTTCCCCTGAGAGACATTTTGTGCTTCATCAATACTCCAATGAAGGCCCCAAAGGGTGGGCTTTTTGTCTTGAGTGAGGAAGACTCTGACAAAGTAAATACAATTTTGCAAAAGTAGTACCAATGGTTTAAAACTTTCATAGCTATCACCCAGATTCTTCTCATTAATGTAACGCGATACTAATATAACATGTTTAATGAAAAATGTCAAAGCTGTGACCTGACCCAACATCATCTGTGAGGATATGTTTCTCCGCTGGTCACAGTGGCTTAAAAGGAGAAAATGTCAGTAGATTTTTTCATGTTGTTTAACATGTTTAAGCATTCACCAAGTGTATGAAAAATGTCAAAGCTGTGACCCGACCCAACATCATCTGCGAGGATACGTTTCTCCGCTGGTCACAGTGGCTTAAAAGGAAATAATACAGCAGTGGTAGATTTACTGCTTCATCAAAGGCCAATCCTTCTCATACCATGTCTATGTGGTGTGGGAAGTAAAAGAACACTCCCCTCTGTAACTGTGCAGGGGTAAGATTTCTACCTACATCTCATTTTAGATAATTTTTAAGTCGCCAGTTATCTTTACATAGCCCATTTTCTTATGAATTCTGGGTATATGATTAACGTAAATTTGAATTGGTTTAAGTTAATATTATGCTTCATCAAGTTGTTTGCTGTAAAAAGAAAGAGTTTCGTATAGCTATTATAAACACTTTGGTACTGCAGAATGCACAAGGTTTGTTTCATTGTGGTTTAAAGAATAGAAATATAGCCTGTGTTCTTCCCCAGTAGGTGCTTAGAATAGCATCTAGGGTGGAAATGATTTGTGAAAGGTTTGAATTGTGTTTCAAAATTTCTTGTTGTGCTTCAAAGTGCTCCTGTGTTCAGAGATTCATTCACAAAGTTGTATGCTGTAAAAAACCAATTTGGTATAGCTGCTATAAATATTTCCTAGTCTCAGAGCAGGCTGAGGATATTGTAGTTTCACAGGGTCTTTACATCACCAGCTAATCTTTACGTGGCTCAAATTGATACAGGTTTATCTAAGGGAAAAATAGATAAAATTGAATCTTTTCAAACACTTTTGTACTGCAGCATGCACAAGGTTTGTGTCAGTGTGATTCAAAACCGAGAAATATAGCCTGTGTTCTTCACCAGTGGGTGCTTGGAATAGCATCTAGGGTGGAAATGACTTGTGAAAGGTTTGAATTGTGCTTCAAAATTTCTTGTTGTGCTTCAAAGTGCTCCTGTGTTCACAGATTCATTCACAAAGTTGTATGCTGTAAAAAAAAAAATTTGTATAGCTACTATATATATTTCCTAGTCTCAGAGCAGGCTGAGGATATTGTAGTTTCATATGTTCTTTACATCGCTTGGTAATCTTTACGTAGATCCAATTGATACAGGTTTATCTAAAGGAAAAAGAATAAAATTTAATATCTTAAAAGACTTTCTCATTTGAAAAAGAAGAAGCTTCTAAATGGAAATAAAAACAACATTTCAATGCGATTTGAAAAAAGTATTGTGTGTGTTGTTTGTGGTAGTATTATTGCCATTAAAATGCTATATATTTTGCTTTAAAATTATTTTTAACTACCATTTTGCACGAAATTTAAATAAGGAAATATATATGAGTAAGTAGACATAAGTTCCGAAGAAATTTTTAATACATCTTCATTATGAAAGAATTTTAGACATAGAATGACACATTTAATCTTTACGTCGCCACTTTTGCATAGAGCAGTGCAACCTAATTATATAACTTAGTAGAAATTTGCTTTCGCTATTGTAATAAGGCAGTGTTTAACAGTAGCATCAGGTGGGTATTGGTGGCACATTGGTATTTTGCTTCACAGGATAACTGTTGACACAAAGCATTATACAACATTTGATGGCCTTTTAAGTGAACACAATTATGCTCTGCACTCTTTCAGGGATAAAGAATACTTTAAAGTTTGATTTTTTTGCCTCACAAATAAAAGTACATAGATTAATAATGAAAGCTACTTTGAAGACCATCAGCATCAACAAAATTAGTTATTCACCTGGTCTAAATTTTGTGGCGATGTAAAGATAAATTTCAGTGGTAGTATTCTTCAAAGCGCCATTGTGAGTGATCTTAGGCCGATATCTTGTAGCAAATTCTTCCTGATATGGAGGAACATCACTAAAAGTGTATAAGATTTATTTAAAAAAAGGGTGTCAAAAACAGGGGTTCCTCCCATTTTGTGAGAACAGGTCATTTATAGAAAGTATTCCCTATGTATAACGAACCTAAATTCATATCTTCCTAAAATAATACTCTAAATGATTATCTCAATCATGAGACACATTTGTATAGAGCTACCATCCTATGACACCAATGTCTCCCAGCTTCAATACTAATAGAGAGTGACTGCCATCAAATTCTGATTGTTAATATGCTGAAACTGAACCAAATATAATCATATTCACAACGAAGAACTCTGTATGTCTCTTCCACATAAATCCAGGATTTTATCATTTTCTATTATTAATTGCTTGTGACAATTATTTTTCTAAACAGAAAGCTACCTCAACTAGTGCTATTGTTCTGTAAATGTGTAGTTATATGCTCAAACAGCCCCGTTTTTGAATACAACATGGCCATGCCATAGGTGGAGTCAATGGTACAAATGCACTATTGATTGTCAGACAGTAACACAAAATGACCTACTTTCAGGATACAAGAACTTTTGGTGCCAAAATTACACTTTATCATGTTATGAAACTACAGAAACATTCAAAACATTTTCAATTTTGGAATTTGCTGAGTAGTAGAAACTTATTCAAAGTGCATGAGTGTGTATCAGAGGTGATAGCCCAGCAGCTGGTGTGGACTGCCCCCTCCAAGTACAGCACATACTGTAAGCTACACTCAAGGTACACCTGGTTGGGTCCCTGCTCAATGTAGGGATCTAAAGAAAACTTGGAGTAATTTTGGACTTTTCACTATGGAGCTATCATGTTGAATGATCTATATCATAATATAAGAAATACAGAGGCCCTTAATGAATTTACAGCAACTCAGAAATTATGGATATTACATTTTGTATTTTGATAACATATGATTCTTATATAACAGTTAGAATGAATGCTATATTTTCCACTTTGATTAAATGATGTTTGTATCCACCATTAGAAACATTTGATTCTCTTCCAGAATAAAAATTACCCTGCTGCCCCAAATTACAATTAAGGGAGAGGTTTATTACATTTGTGGTTACAAAGTTTATTAAATTTAAGGGTATTACAAATAAGGTTGACTAGGTTATTACATTTAAGGAAGGTGTTTTTACAATTAAGGGAGTTTATAACAAATATGGTTGAAATTATATTACATTTAAGAGTTGTTTCATATATGGGTTTTTAGAACATTTAAGGGTGTAACAAGCGTTGCATCTTCCAAACAGGCTGTTAGAATGAGTGATATTTAGCTAGGGGTATTGTAATCATGTTTATTTTATTTCCTTCGCGTTGAATGTGGTTAACAGTGCACTACTTGTACAAGAAGTTCTCATGTCCAAATGGAAGAACTGATCCTGTATCTTATTACGAGAAATAAAAACCTCAGAATTTTGATGTTTGAAATAAACACATCTAAATATACAAATTAAAAGAAAATTTACATAGAATCGAGAACCTCCCTTATGGTGTAAAAGAACCTTGAGGAAGTTTGGTAAGGACATTATGGTTGACTGGACGTTAAATTAAAAAAAAAAAAGCAACCCTTCCTGGCATGCCTACCCTTAGCAAGCATCCTCATCTTTGACATGGTTGCTAAGCATGACTGCCAAGAATGTCCACTTTCAGCATGCCTTCCCTGTCACCCCTCCTTAGCATGCCCGCTGAATACATCATTCTCAGCATGCCCTCTTTTGAATGCCCATCAAGGTATACCCATCCTCAGCATGCCCACTGAGCATGCCGAGAATAACATGCCTGCCATCGGTGCGCCCATATTGTATGCCCATCCTTGGCAGGCCTGTCCTCAATACAACCTCCATGAAGTACCCTGGCAGGCAGTCCCATGCTTTCAGTGCACACAAATATTAAGTAAATTTAGTTATGAAAACTTAAAGGTTATCTATTTTAGTTGGTAATCAAAGAAGGACAATTACCTAACAAACAAGCGAATTGAAGACATTCATCGGAAAGATAGACACTTGCTAGCAGTAGAAGTCAGTCTCCAAAGAGTAAAACAAATAGTACTATCGAATACTCTTTATCTTATCCATAAGCTGAACTTAGAATGACAACTTATTGAATGGTGGACATGTGAACAAGTACTTAAAGTAGAGCCTCCTGCAATACATACTAGACGTACAAGTACAATAAAGATGAACATTCATGAAAAGACTGAAAGATAATTGTTTAGAAAATCACCTTTCTACTAAGGAGTAATGTACTGCAATGAATTGAGACCAGAGACATAATCTGCACAAGGCAAGAACATCTCTAAACGCTATGTAGAAAATGAAGTAAAGACCAGTCATAAAAGCTGTTACAAATCCCAAAATTGTTTTTTATATAAAATATATATTTATTAGGATACCTGGTCATAAGGTCTGAGAAATTGGCTTTTTCAAAAACTTATTATGATTTCATAGCACATATTAGTGCAGTTTTATTCTCAGTAATATATGGAATAGATTAATGGTGGTCTGTCTAATATTCCTTTACCTTCATTATACTAAAGATTTGAAGGTATTTGTATGTGCTGTGTAATAGTTACTATGCTTGGAGAGTGTTATGACAGGAATACTGGGAGAGTGACTTAACCAGTGGACTGAGTGACCTTCACCTTGCACCTTGATTGGGTTGGATCACCTGACAACCTGTTGGTTGCTTTGGAGCAATTATGTTGCAGACAGACCGGCACTGACCACCCACCACAGGTGTATAAAAGACCAGCCAGAAACTGACTTCTGGAGAGATCCTCACTCCCTGTAGAAGGTGAAGGACCAGACTACCTCTACAGGAACCTCCCTCAACTGGAGGCCCTGTGAATCCTGCTCCCGTGCTGCCACCTTCACCACCACTCTACAGAGGGGCTACTCTGTACAAGACATATCACCTGCCTGCTGAAAGCTATTATAGGTATACACTTTGCCTGATTTTCTTATGTATATGTGGGTAGGAGTGTTATTCAGATAGCCTTTCTAGTCTTCCTTTGATATATTACTGAGATACATTTAATGATTTTCTATAATAAAGTAAAAGTTTGTTTCACCATTTCACTGACCTATACATCTTTTATTTCACAGCTCTACTTTGCTGATAGAAGACCTGTCCTGTCCAGTTACCCAGACCAGAGAGATAGACTATACCTAATCACTATATATATATTACAATATACATTTAAATAATTAAAATTCCTCAACCATCATCATTGTTTGTCTGCACCGCTCCAGTTTATCGCTCCACAAAACCTGTTTCCCGCATTTGCTCGAGTGTTGCAGTGTGGCTCAATCTATCTGAAGGTGGTGCCCTCTCTCGGCTGCCGTCCTCAACTTTAGGTCATTACAGCTCCTATTATTTCACGTTACACAGGATTAGACCAAAGCTTTAAAATCTAAGTTAAGCACATCTTCAGGGCGGTCATTATCCCTGGCGTGCAGTATGTAGGAAAATTCCAGCATTAAACCTAAAGTACCTTATGCATATACTCCCGGGGGTCGACCCACCTCTTATTATAGTAAATATAATAAGGAAATTATAACAAACTCTCTATTCTTCTTCTCTTTAACTGCTGTGCCTACCTCTGTTAGAGGCGGCACCCCAGTTCGGGATGACCCTTATAATAAATAAGGGGAATCCAACACCTCATCTCTTTTCATCAGCCCACTTCTATTTGAGATTGAATGCGGAAAGAGTACCATGTAATGTTTCCATAACTTTTAAAACCGAATCTATGAAATGTCTCTAGTTCAAAAAGGAAATGGCACCAAATTCATCAGCCAGAATATCCGAGGCCTATTCAATATGTTAGATGAGTTAAAAAACAGCTTCAAAGGTGGCGACTTCATTTGTCTCTCAGAAACTTTGCTGCATCCGGGCTACACAGAGGGAATGCTAAGTTGGGCTGGCTACAAGCTGTTCAGACTTGATAGAGATTCTTCCACTTTGGGAGGTATTGTTTGCTACGTGTCTGCAAAATTTTATCCTTATACAACTATACACGAGACAAGAGAAACCAAAGACAACCATGAGCTCCTTGTTTTAAACGTGGATAAGCCGGGTCACCGCAAATTGAGTGTGATCACTAGCTATAAACAGCCTCCCAAATCAGCATCCATTTTTTACGATAAGTTATACGAAATAGTAAATCATTCGGAAATAGCCAACAGAGAAATTTGGGTCCTCGGGGATATAAACATAGATTTAAAAAAAAAAAACACCTCAGAATACCGTCATGCACAGAGTTTTATTCGTTTAACCGGGTTAAAACAGTTAATTAAAAGTGTAACAAGACCGAACCCACGAGGCGGTACAATCATCGACCATGTGTATACAAACTCAATTTTTGTGAAATCCTCTTCTGTACAAAATGACATGCTCAGCGACCATTATCCAACCTTTGCCTGTAGGAAAAAGGTACATTGTGCAAGAAACCCCATAACCTTTGAGGGCCGCAGCTACAAAATGATTGAAAAGCGAAAAGCTGAGGAGTATTTCCACAACGTAGACTGGGGAAATTTCAATGAAACTAATGATGTGAACTTGAAATGGGAGCTACTGTTTGAAATTATTAACGGATATTTAGATATGCAGTGTCCCATTAAACATTCAAAATTCAGGGTGAGTGTTGAACTCTTAAATTTGATTAACCACAGGCGTCACTTAGTAGCTCAATATAAAAAATTCAAACAGAACTCAATATTAATTCAAACCAGACGAATTGCCAGAGAAATAAAACACCTAATTAGACTAGAAAAGAGTAATTTCTGCAAGAATAGCCTAAACTCAGCAAAGGGACAATCTAAAAAGTTCTGGCTGATTATTAAGGACATTATAAGTAGCAAAGTCACCACAAATGAATGGCAATTAGTTGTAAATAAGAAAACTGTTTCACGCCAGGATACCGCCACTGTATTCAATGAGTTCTTTGCCTCTATAGGCGAACAATTGTTTTGCCGGGTTAACCAATAACTATTCTCAGATAATGTCGCCTACCTACATGAATTAGCCTCACCAATTGTCACAGACCTGCAAGTCGAATATAGTGTTTCCGACATAAACCGTTTCATTAAAAGCATTGATTGCTCAAAATCAAGTGGATTACCGCATATCAGGACCTCTGTTCTTAAGTGCATTCTTGGGTTGATCAAACAGCAACTAACTACTCTTATTAATGTGTCAGTTGATACTCGAACTTTCCCAGCCCAATGGAAAACCGCAAAGGTTGTGGCAATACTGAAGTCGGGGGACATTTCTCATCTCGAGAACTGAAAACCGATCTCGTTATTGTGCCTACCCAGCAAACTTACTGAAAAAAATGGTTCATGATACCTTGTATGACCTGATGCAGAATGCCAACATCCTGGCAAACCAACAGTTTGGATTTCGCCCAAACAGGAGTACAACTGATGCGATTTTTTGTCTTTGCAAACAACTGTATGCTGCACGTAGCACAGGCAACTAAGTTGCCTGTTGCTACGTTGATTTTCAAAAGGCTTTTGATAGCATTCACCATAATCTTCTGTTACTTAAATTTCAAAAAGTCCTAAAGCTCCCTTACAACATAGTGGATTGGTTAAAAGATTATCTAGATAAACGGAAGCAATTTGTTTTTATAAATGGCACTGCATCAGAGTTAAACACAGTCAAGTACGGAGTCCCACAAGGCTCCGTACTAGGCCCGCTACTGTTCATCTTATTTATAAACGACCTGGGTAGTTGCTTTAAAAAGGCGGATTTTCTTCAATATGCAGATGACCTGGTGTTTTACATTACAGGTCCAAACCCGAATAATATCGTTATCGAAATGCAAAGCGAGGTTTCGGCTTTGGGGGATTGGTGTGCATCAAACGGCCTCACCGTAAACGTGGGAAAAACTAAGATGATGTGGTTCGGAACAATCCCAAAGCTGAAACAAGCTCCACTTTTGAACATTAAACTCTCAGGCCTGCCAATTTCCACCTGTGAACATTACAAATATTTAGGTATAACCCTGGATAGGCTCTTACATGGTCAACCCACATAAACCAAATGGTAAAAAATATCAGCGGACAAATCTATAAATTTGGCAAATTAAGGTATTGTCTCACGGCCGATGCCGCAAGGCTAGTGTTCTTATCAAATGTGGTCCCGCTCTTTGAGTATTGCTCTTTTGTCTACTATAGAGGTCTAAGGATATTGTTGAATAAGTTCAATTGATACACCAGATTCAGTGATTTAGAGTTGGAATGTAAGCTGGATCCACTGTGGAAAAGGCGGAAGAAACTGCTTCTTGTGCATATGTTTAAAAACAGATTCAATATCGAATGGCTGGATCAACTACCAAGGAGAACCAGATCGTCAGAAAAAAAAACGATTCTACACTGACTTTACAAAGAGCAGTACTGTACTACGTTCTCCCTATTACAGGGGTGCAAAGCTCTGGGATACCCTGACAGTCAGTGCACAGGAGCAAGCAGACACCGAACATTTCAAAAAGGCTATTGAGCCATTTTTGTAAACAGAGACTCCTTATACTGTAAAGTAACATTATGGACTCAGTTATTCATTATTCATTATCAATGTCACTACCTATTCTTTTCCAGCCAAGTGGCTGATTAAAAATGTTTGATTAAAATGTATCATGAAGACCAATGCAAGCAAGCAAGCCAGTTACGGCGCCTGAAAAACTCGGTTGTATCTGAGAGGTGTATGTTTACTAAATAAAAAAAATAAATAAAAAAAATTTATAGTAGCAACACAACATGAACAAAACATATCCTGTGAATAAGGAGTAGACTTCTCCCTTTCGCGCCTTGTCCCGGGCATTATTCTTAGCCCATGTCGGGGGACAAGACTAAGCTTCAATCAGTCTCTCTGGCCTCCTGATCATCCTCAGAGACCGGCGTAGCACAGGTGTTTCTGTGAGAGCTGGGGTAGGTGGACCAGCTGATGTAGCCGGATTAGTTGCCGCGGCCACAGAAGGCTGATAGTGGTCAGGTCGAGTCAGAGTTGTAGGACTCTGCACTGCAGAACTTGGCTGGGAGTCTGCAGTCTCAGTTAGCTGCAGATGTCGACGATTTCTCTGGAAAATGCCTGACTCTGTCTGCACATTATATGACCTTGGAGTCTCGGCTGAGGTGGCTATCACACCTTTAGTCGTCCAAGTCTTTTACCACGATACCTTTCACATCCTTGGCGATACCAGGCCACCACACAAACTCCTTTGCTCGTTCAAGGCATTTTGTGATACCCTGATGGCCTTAGTGTATCTTGTCAAGAATATCTGGTCTCATCTTTTCCGGGACGATGATCCTGTTGCCATAAGTCAGTAGACCATTACTAACTGATAGGCTCCCTCTCACATTGAAGAGCTGTTTCAGCTGGTCTGGGACGTCCTGGGCATACACACTTGCGGCTCGGAGGACATCATCATCGTGTGTCGCCTTCCGAAGCTCTGCCATCCGGTGGTCAGACATGGGAAGACTCTCCTCTACCATGGTCATGTGTATTGCAACCTCTGTGTCTGTCACAGTTGCATTATCCCACTTAGGGCTTCGTGAAAGTGCATCAGATATCACCATCGTCTTTCCAGGTGCATACTCAGTCTTCCCATTAAAGCGGAGCATGCACATCAACAAACGTTGACATCTCAAGGGTGCTCTGTCTAAGTCCTTCTCGTTGATCAGAGTCACCAAGGGTTTGTGGTCTGTTAAGACCTTAAAGTTCTCCAGCCCACAAAGGAAACGATCAAACTTCTCACAGGCCCAGACACTAGCGAGACATTCCTTCTCAATCTGGGCATACCGTTGTTCAGCTGACGATAGGGTCCTTGAACAGTATGCGATGGGCTTCAGCTGACCATCGTGGTCCTGAAGCAGCACACCACCTCGACCATAGCTACTCGCATCAACACTCACTACGGTCGGCTTGCAAACATCGTAGTAGGCAAGAGCTTGGGCTGATGATACCAGCTTTTTCATCCTATCAAAGGCTTCCTGCTCTGTAAACCAAGCTGGGTCGCTGTCGGGGCAATCAACGGCTCCAAGGAAGTACCCACTGGCTCCTCCATCGTCATCGTCATTTTGGTTGATAGTCACTTCAAGGTCTTCAATGGCTGGTTTATTTTTACAAACAGAAGCGAAATGGTTCCAACCCTTGCAGAGCACACACTTCTTTCCCTGAGCTGGACACTTCTGGGTCCTATGCACGTAACCGCACTTTCTGCACTTTGAGCTGTCCTTCTTTGGTGGGCCGCCACTTTCCTTCTTGGGTGGTCTGCTTCCACCAGCAGGTTTCTTCGGCTTTGGTTTACGTACAAAGTCCACCTTTGTCTCGTTCTGCTTTTTAACCAATTCGGAGTGTCGCGCCATCTCTACTGCCTTATCGAGCGTCAACTTGTCTTGTTCCAGCTGTAGTTTCAATGACACCTCCTTGTCGGACATTCTGCTGATTAGACGGTCTCTGGTGTTTTCGGTTTCACGATCCCCGAAACGACAATTTTCTGCTAACTCATGAAGGTTACGCACAAAACACTCAACGGATTCTCCTGCTTGTTGAGTCCGCTGGTAAAACCGTGTCCTCTCATGAATAGTATTTCTCTTAGGGACGAAATATGCGTTGATTTTATCGAGCAATACATCGTAATCATCTTTTGGGTCGAGAGGATTAGGCTGAGCTTCGGTCGCGGCTGGTGGAGGATCGAACGTAAAGGACTTATAGATATTTTCTGACTGTCTACCCATCGCGTAAATGAGTGACGCAACCTGAATTTCACCATCATCCTTGTGAAGTTTTGTGGCAATTCTAAACCTCGCAAACCTTTCCCTCCACTCTGGCCATTTAGCAGGGGCATCAAAAGTCATAGGCTCAGGGGGGTTAAATTTGGGCATGTTGACAGTGACAGTACAGTCTTAAACTCAGATGTCAACACCACAACTTCACTCAAAATGCCACACACACAGAGATTTCACTCAGTACTAGGATTCTACTAGTGTATAGCAATACAGTCGGATAGGGGATTTCAAAATATTAGTCAGTCTTTATCCACTCCAGTTCATCTACTCATATCTGTTCACAACAGCAACGTGCTTCCTCACTTGACCACTTTGCTTTCAGAGTTATCTCCTCTGATTTCAATGACTATGTAGGTTTATACATTACCAACTTGTTCCAGGAATGTATAACCACTCAAGAAGATCCCACTAGCTGCCACCATGTCACAAATCTTGTGTATAATGTGGGGATTAGATCAGTGGATAACTCAGAAGCAGTCTACATTTCAAGTTCGCCAGCATTGACTGTTTATTACAATAGTACCCCAGATACACTGTAGGGGGTGCCCTGGTGCTGGATAACGTTTTAGAGGCGATCTCGCCACTACACAACAGTATGGATAGAAACAAATCCTAAGGATAGAAGTACATCTGTGTAGAGAAACACAAAAAAAAAAAGTAGCAGGATTCAGTTAATACTGCACGAGAATCTCACTCTCGTGGGCCCTCAGTCTCCAAACATAGGTCTTGTCCAGTCTGTTTCTATGTGTGGGAGCATCTCCAAGCGGATATTACCGGAGTCTACACGTTTTACATGTGGTAGGTAAAAATATCAGTAACGATTGGTCTATGATAGATATATAGAAATTCACCATGGTCGTGCATGGTTCTAGACTCAATGAGGTTGACATTATTCATAAAACTCGGCCTAAAGACCTCGTGCAGTAAATAAACATTAAACCTTTAATCTCGTCTTGTATGATGTACACAGATGGTGAAGTTGTTTTTAGAGCGTGCTTGCACACGATAAATACATCATCTAGAGGTTAGAGGTGTCCATATAGACTTTCAGGGTACTGCCTACAAACTATCCCTTCACTATCTGTGTGCTATTCACTGTGATATTGAGAACAGAGCAGGGAGCCAGTGTCTCAGTATCTAAGAGGCGTGACCAGTTGACCATGACCAATCACTCAAGACCAAAATACCTCAAGACTCACTGGTGCTTGAGGTGTTTGGATCCTATAGGCACCCAGAAATGGCAAGTTCACTGGGTGAAAGTGGGTTACAGAAAACTATTCATAAGCAGAGTTTAACTCAAACCTGTTAATTGTTATTCATATATAATTGCACGCTCATTCATCAGTGATGAACATACTATTTGCTCCTAGTATATAAGTACCTCACAGAACCCCAGTCTAGAGAAAGAAAAGGCGCAAACACATTAAAGAAACTCTGAATATGACCAAGAAGCCCGTATTTTGCAGTCAGAATTAGGAGACCAACTATCACAATCCGTCTACATCGCCCCCTCTCCGACCGTCTGAGGCGCCGTAACTCCTGCAGTTCTGCTCCTTGTTGCCAGCTGTCTCTGGGTCGCACAGACCGAATGCCATGCCAATAATGGCGATCTTCTTCTCGATCTCCGAATCTTGCTGCCCTGCCTTGCGTAGGTAGTTTAGGACGTACTGCGGTAAAAAAAAAGATACAACTTTCTTAGATACTGCATGTATCATTCACTTCAACCGAGTAAGATTCCTGGAATGTGATTCAAACCATTAGGTATACATACAAGTACATCGAATTAGTTTTAAGGAATTATCAATCGTTGTGGAGGGTGAGATAATGTGGTGATTTATTCCGCATTAGCCTTTAACCTAGATGAATAGACAATCTATTCTGGTCACCTGCGGAATGTCCTCTTCATGATAGAGCACATCGGGTTCCAACTGCTGGTGGAGACGTGGTGCGGCTACAGCATCCCCCAACGAGCGGCCTCGGTACAAAAACTGCAGTACTCCCTTGTGTGGATAAATTAAATCAATTTACTATGAGAGTGTATTGTAGAACATCATCTGAAAACAGCAAAACCTGCATTCTGCCCATGTAGTAACTGATATAAGAACCAGTGATTTTCTAACCTTTGCAACACCTGAGAAGCACTTCTTCTATGGTATCCTCTGTGATAATTATGGGTATTTCTACATTAGTAAGACAACTACTGGCCCTCCTGTGATAAAAAGAAATTTGGTAATAGATCTATGATGGTTTTAAGGTCAGTATAAAAGGGGTATTCCATTGGCATCCATAAATTTGATGACATTGGTCAGAATTACTCACCTCTGCTATACATGTTTAAAGTTCACATACTAGCAACATAGGAGGAAAAATAGTGCCAACTAACATTGTGTTTGCAGGGGCCTGACAAAAACTGGTTTATCAGATTTTGAATAATTCATTTGGCAGTAATATGAAGAATATCTTTTCGTGGGCTGGGGTCGCTGGGTTTCAAATTTTTTTTGAAGTCTACAATGCATATGTTCACTCATAGTAAGCACACAAACAAGCCTTGGAAAAAGCCTGACGAGAATTTCATAATCGAAACTTGAAAGCATCACCCTCCCCCTCAATAAAAGGGGCACAGTGATCCCTGGAGCATAGTTGAAAAAAGGCCCACAATTCTTGACAGGCTCCAAAAAACAACAGGGAATAGTGTGACAAGAGACCTGGGACCCGTTTCAATAGTCTGTAGGACGTCCGTTATTGGGTTTAGTGACACAATAGCGGTACTTCGCGTTGCAGTAGTTAAAGGACAACCGTTTGTGGGACAAAGGGTAACAGACAGGCGTAGACTGTAGTACGTCCTGTTGTCGCTAGGTGCCAGGGCGCTCATGCTCCCTAACCCGAAGGCGGCGCGGTGCGTGGACGGACTAAGACAGGCGGAAATAGTGGCTTGTCCCATTTCAGAAGTGGGTGTCCAGTCACTAAAAGGGTCACTGTAGTGTCTTAAATAGCGAGAGGGTATACCCTCTCGTTTTTGAAGTCACAAACACATAACTTTACTTACCATAGGAATAAAGCTATGAAACTTTAAACCCAGTTAGGAACACATACAACTCATAAACATGCAAAATATGAAGGAGATCGGTCCATGCAATCCAGAGATATTCACATTTGAATTTTGTCAAAGAAAATGCTGCTCTGGTGTCCAGTGTAGAATTAGCCAAGCGCAGTCGCTAATCTATGCGGTGACCTTCACCTTGACACCACTTGTTCCTGGTTGGACATGAGTATACATGTGAGATGGGGCACCCAACATGTTTTGTCCCAAACTAGGGACACATCCACAATAGTGACAAGACACACCTCCCCTACAGTGACGTGCCTTATGAAATGCGACTTAAATTTTGTCACTATTGCTGTCACTATTGCTGTCACTAGTCATGTCACTAAGTGGCTTAGTGACACATTCTATTGAAACGGGTCCCAGTTCTCTCATGAACCTATATGTGGCAGCACCAACCCCAACTGGTGTACAGCTCTACCTCATATAGAAACACACACACGGAGACTGCAAGTCATGGCATTGGTGCCCGTCTGTATCAAACGATAGTACCAGCTGGCCGCAGCTTTGGCAGTGGTTGAAAGGTGGTTATAAAGTCTATTTTCAATTTTCATAAGCCAACTTAACATCGCACTTGCTGTAATCTGGGTATCACAAGCAATAAATTCAAATGGGATATAAAACTGATACCGTTCATTGAGGGGAGGTAAATACAACTAATTACTGGTGGATATAGTTGAAATATTGATTGAAAATGAATTTTGGTGACTTTGACAAGTGCTGGGACCCGTTTCAATAGAATGCGTCACTAAGCCACTTGGTGACATGACTAGTGACAGCAATAGTGACAGCAATAGTGACAAAATTTAAGTCTCATTTCATAAGGCATGTCACTGTAGGGGAGGTGTGTCTTGTCACTATTGTGGATGTGTCCCTAGTTTGGGACGGCCTAGTGGAAAAACATGTGGGGTACCCCATCTCACATACTCATGTCCTACCGGGAACAAGGCCCATCAAGGTGAAGGTCACTGCATAAATTAGCGACAGCGCTTGAATAATTCTACACTGGCCACCAGATCAGCATTTGCTATGACAGAATTCAAATGTGAATATCGTTGGATTGTATGAGCCGATCTCCTTCATATTTGGCATGTTTATATGTTGTATGTGCCCCTAACTGGGGTCAAAGTTCCATAGCTTTATTCCTATGGAAAGTAAAGTTATGTTTTGTGACATCAAAAACGAGAGGGTATACCCTCTCGCCATTTAAGACACTACAGTGACCCTTTTAGTGACTGGACAACAGTCTTCTGAAATGGTACAAGCCACTATTTGCGCCTGTCTGCTACCCAATGTCGCTAAGTGGGTTGTCACTAAAGTACTGCAATGCGAACTGCCGCTATTGTGTCGCAGGACACAATAACGGACATCCTACAGGCTATTGAAACGGTCCCTGGAGTTAAAATATGGGCAACAGGTGCTTGACAATTAATTTTGACAGTGTATCTTGCTCAGGGATCAACTGTCAATATGGTTTGAATACTCAACAACCAAGAAAACATTGTAATGAATCATATGCCGACTAGATATGCCATCTTAAATCATTCTATATATTGACAGTGTAGTCACGGTTTGGTCTTGCCTGCAAATCGGTCACACTCGCCATCTTGTTTATTCATGGTCTAAAACCTGTGCATGCGCTTACTGAGGTTACTGAAATCAGGCATACACATCTTTTACCGCCATGCCCCCTAATGGCCACCCGGGGAACCAGCATAATCATGGCACACCAGTGACACTGCTCCAACCTAGAGCGTGCACCAGTAACCAATGACATGCAGCAAGCTGAAAATACATCCATTTTCAACTAATCAGAAGCCTAGATTCTATTCAGTGCAGACTCCAACAGATTTTTTGTGCTGGCAGGCTGTTAAACAAAGACCAGTCACTTGCTCAGTATTCACAGCCAACACACACCAATATATGTGATGATATTTAACTGCCAAGACAAGGCTCTCCCTGTGCTCTGGTGCCAAATATTGGGATATCCTTTCCTGAGTGTGGCAATTGGTTATCCCAAAAATGTCTGCAGAATATTTAACTGTACTATGACATTTCAAAAGATGTATTAATGTGATAACATTCTCTGGATTGAACTCATTAGAATGGTCATACATTCAAATAGTCAAAGACCAACTTGACATAGTCATTGGAGTAAAAGGTTTTCACCAAAGTTAGAGTGAAAATTATCAGAGACTGAGAAAGGTGTAAAGCACAACAGTCTCAAGTACATGAGTCTCTCCATGTGGAACCCGCTTTACTGAAAACATTTATTAGAAAGCAGTGTGCTCAGACTCTCTAAGCTACAGTGTGAAAGTGGTGCCTTTCAGAGTTGTATATGTTTGACACCAAAATATCAGGGAACTGTCAATAATGATGTCAAAACTAATGTGTTCTATCATTCACAATCCTTTAAAAACTCCAGATACATGAACAACATACCATTTGCAATGATTTTAGAGTTTGTAGTTAGGTTGTGCATGAATATGATAAAACTACCAAAAGCGATACCGATGTTAGGAGATCGCTGCGTGACCTGCGTGGTGATACATTTTATTCATAAAATGTATACACATAACTCCTAAAACACATAGAACAGTGCCACACTGTGCATTATGCACTGATATTGGAAAATAAGGTCCATTACGCAGTGTAATTCCCGTGGTCATGCTTCATTTTGTGTATTGCTTCTGGTTGATCAAATATGTATTTATTGGGCAATGCTTGAGCTACTCTTCACCTGTACGATTGCAGAGATGATCCTAGATCCACCATTCCCGTATATGCCCATCTTCATGTTGCCTTCAGCGTTAACGATGAGTGTGGGTGACATGGAAGACAACGGCGATTTTCCTGGCTCTGCGAAGTTAGCAGGAGATGGGTCAAGGCCATAAAGGTTAGGCCTGTCTGGGAAGGAGAAATCATCCATGTCGTTGTTGAAGATGATTCCTGTTCGACGCCCAACAACTTTTGACCCAAACCTTCATGGAGAAAATTCAAGAGGTGCTGCAGCATAAAACTAACCTTAGTATTGTATATTCTTATTGTAAAACAGGGGCTCTCCGGCCACGCACAATTTTCTAATATTCTGTTAGCTAACTAAATAGCAGCGAAATATACACCGACCATCCAACCTGATGGTGAAAACCCGAAATAATTTAAGATATGGTGAATACCAAATTAACTGGAAAAATATCCACCAGTAGGTGGGGAAAATATTCATGAATATATCTATGTAGCCTGTCACCCATTAGATAACATATATATTCTAAATGGATGTCAGATGTCAATTTACGAAATGGATATATGCGTGATTACATGCATATACCAAGAAGCAGACAGAAGTCTGTCATAGGCGGATAAACGTAGAATGTTTTGATAAATGTAAAAGAGAAAATTTGAAGAAGGTTTAGCACTGTGTCTAATTATCCATTCACCAAACTAACCACTCATGATGCATGGTCAATCAGGTGGATGGACAGGTGAATGAGCAGTCAGGTGGATATGAAGTCAGTTGGATGGGCAGTTAGCTGAATTGGTATTAAGGTAGATGGGCAGTCAGATGAATGGGTAGGTAGGTGTATGGGCAGTAAGGAGGATTGGCAGTCAGATAGGTTGGCAGTTAGATGGATGGGCATTCCAGTGGATGGACAGATGAATGAGCAGTCAGTTGGATAGGTAGTCAGATGGATAAGCAGTCAGATGAATGGGCTGTCAGGTGGATGAACATATGAGTAGGCAGTCAGTTGGATGGAAAGCCAGTTGGATGGGCAGCAGGATGGTCAGTTGGATGAATCGTTAATTAGATGGATTCGTAATCTTGTGGATAGGTAGACATGTGGATCAACAGTGAGTTGGAAGGACCGATGAGTGGCATTCAGGTGGATGGAAAGCCAGATGGATGGGCAGTATTATGGACAGTTGGATGAATAGATAGGTAGATGGGCAGTCAGACGGATGCATATTTTGGTGGATGGTTTGTCAGATCAATTGGTAGACAGGTGGAGGGGCAGTCAGTCAGCATTAAACCAGTCAGCATTGGTGGTCGGTATTGGTCAGTCAGTATCAGTCAGTCAGTATAGTTCAGTTGGTCAGTCGGTCTGGATCAGTTAGTTAGTATTGGTCTCATACACTCGGTCATCCAATACTAAAGAACACATTGGAGGTCTTCGTTTAGCTGCAGGCATTACATAGCCAAGTAGATAAGGAACCTATGGAACTAGGATAAAATATTATTTCCATTTATAATGGAAGAGCACGGTATAACTAAATCATTTCTTCAAATAAAAATAAGAGGATATCATGAGAAATTATTAATCAGTAAAGTGGCTGTTCCACAAACAGGTGTTCTGCAGGTAGGTTTGTAACCTCCAGCCGCCCTCGCTTGCCAGGGCCAGCCACCTGGCCGGCCCTAAAGCGCATGTTCCCCCAACTAAGCATTCTTTTGATGCTGGACCTGCCTCTCAGCTGAGCTCCTACCCAGCGCCTGGACTCCAGCCGGCCGAAAATGGCATTTTTCTAACCGTGCGCTTCCATCAACCACATATTTCAGTCGGTCGATAGCCACACAACGCCCAAACACCAAGACTCGCCACTTGGTAGGGCCTTGGCTGAGAGGGGACAGTGGTTCTGTCTGGTGGACATTGGCAGCATCATCATGCTTTGCTATTTTCCCATTCTTTCAAAAGGGGAAGTGCTGAGCGTACCTCCACCCACTACACAGCCAAGTATGTGCAAAACCTGGTGGTTGAGAGAGTCAGTGTAGCGCCATGTTGGGATCTCTGTATGGGAATGGTGAGAGCTTGTCAAATATCCACTGAATTCTGCATTAAACTGAAGAATGAAGGTAAATAAAGATATGCATTGATGTTTTGAATGTGTATAGCACACTCTCGCGAAACAATTCTGCCCAGAGTACCCAAACTGTCTGGATTTTCTGTCTGGCACGGATGTCTATATAAAAATACCAAACTAAAAGGTTCAACTGAACTTTACATAACGTAGGCGGCCGCTTCCGATTTTTCCCGTATTATCACTCAACATATCGCTGCCATGCTTGTAACATCTAGTGCTTAAGAAGATTAAAGTTTATATCATCAATCACAACTTCCAAGCTTCTTCCCATGTGTAAGACTGTCATTGCTCTAGGGTTAGCGCATCGCCGGTGTGAACCATTCCATATTGACTGTGTCTATTGTGGTGTTAATGGCATACTATCTATATTGATGCCGGCAAAGCTTGCAGCATCTTCGGGCGGTTGGCCAGCCTGCTCGCCCACCAGCAACCGCTAATTATCTATTGAAACAGTTTCAGTGTCAGCGGCCTAAAATGCCATGGTCAATCAATGGGATGGGATCAATGGAATAGGTTGGGACAGCCCTCTAGAAATCAGTCTACCCAGGTATAACACTCTGGGCCTGAAGCTATTCTACAATACAGTCATGTCATAATAGCCCCACCGCCCCTTGCACAACCACTCCCTATCTACCTCTAGTGTCCAGCTAGGCACACTTAAGACGCTGTTTGTTCTGGCCCACTTCTCTGATACCACTCGAACTTTACTCTGTATGTACATTTCACACTATCTGATCTGATGGGACAGACCTGTGTAGCATTGGAACTTCCAAATCTGATGGGACAGACTATTCTCTATGACATTTAAATCATCTGATGCAACAGACTTACACATGTAGATTTTCCTACCTTGATATATATTCCTGTTGGTGATACTTGAGAACAACTAATAAATTCATTCTTTAAGTTTGATGAAACCTTTTCGATGCTTTCAAATACCAAGCCGGCGCTAACCCCGGCCAATGGCATTGTTGTCGTCACCAGCCTATTTTGTGCGTCAGCGGCGATGATCTGCTCAGTGGAACAGCAAATAAGGTCTTCACGGCAGGCGCCACCGACCGCCTGCTCCTTACCATGTGTCTAAAACCTCGTCACAAATGGCTTACCGATTAATAATTTCTAATTACTAATTGACATGATTTAGGTATACCGCGCTCTTCTATTATAAATGGAAATTTAACATTTGCTCCTAGTTACTCTCTTTTATAATGTATTTGAAAGCGATGTACCATTGTGCTCAATAACATGGATGGGAAACGGAATTATGATAAAAGGAGGTCCTGACGTGCACTTACACTGAGTTGATACTTGCGGTAGTGACGGCAATTCCATCAGGGCTGGCTACATTGAAACCGCAGGTACCTGCATCAGGTACTTGAGAGAAATGAGCGCCGTAACTGGACATGGATAACCTGGTGGTGTCATTGATCTGTTTACGGATGGACTCCACATAGTCGTGACTCGTCAGATTCCGCATCAACTTTGAAGAAAGTAGAACTTATACTGTAGTTTCTTTCAAATTCCATCTTTCACTCCATTTTGCTCCATTCATCATTTACTCCATTTTCCTTTAAATTCGTGGTGGCGCCAACTGGTGATTTTTAAATCATTAGTCATTTTTAAATCATTAGTGATTTATCAGTCTGAACCGGTTTCTTGGGATTCATTGTACTTCCCGATGACTAAATATAACCTTGTGTCCAGTTTACTTAATCATACTAGGTAAATTAAGGCAATTTACATATTACTGATTTACATAGGAAATGTACTGAAAAATATGGTTTTCTACAATTCCCTAAATTGTTTGTTTGTTTGGGTAGTTTAACGTCCAATTTATTCAATTCGACTTACTTTGGGTTTGACCGAATCTATGAAATCTCACCTCTACATGCTTACCGAGGTGAGAGTTCTTTTACTTCCCACACCATATAGACATGGTATGAGAAGGATTGGCCTTTGATATAAATCTACCACTGCTGGGGATGAAGGAGAAAAGTGGCTGCAGTGGGACTCGAATCAACAAAGTCCAGTGCTCTTTACCACTAAGCTAACTCCCCATCCCGGTCGCTTTCGTTATGCTTGTGTGCAAGCATGTCCGGTCTGCACCACGAGGAGACAAGGTGACCAAGAGGGTGAACACATTGGTAATTGCTGTCCACCCCAGCAGACCTTAATTCCCTCCAAAATAAAAATAAAAGTGACATATACTTTTCGAACTGAAATGTTTAGTACTATACATCTTCAATATTCTCTGAACGTTCTAAGAAAATGACATGGGTTTTAATATGTGTCATCTTTTTAGAATTTCTAAATATTCTATAATATTATTAGTGACTTTGTCGCTACAGCATGTGATCGCACTATCTGGTGAAAATTCGCCGCACTTTATGCTTGTTAAATTCTCGGTCATCAGCAAGGGGCATGGCAGTCTGAGCCTTTGATCTCTGATCATGAATAGTTACCAGAGTGTGGGGGGGGGGGGGGGGATCAGTATGTGGATGGGCTATTATTTGCACAGGAGCTGGTTAACGGTAGAAACAACGTTGCACGCCCCTTAACAATTCTTGCGTTGGGAATTTTTAAACTCTCATTGCTTTCTCTAAAGGCAAGGAGATCAGAAAACTATAGGATTAGATTTTATTTTCGGCATCGATAATGATACGCCATAAGAAAAAAGTGTTTCTGAGTAAAGATATCTGAAAAGGAGCCCATATTAAGTACGGAATTTTCTTTACAAGAGAATCTTACTCTCGTGGCCCTTCAGTCTCCAACCCTAGATCTGGTTCACTTTGTCCCTAAGTGCGGGAGAAACTCCCAAGCGGATCCAACAGAATTCTATTCTTTTTATATATGGTAGGTAATCATGATATCTATCTCTAAATCAAAATATAGAACGGTGACCCCCGATTTTCATGTAAGACATGTGTTCTACAATATATATCGAGCTCATCATATTCAATTTTGGAGGAAAATTACATGGATTTTAATTGACAAGGCATATTGTCCAATGTGCTTTTAAAACAGAGGGTTATATACCGTTCGTGGTGGGGTTTCTTCAACACAAGACACATAATTGAATAACTTTGCTCATCATACATATCCCGTAATAAGCAGCCCGACGTGACATTTGACATTCTCGTACATTTCCTTTTCAAGGTCCCTTTTAACAAATTAACAAATTAAACGGGATATGTACGATGAACCCTGATAGAACAGCTACATTTAATAATGGTTTGCCGGTAAAAGTTAATTCCTGAGTGAAATCAATTATGATCCATTTGCGCGCGGTCTAAGTCCGAATTCCCAACCGCATGTCTAGCATTCATTAACAGGGGCGTATTTAGGGAAGGGGCCACAGGGGTCACGTGCCCCTCCCCCTGAAATGTTACCACGGATATTCCGTTCCAATAAAACAAATGCAACTCCAATCTGGATAGCACTTTCTAAATGGGATACTATGATAAAACACTATCATCAAACTATGTACAGGTTCTATAATAATTTGGTGTGAGGTCAATATTATCATCTAACTTGCGAGGCAATCTCTAACCTGAACTGGACGGATGAAGTAACACTGAAATCTTGCATTACCTGTTGCACATCGATGAAACGAGGGTCTCCCATCTCGGTCCGTCTGGCGTAGCCGAACTTGAGCGCCTCAACCAGACGTTGGACATTCACAGGAGAATCTTCAGTGATGCTAGAATTATACCCTGTGCCAACAACAAACACCGTATAGTAGGTGAGTCCTTTTCAGGTCGTCTGTCCAGTCTGCCATCATATCCACGACCGTGCTTATCTTATCAGGCAGATGTGAAAATCTTCCAGTCTTTTCTGTCGACCCTAAGATGCTACTTAAAAGACTAGAGATTATAAAGGCCCGTCCATAAATGACGTTATGTAGGGGATCCAGTCTCCATGATTAACACTGATAAGGAAGCTTCAATAATTATGGCCGGGGGAGGGAGGGATAACTTTTTTCAGTATTCCATGGGGGGCGGTGGGACTTATATTCCCACTATTTCTGAATCGGGTTGACATGTTTCTTAGTTAAACATTGATGCAGACTCCAATATTTGTATTCAATGACAAGAATTGATATTTGTAATGAAATGTATTCATATCATATCACAAGAAATCGGCTTAGTAGAACTTTGTACTAATATAGTGATAATCCACGTACAAGGTAATTAATCAAAGTTGTATCTCTCCCTGGAGTTCAGTGTATATTGTTACAGTCCTGTATCTCTACTGGGAGATGAGTGTGCACCCTCCCTCAGCCTGACTGACTGATGTGTTGGGAGACAACAGTGGCCAGACACTAGTACATTTGTCCCAGAATCAATACAGTCTCACAAGATCATTAATTTTTTCTTTAACATTGATGAATTAGGATCCCAAACATAATGCAAGACTACAACAAATTGTCGGAGCATCCTAATCTGCATCTTAATGAGAGCGAAGGTCCTGTATGGTCCAGCAAGGGAGTATGATGCCTGAAGTCTTAATAAATGTCTTCAGCGAGAATTAGGTACTAGGATGTCAAGCTTTATGTTTAGTTATATGGGTACGGGAGCAACAGTTTTGGCAGGGGTTGCATCCCTGATTTTCGGTTAGATCATTAGGGCTAACTGGAAGAGTTGGCGATAATGCGGAGCTGAAGACAGTTGCTACCCACGCCAATCAAGTGGTTCCGGTTAGGTGGTTCCGGTCACGTGACCTCTCCACTCCTCACCTCGGCAGCTCCCGCTTCATCCCTGAGACGCCAGCTGAAAGGAACCACCCACCCACCCTACAAAAACTCTCCACTCTCGTTCTTAAACTCCCCCTACTCCGTAGGGCTTTTCAATTGCTTGTGACATTCCTCTTATCTCTAATTACAGTTGTCTCTAATTACTCTATGAATTTCTCTCTTCCTATGGAACTCAATGAATTTATCTGTCCAATTGTGCTTCTACGTTAGTCATTAGGAGAAATTTACAACTATAGAGACTAGGAGCATCAACTCACACTGTCATCATAGTAGCCCATAACAGTTTCAAAATCTTGTACATGCATGTGTGTGGAACTAGTCCTTTATGTTACAGTTCCATATCGTATCATATCTTATCTTTGAATATACATCCTAGATCAGCCAGGTCTTCATAAATACCAGTGACTTCTTTTCTAATGCAAATAAACGTCTTGTGTTGTGAAAATTGGCCGTTCTATCAGCTGGTACCCAGGCCATATGCGAGGGGACACATCAGTCTCTGATCATAAATAATTACCAGAGTAATTCTGAATGGACTATTATCTTAGCCTGGTATAAACGTCCATAGGCTTAGCATTACAAACTCGTTCTCAACAGGCTTGCGAGAACGGTAACTCGTTCTCAACTGATGATAAAGAGATACATATCTCCAGGCTAAGATAAAATCAGAAACATATTCGTGCTTGGTCTGAGTCCTTGTTCATTATCTCGTTTGGAGTGCTTCAGAATATTCACTTGGCTATCGCCTCGTTCATATTACTGCGCACTCCAAACTCAATGGCGAACGAGGACACAGACCAAACACTCATCAATTTCTTTCTTATTATTTGGCATAACATAGGTACTACTGGCATGAGCTAGTGTGTCGCATACACAATCGATTGCGTACTGACACCAGCATAAAGGACCAGATCCACCAAGCGAAATTAGGGCCGGCCGATGAGCGTGCGGGTTGAATATGGACGTCGGCTGCTCCCGCCTCTGGTCGGCCCTAGCCGGTTGAAATAATCGCCTTGGTGGATTAGCAAATCATGTCCACTCGGCTAGGGCCGGCCTTATTCGCCTCTCGTCGGTCGTAATCGCCTCTCCCATTTCCCTGTCGTCCGTAGCCGGCCGGGCATCGTCCGGACATCGTCCGGTCGTCGCCTCACCTAAATGTCACTGTTCTACTGATCCACCAAATATTAAAAGCTGTAGCCGTGTG
The DNA here is from genome assembly GCA_950022655.1 of Alentia gelatinosa. NCBI lineage: Eukaryota > Metazoa > Annelida > Polychaeta > Phyllodocida > Polynoidae > Alentia > Alentia gelatinosa. The sequence goes on from OX465581.1 coordinate 75,822,215, forward strand.
GAGTCGGCTGGAAACTCCCTAGCCGACCCTAGCTGACACAAAGCTGATTCATGAGGTTTTTGCCGGGCCCCGCGGCGAGGGATCGCCGCCAACACTGTGCGGCCGACACGGTGATACCCGAAGCCGCGAACGGACATCGGGACTTTTGATATTTTTGGCGGAATTCTAGCACTAAAGCGTGCCATACACATTCATACATCAATCCTTATCTTTATTTACCTTCATTGTTCGATTTAACATGTATTTCCGTGGTTATTTGATGTTTTCTGACCGTTCCTGTACAAATTCCGGCACGCCGACACACTGCTTCGCTCGATACGCGGGTTTCACGGGTTCAGAGCGTCGAAGTGTATTGCCGCATGCGGCGCCGCCTATCGGGAAACTCAATTATTACGTAAAATGCGCGCGCTACCTATCGGATCAATGGAGAACTTGGCTGGCCTGTCCCCGCGAGTGCCGTGTGGACGCCATGTGGACGTCGGCCGGCGGGAAATAACTACTTTTGGTGGACCAGCACGGAGAATTTAGAGAATTCCGGACGGCTGGACGGCCGGCCTAGCCGAATATCGTCGGCTGAGGCCGGCCGGCCGTCTCTGAGCGTCGATTTTGGTGGATCTAGCCCTTAAGGTTCACTCTCCCAGCAGATCTTTTGCGGTGCTAGCCCTAATCTCTGCTTGGACCCAATGACGTCATATGATATCAGGGGGAACCAGCCAACATTTCGGATTCAAAACAAGGCATCTGTCAAAAGTTATGAAACTCAAACAACTCATATATTTTGAGTTTGGAAATATAGGAATTGTAAAATGAACTTCACAGACAATCTAGCTGCTTCTTTTTCAGCTTTAAACCACTTTATAATGTGAGGTCACAGTTGATTAGACTGCCCATTTGATTGAGAACCTGGATCATGTTGACAAACAAAACCCATGCAACACATGAGGTGCTTCCCATTGAAGAAAGTAATCCCCATTACGATGTCCCCATTAACAATTTAGCATATTTCAAAAACTGGAGCCAGATTTTGGCCCAAGCTGGCAGGTTGGGGCAGAGATATAGCGGCCACAGGAAGTAGAGCGCAAAATCTCTGCTAGGAGAGTGAATAAGGTTGTGGTATCAAAGGCTAATCTCAAGGTATAGAGTTATAAAATTAAATTCTGTTTTCAGCATTGCTAAACATAAACAATAAGATACCAAGATCAGCTGAGGGTAGAGATACAAAAAAGGAATGGCAGGTTTAATTTGTTTACAACACGAGAATCTCACTCTCACGCACTTTAATTTTCGAGCCTATATCTCATTAACTATGTCTCTGTGTGCGGGAGAAACTATAAGCGGTTCCGATAGAATTTACATATTTTGCATGTGGTAGGTACCTGATACGCCAAATCGGTAGCTATGATCATTGAAGGGTGCTTCCTTATTAGGAGTCATCTATGTTGATTTTGGTAGGTCTACATTAGATTTACGTAAAACTAACAAACGTTCCTCAGACGAAAGTAAACCATTTCTCTGTTTTTCTACTTAAAAATTTACATAATTTCACAAAGAATTACGTAGCTAGATCGTACCTGTGTCAAAGAACTGTAACCCTAGAATTTTATAGTTTTTTGTCTGTGTTTTAATGGAATAAAGAACTTACCATCAAGAATGTGCAGGATGAATTGCACAACAGCTCCGCTAGAAGGCAGTGGTGGCGAATACAGAGTGATGTTCCGGTAGGGGAGATGGGAAACGATAGGTGGTTGCACCTTAGAGTGACTCATCCGGATATCCTCTTCAGTAACGATCCCTCCTAGCGGTCGGAGTGCCACCGGGAATATGATGATTAGGCCAACCTTAGGAATTTTAACTCAACTAATTTGTAGAAATAATTTTTCAAATTTTTTTTACTGAACGATCTTGTAGGGTAAGCAATTCAAAGACGCTGTTTTACTATCACCATCATTATATACCTATGCAGGTACATCTTACAGTTACTAACCTCTGCTAAGCAAATAGCAATTATAAATTATTTATAGAGTGTACAGTTAAAATCCAATAGCGCATAGTGTGCAGTAAGTAACGCACGCGAGCGGAAATCCGCCAGAACGTGTACTTGAAAAGTGTCCATGGAAATATGAAAAAAAAGGGTACACGGTACCCCACTCCCCGAAACATGAAGTTGGGCCCCCAGAAAAACAGACTTGAGAGTTGCCCCTCACCCCAAAAAGGTCACCCTCCATAGAAATAATGACAGTAACCTCCCCCCCCCCCCCAAAAAAAAAGAAAAGAAGTTAGGACCCTATGGAAATACCAAAGGAATGTTGCCCCCATCCAAAAAGGTTGGCCCTGTTTGGGAATCCTGAAAAAAGCTGCCTCCCCGCTCATAGAAATTCCCTCAACCCCCGGAAAAATGTTTGGGCCCCCAATGGAAAAGAAACTGTCCCTCTCCTAGGAAATACTGAAATAAAGTACCATACCACCACAAACGTCTGCACTTCCCCCCATCCCAAGAAAAGGAGTTGAGCCCCACATGAAAATTCCAAAAGAAAGTCCCCTCCTCTCACTAAAAAGGGTAGGCTGTCATGTATTCCGAGATGTTTTATAAAATCATCGTTATGACTTAAAGTCCGCGATCACTAGATAGCGAGGTATCAAACGTGGGACAATCAATGTGATACACTTCATTTATGTAAAATCAATCAATAACATCACTCGCTGAGATCCGCAGCGGTTGACACACTGGAACTCAGAAGACAACATAACCACGGCAATGCAGCTTGTCCACTCGCACACGTACAGTCTTCTCTGAAATGTTCAACTTGGCCTGGAAGCCTGGCCTATGTGCTCACTCACATATATATATAGGCCAGGTAACGGCAGCCATATTTTTTTTGTGAATTATGGGTAACACTGTACACTGCACCACTCAAGCGCTACAGTGTGGGCTGTTCTCTAGCCTGTAGTGTGGCCGACATTCACCTGCAGATGGTGTTGTGCACCTCCAGCGGTCGTGAATGAAACTAAGTTTTGCCAAGGGTTACGCTACATTTTGATTATTTACGAACGATTTAAGGTATATGATATTATTTTTTCGTTGTCTCCGATAAAATCGTTCAGAATTCGCTTTACTAAACTCGTTCTGAACGATTTCATCAGAGACAACTAAAGAAACTAGCCTGTATTGGCACCATGACCATGCATGTTTTTAAATAATTCGCAGTACGTTTTGAACATACATGTAAATATATTCCCAGAAGACTTTGGATGGTACATACCTGCATCCTGTATGTCTTGCGCCATTGCTTTAGCTATGGGTACAAAGTCCACAGACATGTCACTAATGGCGGCTATCTTCCTCATTGTTTCCAGCAGTTTTGGGTTGTAGTAAATATCCCCTTCAGACAGCAGCCGTCCACCATTTACAAATAAAGCCCTGTAGTGAACAGAACTGCATGGCATAATAATGGACTCCATGTACACACCTCACACATCATGCATCAAATTGGAGTGAAAAAAAGAATGCTTGGCCTCTAAAAGAATTGGTCCAAATTGTATCCCTAGGAGGTGCAATTAGAAGGAAACCCACGAGATGAAAATAGCTTGGTCCGCACTCCACCGTATTTGAGCGCAGAGTAATTCACGAAGCGAAGCTGAGTGAATTATTCTGTGAGTGAATTACTCTGCGGTCAAAGTGCGGACCAAGTTATTATCATCGAGTGGGTTTCTGATTTTATCTCACCTCGGATAACATCATATATATCATGTATTGACTTACCGTAATCCTGGTGTTTTCCTCACGCTTTCTTCAAAGACCTGAAGCATTTCTTCCAGGTGCCGATCAACCTTGATGCCTTGCTTCAGGAGTCGCACGGTCGGGATGACCAGTTCAGACCATGTCAGCCGACCATACAGTTGCCACGCCTGCCACAGTCCTTTCAGATCCGCAGGCACCGCTACCGAGGGTCCCCCTTTTAGCAAAAAGCGAGTGACCGAAATTACATAAACTTCTAATTACTTGAATTATAAGTTTAACCTAGGTTTTCAGTTCATCGAAACCTATTCTGTTGGAGGGTTATAGACAATACCGTAGTCTATATACCTGACTGACAAGGCATCATCAATGCAAGTAAATCATATCTTGCCATGTAAATAATATAAAATAAGTAAGTAGTATAGTATAAGTAAGCATATTGCCAGGTTAAAGTTAAGATAGATCTTAGTAGTAGAAAAAAAGTTCATGATAAGTTGCATGTTAGATCTACATATATAGATTGCCAAAATGTGACAGACACAACTTGCCTGAATGATCGAAATATACCTTTTAAAATTCCTTATCCCAAGTTCTAAATTAATCTAGTAAAAATATTTGTTCACATGGTTCCAGATGCCATGTTTAATTTGATATTAACCACCTAAAACTACAGTGCAAGTAGCATACATTTATGAATGGATGACAAGGTTGGACAAAGACTTTTCAGTCAAACTTATGATTATTTTCTTCGCGTTCGTCGATGTTCATCCAAGCTGTCTACAGGAGGTAGAAAATAGGGATTAAAGGAGGGAATAGTTGTAGGCTTAATAAGGATATAAATCATATAATGGAACAGAAAGTACTGATGATAGAGGGAGAACTCTGAATGGATATTACATATATTAGTATAAATGTGAATATAAAGTAAATGTGAACGAAACGAGGGAAGTCCTAAGCTGAAAACAGAAGAACATAGGTGGTGTGTCAAAATGGTAATGCGTTTTAATTTAAGTTATAATATCGTGTTTCTTAGAAAGAATAAGCGAGTATTATGACATAGGTTAAAGGAAATAACCAAATAGAAACTGGTATTGGTTGCGCGACCATTGCTTGAGTAAATAAGTTAACAGTTAGTTTCAGAAAATGGAAATATAGCAGGAACACAATCCAGAAGAGGTTTGGCAGGCAACAAGTACTAGCAAGAAGAAAGGAAAGAGAAAATGACATCCTTAATTACGAGGGTCCTCTAGATAGAGAAATTTCTAAGCTCGGGCAAGGTATTTTTTAGTGTTCTGGTAAGAAATATAATTAATCCTACCGGTACACTGATTTCACAATATAAAAAGTGGTAGGTTTGAGCTGCTCCTAAGATGTTAAGGCTTCAACCATGATATCAGAAATGTATACATGTACCGCATCTAGAGGCGCAGAGATGTGTTATGATAAAATCATCATCTATTATTAATTAGTGCTTACATTGAACAATAACTTATTTGTGATCCATGCATTTCACTTTGTAATTTTCTTTTGTTTTGGATGTATCGGACAAGGATAAGAAAACCTGTACCTCACTGGAAGAACTTTCTCTAAAATGAGTGAATAAAGCTTTAAACAAAAAAAATAATAATAAAAGGTAAAATTTCTCTTTCAAATGGCAATTGCTCATATAACCGATGTAGAGCAACACGTAAAAATCTCACTCCGTATCTAACCTACCTGTTGAGGGCAGGTCTCTGGGGTTCTTCGGTAGAGCGGATGGGGCTGTCTCTCGAGCATTTATAGTATTCACGAATGGTTTGCCAGATCCTCTGTTTTCACTGAAATGTGATAAAAGAAAATGGTCACTCCCTTTAATCCTAGAGATGACAAGCCAGCCTCTAGTAGTCTATTCTCTAAAATAAGTTATTTTTGTTTTCCAATTATTCCTCAAAAGCTGTTCAGTTCATGTATACTATATAGCCAAACAAGCTTGCTATTGTAAAGAAAGCCTTCGGCAAATACTCAGTTTATGTATAGAACGTAAAACAACTAATCACAACTTACGCTGCATAAATTGTCATGAAGAATCCGCCACCAAGGCCACATGACTGAGGCAATGTTACTCCTGTACAGAAGTGTACCGCGATGGCTGCATCGACTACCGACCCATTGCGACGTAATATGTCCCTAAAATAATCGAGTAATCCCCTGATGAATAAAGCTGAAGAGGATAAGGTCATCTATGGCATATGTATGGTCATAAGGTATCAGCTGCTGAGGAAAGCATTGTTTATGTTTTGGCCTTTAAATCTCTAATTATTCCAGTGCTTCACTCTGAGCCTTAGATCTCATGATATCAGACTTGAAACTCAATAGGGTAATTTCTCCCAATTTGAAATGGTATCAGAACAGTAGCACGGAGTGAGAAGTCTGTGGTGGTTCGGTCACCAAAGAATAAGAGATCTGACATAATGATATACCATGTGGATCCCAACGATCTTCCGTGAAACATCGTTGATCTATCTTAAAACCACATAAGGAGCTATATAATGTCTGGTGCCACTAAGAAGGATTTGTAGGACGATTTCATTGAAAAATGTAACATATAACCCTTTTTTAAATGTATGATTTGACAAGCACTGAACCCATTTGAAGCTTATAAGGTGAAGGATTAACATACTCGCCAGTCACTAAAAAGATATTAAGCATTTTGATGAATTACTTTCAGGAAGATATGAAATCGATCGTCTAAGATATTGGTGTTTATTGAAAGTCCTAACTATCATGTACCAGCATATATTACATGTGTATTTAAAGTACTCATTATTTTCCCTATCTTATCTGGTCTGTGTGGTGTTATGCTTTAGGAAGTAGACGAAGATGGAAGCAAAGAAAGGCTCAATTGCAAACATGAAAAGATCTGACAGAAACCAATGGCTATCAGGAGTCCATACTCACACTCCAATGTCTGAGCAATCTTCATTTTCAGTTTGAAACACGGCTTTGAAGGGTCCAGCAGTGATAGCCGGAAACCTTGCCACTCCTGGTAAGCGTACTCCTGGACTACCATAAACTGTGAAATGTTCTCGTCCTAATAGAAAAATACATTATTGTTTATTACGGTATCCAGAAATTACAAACTCCCCTTTGAAAGTGTATGAGGCCGCAATAAACCACTATATATTGTTTCTTTTATGTCAGAGACCATAATGGCCAGGGGGCAGCCGCTGAAAAATGGTCTTTCGCTCCATAGAGATATAGCAGCAATTTTATTGTATCAAATGAAAGCTAAGACATTTTTGCCATTCCAGGGAGCTGTTTCACTAGAAGCTGCAAGTGTCGCTCTCTGTAATAGTGGCACCACAGCGACAGTGTGCGTTTCATTAGGAGGTGCACTCAAGCGTGAACGGCACTCGGGAAAGGAGCGACACCAACAGTGGCAGTGACCGTTTCATCAGGAAAATTGGTGTTGCTGTTAGTGTCACTGTAGAGCCTCTGTAAGCGACAGGGTCTACCCTGTCGTTTGTTACGTGTATAGAATACTCTCATCCACTTCCCGTGAGAATTAAGCAATGAAATTTTAACACGAGTAAGGTATACATACAACCTATAATCGTACCAAATATCAAGAAGATCGGACCCGCCGTTCCGAAGATTTCGGAGTTTGGATTTTTCACTCCCTCTGTGCGTTTGCGTGGGTCGCTGTTTTATTCACTCCCTCCGAAGTGCGGCGGAGTTTCGGCTGTTCTTTCTGTCTCCCCCCAGAGGCCGACGGAAAGTGCTCGTATTTGCTATGACGAACTTCAAACACCGATATCTTCAAAACGACTTGGCCGATATTCTTCATATTTGGTACGATTATAGATTATATATATGCCTTACTCGTGTAAGAATTTCATTGCTTAATTCCTCTGGGAAGGGGTGAAATTCCACGTCATCGCGGCCCGTTTACGAATAGATTCGAACGTCAAACGCATGTGCATAGCGACAGCTGTGCCAACAGTGACAGCTAGTCCCACCTCAACAGCGAGAGCACTGATGAAACGCAAATTTGGGCTTGTCACTGTTGGTATCGCTGTTGCTGGCACTGTTGCGGTCTCACCTCTCACTTTCACTCCACTACTAGTGAAACAGCTCCCAGATCCGGTAGCCATTTATCTGTAAATGTGTCCATTTGACATTTTATAAGAGGTCAAAGATCATAAAATTTCAGAGGGTTTTCAAATTGAAACATTTTGTCATTTCTTGGAAAGTATTTGGTGGATTTTTCAAATATTTGGCAAAAGGAGTAAGACACTATCATGACTTTTATCAATGTTAAGGTCACAAAATGGATTGTTTTCCACCCTAATCTCATCAAATATCCTATTAGGACATATAACAGTTTCTATAACTTGTTCTAATATGCCTGTATATCAACTTAAATAATAGATACCTGACACCATGTGCGGTCCACAACTATCACAAATAACTAGGTTTGAGACTTATGGCCATTGTCATGTCCATAATCAAAATGTCCATAAGTATAAAAATATGTCCATAACTATCAAAACCTGGTTAAACAAACGCGTTACCGCGTTTGCGTTACATGACGTTACTTGCCGTTATTTTCTAACCACGTTATGCTACCTATGAAGACGTTATATACTCATCAAAACGTGTTACACTCTAATTGCGTTACGCTACCTAAGAACGCGTTATATTACATCCTCACCACATTATCGCGTTACTGTTACCACGTTACCGTTACCTAGTTACCCTTCTAACCATATTAGCATTCCAACCCTGTTACTGCATCACAGTTACCACATTAGCATTCTAACCCTGCTACATTGTTACTGTTCTAACCATGTTACTATCCTAACCCTGTTACCACGTTACCGTTCTAACCCTGTTATACATTACCGTTTTAACCACGTTTCGTACTAACCGCATCACGTGGTACCGTTCTAACTGCGTTACATACTAACCACGTTACGCGTTACCGTTCTAACCGCGTTACTCACTAACCCTGTCGTATTAACCCCATTACATGTTGCCAATTCTAACTGTATCACCATTCTAACTGCATAACCATTCTAACCTTGGTACTCTGTTACCATTACCTTACATTCTATGCACCTAGCTGTAGTTGCCCTTACCATATCACTGTTTAGCACATTGCACATTGCCTTTCTATCACTTTTATCATTCCAACCATTTTACCACATTATCAGAGGTCGTCTGCTAAGCTGTTTCGTGTGTACCAGCCACCTGTGAGGCCAGAAGCCGCTTGCTGTTTCTGGCACTGTGTTAGAACCAGTCTAAACGGGTTATATGGCCACCTGGCAGGTACCTATAGTAAGGGCAGGGTTCTGCACATGCCCAGTGAGACCCAGCAGGTGTATATAAAGTCTACTAAAGCTCAGCTGGACACACTGGGATGGAGGGACTATGTGCGATCCCTCTACAGGGCTCTGTCTCTGTTCCCTGCGGGGTAGATCTTCAGGTCCCCTATGGGTGGGGTTCGGAGAGTCCCGGATTTTTATATATTTTTCATTCAGTACTGTATAGAGGTACATAACTGGCTGGCCTATGCATTGCAGTTATCCTGGCCGAGCTCTTATTATCTATGAACAACACTTTTTGTCAGTTAACATGTCTCTTCCAGAGGGATATATACAATATGAACGTGAGAAGAGTAAGGTGGTAATGAGATGAGGTTCCATGAAATGGTTTCCCAAGTGATTCAACAATTTACACACCCTTTCAATCGTATGCTTTATAGAATTTAGCCCTTAAAAATCTTTTGTAGCTATACATTGACCCATCCTGTACCTCGACCGGCAGGTCGTTCCAGTCTGACATTCCTTTGTAAACCGGACTTTTCTTGAAGAATGTGGTTCTTGGCCGTTTTAGTTTTATATTTCGCTTACTCTGGGCACGTGTCCTGGGTTCATCGGGTATCACCACAGCACTAGCTATTTTCCTCATTAGCAAAAGACTCAAATATCTTCGCCTGTCCGACAGCATTTGAACTTTACAGATTTCGTGAAGCGTTTCAGTCGACTTCTCCCCTATCCTAGTCCGTGTGCATATCCTAAGTCCCCGATTTTGTGCTTGCTGCATCTTGTTTAGAGTATCTTTATTAGCCCCGTTTATGAAATACCCTGTATAGTCAAATATCGGGCTGATTAGCGGCTGATTAGCGATCCTTATACTGGTTTCCTGATTTATATACTTCCTGATCTTTGCGAGTTTAAAAAGACCATAATTAGCTCGTTTCAAAGTCCCAGATATGCTTCTCTCCCAGTTTAAGGATTCATCTAGGGTTATACCTAAGTAAGAGTAAGAACTACAGTATGGGAGCGCCAAGCCTTCTTTAAGGAGGGAGTTGACCCTTCGGGTCATCCCTTTGGACGGAATCTGGGATCCCAGGTATCATCGGTGGAATGTGAGACTCCAAGTTTCCCCTGTATGATCCTGGGCGGAGCATGGCGGTGCTGGGTGGCTGTGGTAAAACACAGCTGCGGGTTCGCGGGTGGGACCAGCACTGGAATGGCATTCTGGACCAAAACTGTGGTGGTGCTTGGGATGAGCTTCGTCTGTACCACACACCCAACCACTACACTCGTTACTGTTACCATGTTACCATTCTAACCTTGTTACCTTTACCTCGTTACTTTTACTACATTACCATTACCACATTAACTTGTTACTGTGAAACCATTATCACTTTACCATTCTAACCAAGTTACCATGTTCCCAGTAAACACAAGATGTAAATTTGTGTTGCTCACAGGTAGATTTCTTACGTATAAAAACATAGAAATGTTAAAGTTTACTTACGTCTGTAGAACGTTTGGTAATTTTAGGTAAATTGACAAAATTGATGTCCCATTTATTTATGTAAATTTATGCATGAATTCACTAGATGGCATGGCAGTAGTTTCTGTCAACTTATTTTTACTTCTTGGGGAGGGTATGGCCTGTAAAGTTGGTTTATTTACCAAATTTATCAAACCAGCAGTTTCAATTATCGTAAATGTTATTCAGGCTAAGCTTGGCTGATCTTTTTATCACTGCAGTTATCCTAAATTTGGTAATTTTGGCAGTTGAGTCGGACCACACCTTTCTGCAGGTGTGTGGTGTGGACACTAATGTATGTTCACTTATTTCCAGGTGAGAAAAAATTATAGGCAAGTGATGGGGCCTTTGACAATAAAAAGTATACAGAATTAACTATACCTGAGTATAGTCCATAGTGACACCTTCAGGCTAATTATACTCACTTATAATATTATTATAATCCCCTAATAAATATTCCCTTTCTATGCAGATAAAGATATGTATTCATTTAATTATATAGATTTCCGCTTCCAGACTTTCTCAAGGTTCTTTTACACCACAAGGGTGGTGATCGAATTTATGTGATGAATTCAGGTAGAAATCTCACCCCTACACATTTACTGAGGTGAGAGTTCTTTTACTTCCCACACCACATAGACATGGTATGAGAAGGATTGGCCTTTGATATAGCAGTAAATCTACCACTGCTAGGGGTCAAGCAGAAAAGTGGCTCTTTACCACTGAACTAACTCCCCAACCCGGTAGCTTTAGTTATGCTTGTGTGCAAGTAAATCTGGTCTGCACCCCAAGAAGGCGAGGCGACCAAGAGGGTGAACAGATTGGTAATTGCTGTCCACCCCAGCAGACCATTTTGACCTGCGGTAAGGCTTTTAAACCTGTTTGGAATCTAGATTAGACAGATTTATAATGGTTCCGCAAAACGCGTTTCTCAACTGAGCACCTCCCATGCCAATGACATAGCGTTGACATAGTCATATCATCACATATTGAGTTATTTCAGTAGAACTGAGGTTCAAGCTTAGATCATTTTTCACAAGACATATTTATAGATCAATTTCGCTGTAATTATATAGAAGGTCCTGACCATGCTGTGCAATTCACAGAACGAGATGGTAATTTACGGTTTGTACGGACCGAGGCATTTATGCCGAGTTCAGTACAAACGCTAAATTATCATCGAGTTCTGTGACTTGTACAAGCATGGCTGGACGTTATATATTTACTATATATACCCAAAATTTAAAAAAAAATCAATTTAAATTTTCTTAACAACCAATTTCTTAATAAACGTGTATGGCAAGGTGGTCCGTATTTTAGTGTACGGACGAGTGGTCCGTACAGTACTTTTTACGTCATATGCCGAAACGGTGCATATTTACAGTATATACGGCATGGGTATATAGTAAAAAAGCTATACTGCCGTAGACTAACATAAGTTAATAATTCAGCATACCAGTGAGTTACCATGACTGTAAACTTAAAACATGTGTCTATAGGCAGTAATATTCATCGGCAGTGAACCACGAGGTACCGCAGGGGTCTATGCTCGGCCCAATGCTATTTAGCCTTTATATCAATGATTTATTTGACGGACATATTGAGAATAGAGAATAGTCGGGGATCTCAGTGGCGATTCTGCAAGTGTGAAGTTGCAAAGAGGAGTAGATTGGTGTGAATGCAATGCGCGAACTATTAACTTTACTAAAATCAAGACCTGTTGGTATGCCTCACTGCAAAATTAGATATAATTTCTTGTACGGCTCGCCTTTGGATAGGCCATACGGAGTGCTTTGAATTATAATGATAGTGTTGTCACCCTGCATGGGCTGAGCAATACTGCTATGCTACTGAGTAGAAGACAGGAGCAAACATTATGCATAGGCTATCAAGGGACGAGGATGATTTGAATAGGAGAATACGTGGTCCTAGACTGTATTACAAAGTTAGGTTTAAAGAACACTGTTTTAACTGTATGAACTACAAAAATTGTGCAGAGACATAAACACATGGAACAGGCTACATGTGGAAGCATAGAACGCTACAAGCAAACAATCCTTCAAGACAATGGTTAGAGAGAGAGAGTACTCTACGATATATATATATATATATATATATATATATATATATATATATATATATATATATATATATATATATAACATACATACATATATATAGTATACATATAATTGTACAACTACTTGCAATTAACTAGTTACCGCTATGTGAGCGTCTGTTCTGTTCTTTCCCCGTGTGGGACGTATGTCCCCGTAGCAATGGAGATGTACATACTGTATTCATTGTATAAACTGTAAAATTCATACGAAATGAATTTAATAAAAAAACAAACAAACACAATTTTTTTTATGTCAGTTCAATTGACGAGGTATTGCCTCCAGATATGAGGCATATGATATGGGTAATTTATTTATGGTACGACTGTCATCTATACCGGATCTCGATCAAATGTCATGTGAAGGAAATATCCGTCACTGTACCGTTTCTTTATCATGTAACAGGTAGCCCTCATAATATAAAAGGTTTAGAAATACATCCGCACTTCGATATATATTCAGGATTTTCTTGGAAAGAACCACCCCTAGCGGATTTAACAGTTTGTATATGATACAAAATGTCTATGGTTTTCAATGGAAAAGCGACAAAGAGTAAGAATCAGTCAAACGGTCTTCCCTGTGTTGCTGTCAAAAATTTCTGTCTGGAACAGTTGGATAGACCAAGTAGGGTATGGCCACTTCTGGTTCTGAACAGAGCGCCAGCAGCTAAAACTGACATATATATTCTTTATTTTGAAGTGCTTATTTTTAAGATTTATCTAACCCCTGGTACAAGTTTATTACTAGGAGTAACAATAAAAAATGATACGCAATGTTCACCTAGGTAAAGTGCCAAAACTACTCCATGGTCGTGGCGGAGTCATGTGAGATGATGTCATAAGTGACCGGCCAATCAGCAGCCAGGATTTAAGAAAGTAGACAAGACATCAACATGGAGATTCATACATTCCTAATGGGATTTGCATAAACAATTTGAATCATTCTGATATTGTGATGCTATTTAATGTCTGTGAAAGAGGTGAGATAAATCCAGAACCGTAGTCGAATCATAGAATAAACAATACTCTGCTTGTTTGGATGTGCCATAATCGCCACTCAGCTCTACCTCTATGACGATTATGGTGCATCCAAACTTATTGAGTATTATTCATTTGTACAATTCTCGATACAGTTCTTTCTAAAAAGTTTACAAGCAGGCCTACACTGCGTCCAGATATTTATATGGCACAACTCTCACATGCACGCAGAGAAAGCATGCATTATGGTATTTTACAAATAGGTTGTATATCAGATCCTCACCTGGTTGGATTGGTTGATGACGGTTCCGGTCTAAAACGACTACGAGGATAATGGTAACACAGACTAGCAGAACTACAGCGAAGATAAGTGACAGGGAACATGCGCCTTTCAGTCTGTCAATAGAAACACATGAATATATCAGGTGCATAAATATCAGGAAATATACAACCATGCTCATCACTAAATGACCTTGTTGTTAGAGGTAATCTTATCATTTTGTTGTCAGAGTTATTCCTCAGTTGTTGTGGCCATGACATTTATTGATAGAACATGTTAGCTTGCAATTTAATGTGAAGTAACATATTGGATCAAAAGGGGAAGTGACTATGTATATATATCTATAGGGGCGAGGCCTCTCATTGACCCTCACCAACCAAGAGCAATTTATAAAAGGAGGCCAATATTAGAAGCGCCTACCCGTTCAATTAAAAAAGACTACCACCAGAGATCTTTTTAAAATGACACTAAAAGAACGGGTGTCTAAGTAAAAGATAAATTACTATCGGGGTAATTGATAATGAATATCAATATACATAAATGATCTGAGAATGATACACTGTATTATGCTGTAGTTGTAAATATGTTGTGTCCCTTGGGGGAGTGTTTCTATGACAACTAAAAACCTTAAATAGGAGGAAGGGCCAACAATTATAATGTGTGAACTGAAGAAATAGGATTGGTCTATAAACCAATCGTGTAATTATCATACATTGAATTTCACAGTAAGAATTACATCAACATGTTGGATCAAATGCTAGTATTCACTTGACCACAATTGGCCCCTAACTATCATATCAACAATACTGATTCAACTTTACGTTCAGATTTGGATAAACGTATGAGTTTTGTTATTCAACTGAAGAAGTACAATTAACCAACTAGGGGCGTTTTTTTACATGTAATCCATGAAAATAAATATAGCACGCAACATGATTACAAAACAATTTAGACAAACGAAAAAAGGGAGGGGGGCTGTGTGACCAAGCAATGTAAATTGAGGCAATTACACGTTCGGCATTTTCCAGGTGGATGGTTTGTTCAGTAGAAATTCCTTTACATATACATGTGTATTTTGTAATAAGTGGGATCAGATTCTCTGTCAAAGTAACAGAAGGTAAATATTGGTCACTGTAGTTACGTTCTCAATGCTACTCAATTACAGACCTGTTATCACCTTAAGTTTTGAAATTCTGTAGTATCTATTGATGTTAAATCCACAATCTATATCAAAAAGTTAGTTATATCTATACTAATGACTTCGCCGCTGGCCTGTGAGGCTATGTGCCTCCGAGCATATTTGAAAGGGAAAGCACGTACAGAATTGAAGGGAAAATTAGCGACTTTGTCGCCAGAGCCTATGGTAGATCTTGGCTGTACTCCCATATCTGGCAAGAGAGCACTGTCCTCCCAGATCATTTGCGGCACTAGTGCTTACTAATCTCTGCCTCAACCCAATGACGTCACATGAGGAACTACATTTTGGATACACTTCTCCCACTGGTTCAGTGGGAGAAGCTGGGACACTGTATGGCCCTGTCTACATGTATACTGGACAATTTTGAGGCAATATGCGTCTATGATAGCTCTGCTCCTATGGTAATGTATGGGCAGGGTGTTAGGACCTCGTTACGTGCAGCGGTTGTTAGACTAGAACTATAAAACGGAGACTCAGAGAGCCCAGGGCAGTAAGACATGCCTGACACTCAGCAGTGTAGACACAGCCGTAATTACCAACCCTGACAAGCATTAGAGGCACTGCAATGACCACAACAAGAAAACAAGAGTTTATATCACGTGCATCTTTATTTACAAGTAGAAGACAAAATCCTCCTCAAAGCACTAAGAATTTAGGATATTTGAAAAACTGGTCGATGAGACAGATTTGCCGCAATCAGGCAGGTCGGCCAGAGATATAAGCGGCCGCAAAAAATGAAGTGCAGAATTTATGCTAAGAGAGTGGTGAGCCAGCTGTCAAAGAGTGCATCATTTCGTATGATACAGGTACGATACAGAGCTGATCATAGGCCATAAGAAGCTTGATCAGTACTGCATGGATTGAAAACAGCAAAATGATTTTTCTTTTTTTCCCCAAAACTTTCTTTATTGACGTTCTTTCATTACAATCTTCCTGTATAAGGTTTCTGTACATTTCACTGATGTCAATAAAGGGGCCATATGCGTCAGCTCCAAAAAGTGAGCTGGTTTTCATCGCTAAGCCTCATTATATCATTCGGGGATTGTGACATAACTAACAGATACACTCATGACAAATTGTTGCATCGCAAGACAAATTACGGCAACTTTCACCTACAGTCAACAGTAAAAATAACTACCAACATTGATGTAAAGGAACTAGGGACATCACCAGGTTATCATTATCACCAGGCCATTCACAAGTTATAAACAATTTTTTTACACATTAATCTGCACGACATGCAGGAATCTCGCTACATGGCAAATCCACACACGGGAAAGCCAAGCAGGAAACGGAGTGAAAAGAAATTTTTAATCAAACAATTGATATCTTATTTGATGTGATGATTAATATTTCAGAATAGTATCAAGCATACACTGCTTTGATATACGTTTAAATTCACTATAGGTGGGAATATTTCTAGTTATTATAAGTAAGCTGTTTCAAAGCTTTGGAAGTTAGGATGATGGGAATGTAGCACTATACTGGGCTGAACTGTAGACCATGCATGTAGTACCGGTCTGCAGTGATATGATGGTTGGTTGTATGAGTGGTAAAGATGTGGTAAATACTAGTGTATGTACTAAGATGGGGAGAGCTGTGTAGTGTATGTGGACTGTAGTTGGTAAAGTCCTAGAATATGTCACAAACACTGGAGTAACTTAAATGATCCATCCCTGCTAAGTGGGACAGGTGCTGACCCACTGGCCCTAATGCTCCATCCTATTGGCCTTCACCTTGGGTGCTTGTGTGCTGACACACTGGCCTAGATACAGCTCTCAGGGCGTTTCATATGGGATATATGCCTAAACTTCTGCTATACAAGAGCTCACAGTTTTACTTATACATTTCTTATATATTTCAATATTTGTGCTTGGCTCAGGTCCAGTGCAATACCATCATTTGCCCTTGTCCATGCTCTCACATTAGTACAGTATGTTTCATCTTTAGTACGTTTGAATAAAAAATTCATTTATCGTGAGTCCATTTAACTGACACCATAGAAATAATCTGTCCAGATCATCTTGTAGTTCAGTACATAACATGTTAGTGTTCATACCACTTGCATAGAGCACGGTGTCATTCGCATAGAGACATGATTTAGATGATTTAAGTACAACGCTCATATCATTAACGTATATAAAAAACAAAAGGGGTCCAAGAATGGACCCCTGTGGTACTCCACAATTTACAGACAGCATATTCGATAGTTCATTGTTAACTTTCAAAGTTTGTTTACGTTCTGACAAGTAGTTATCAAACCACATTACATTTTGTTCACTGATTTACCCTAATTTCCTCTATGTTTTAACCTTGTTTGTTTAGTCTGTTGACAACTCTGCTGTCACTTCCTCTAACAAGTCTCCCAAGCTGTTTTGGACTACTTTCGCCTTTGTAATGAACTCCAACTGGCCTAGGGGAAACCCACTCCCCCAGTCCCCTTTTATTGTTGCCTCATAAAGGGATTTATCGCCTGTGTCTTGCAGTATGTTCAATAAAGCTTGGTTTTGGGTGTATTTTGCAGTTAGGATTTGCTTCATTACATCATACTTCTTTGTGGCCCACATAGTAGGCTGGGTGAGTTGTTTGCCTTGCTTCATATTCATATGTGGGTTGTGCATTCGAGTTATCAATGTGGACATTCGTGTATCACTGCATGTGCGGTCCATAACTATCAAAAATGTCCATAACTATCAAAAATGACTTGGTTTGAGACTTATGGACATTCGTCATGTCCATAACTATCAAAATGTACATAAGTATCAAAAAATGTCCATAACTATCAAAACCTGGTTAAAAAATGTGTTACCGCATTTGCATTACATAGCGTTACTTCCCGTTACCATTCAACTGTGTTACGCTACCTAAGAAAACATTACCGATCAAATCGTGTTACATTCTAATTGCGTTACGCTACCTAAGAATGCGTTATATTTATGACCATATTACATCCTAACCCCGTTATCGCGTTATCATTACCTCGTTACCGTTACTGCATTACCAATCTAACCTCGTTACAGTATTACACTTCTAACCGTGTGAGCATCCTAACCCTGTTACTGCATCACAGTTAAAGCATTACCATACTAACCCTGTTACGCGTTACCATACTAACCGCGTTATGCGTTACCGTTCTAACCGTGTTACCATACTAACCGCGTTACGCGTTACCGTTCTAACCGCGTTACGCGTTACCGTTCTAACCGCTTTACATACTAACCGCGTTACGCGTTACTGTTCTAACCGCGTTACGCGCTACCGTTCTAACCACGTTACATACTAACCCCATTACGCGTTACCGTGCTAATCGTAGAAACGTGGTCAACTGCTCCGATATCAGGTGACCTTCCGACGCGATTTTTGATTTTCTATCAGGAGGTGAATCGTAGACCATATCGGTGCCATACTGCCCCTTTCCCACACTGCCCCTCCACCATACTGCCCCTCTACTACACTGCCCCTCCACTACACTGCCCCTCCACCATACTGCCCCTCTCCCATACTGCCCCTCTACTGCACTGCCCCTCCACCATACTGCCCCTCCACCATACTGTCCCTCCACCATACTGCCCCTCTCCAATACTGCCCCTCTACTACACTGCCACTTCACCATACTGTCCCTCCACCATACTGCCCCTCTCCCATACTGCCCCTCTACTATACTGCCCCTCCACCATACTGCCCCTCCACCATACTGTCCCTCCACCATACTGCCCCTCTACTATATTGCCCCTCCACCATACTGCACCTCCACCATGCTGCCCCTCCATCATACTGCCCCTCCACCAAGCTGCCCCTCAACCATGCTGCCCCTCCACCATGCTGCCCCTCCATCATACTGCCCCTCCACCATACTGCCCCTCTATCATACTGCCCCTCCACCATACTGTCCCTCCACCATACTGCCCCTTTCCCATACTGCCCCTCTACTACACTGCCCCTCCACTATACTGCCCCTCTACCATACTGCCCCTCTCCCATACTGCCCCTACACAATACTGCCCCTTTCCCATATTGCCCCTCTAAGTACTACACTGCCCCTCCACTATACTGCCCCTTCACCATACTGCCCCTCTACCATACTGCCCCTCCACTCTACTACCCTACATCCTACATCTCCACATCCATACATCCTTCATCCCTTGTCACGTACAGTAGCTAAGGCCTAATCCTATAGACTAGCTAACCCAGTGACAAGAAAAGAGAATTCAGAATATCTTCTATACTAAATGAAGAAGACAGATAACCATACACAGATATGTATTAATAACATATATTATAACAAAGTATACAGTTACATAACAATTCTCATCAACATACAAAATCATATACACTTCTGTAGTGTACATATGATATAAGTCCTCTTGGTCTAAGCAGTACTCACAGTCTATCACTTTCAGTTATTGTTCAATGTCTCCTTGACTTGTGGATATAGATGATCCAAGTAGTGGTAGCAGTCATCAGTGTCTTTTCCTCCAGTGCTGGGGTGATAGTAGCTTATGGAGAAGCCCAATCCTCAGTAAAGGCCTCTGTAGCATAGAGTCCTATGGTGTCTCAAGCCTGACACTGCAGTGGTAGTAATGCTGAGTAGCATGGAGATGTTGACGCCACGGTGTCTGGGTTCCAAGTGAGCTGTGAGTTGAAATCTGCTTCCTTATATACCCTATCGGGGGGTCAGTCCAAACGAATACAGGGGATGGTTCAAACGCTGGGGGTGGCAGTCCAAACAGTTAGGCCTTAACCTCTATCTGGAGCGAGGACCTGTTAGGAAGCACCCTGTGATATTCTTAATACATACATCACACCCTACATCCTACATTCCCACATCTCGACATCCATTTTTCCTACATCCCTACATCCTACTTTCCTACATCCCTACATCCCTACATCCCCACATCCCTACATCCCCACATCCTACATCCCCACATCCCTACATCCTACATCCCCACATCCCCACATCTTACATCCCCACATCCCTACACCCTACATCCCCACATCCTACATCTCCACATTCATACATCCTACATCCCTACATCCTACTTTCCCACATCCCTACATCTGCACATCCCTAAATCACTACATCCCAACATCCCTACATCATTACATCCATACATCCCCACATCCTACTTCCCACATCCCAACATCCCTACATCATTACATCCATACATCCCCACATCCTACTTCCCAACATCCCAAATCCCCACATCTCCACATCTATACATCCCCACATCTCCACATCCATACATCCCCACATTGGTGGAGGGGCAGTATGGTGGAGGGGCAGTATGGTGGAGGGACAGTATGGTGGAGGGGCAGTATGGTGGAGGGGTAGTATGGTGGAGGGGCAGTGTAGTAGAGGGGCAGTATAGTAGAGGGGCAGTATGGTAGAGGACAGTATGGTTGAGGGACAGTATGGTGGAGGGGCAGTATGGTGGAGGGGCAGTATGGTGGAGGGGCAGTGTAGTAGCGGGGCAGTATAGTAGAGGAGCAGTATGGTAGAGGACAGTATGGTGGAGGGACAGTATGGTGGAGGGCAGTATGGTTAAGGGACAGTATGGTGGAGGGTAAGTATGGTGGAGGGCCAGTATTGTTGAGGGACAGTATGGTGGAGGGACAGCATAGGTGGCGGATGGGCCGCACAGCGGTAACGATAAAGCGATAACTTAGTCAATTTGAAAACCCTACGAGACCTACATGGGTTGTCGTAGCAGTACCTGCGATAAAACGCTCGGAGGTACGTTTATCGTACGTAGTGGGCCATTCGTGCAACGCTAACTCACGCAGAACCACGTGCGTTAATCGATTATCGTACGTACTGGTTTTGTGCAACACCTATACGTGCGATAACAAATTGCCCACTACGTTTTCGTAAGTGCGTTATTACGTACGATAATTTTTTGTGCAACGGCCCCCAGCCTTACCATGTTACCATGGTATAGCCCATTACCGTGTTATCTTTCTATCTGCATTACATCTTAATCTTGTTACCATTACTAAATTACCACATTACCATTCTAACTCGTTAAGGTCATTACCGTTCTAACTGTGTTACCATTCTATCCCCAGTATCGCATAACGATTTAAACCCGTTTACCATGTTACCGTTACCACATTTACATTCTAACCTCGTTACTGTTACCATTCTAACCTCGTTACCATTACCATGTTACCGTTCTAACCTCATTACTGCATTCTACCATTCTAACCATGCTACCGTGCATTAGTATCCTAACCCTGTTTCTGTGTTATCCCCTTCTAACCCGGTTACCGTGTTACAGAAACCACATTCTGACCTCGTTACCGTTACCATGTTACCATTCTAATCTCGATACCGTTACCGTTACCGTGTTACCATTTTAACCTCATTTCTGCATTAACTGTGCTAACATCCTAACGCTTTCATTGCGTTACCATTACCATTATCACATTACCACTATAGCCTTGTTGCTGCGCTACCATTCTAACCCCGTTACCGCCTTACCATTCTAATACTGTTATTGCGTTACCATTCTAACCATTTTGTTGCATTACAATGTTACTGCGTTACTGTTTTATCATCCTAACCCTATAACTACGTTACCATTACCACCTTACCTTTCTTACCGTCTTACCGTTCCTGCACAATCATCCTTACCTAGTCAACGCATTACCGTTACCATCTTACCCTCGCCGTGTTACTATTCTAACTGCATTACCTTCCTAACCTTGTTACTGCATTCCAATGTTACCATTACCACGTTAACGGGGTTAGAATAAAAACCTGGTTTACAGGATTAAGATGTAACGAGGTTAGAACAGTAACGCGGTAACAGGGTTAGAATGGTAACGCAGTAACAGGGTTAGAACAGTAACTCTAACATGGTAGTGAGGTTACAAGATAAGGATGTAACGCGGTTAGAGCGTCAACGTGGTAACAGGGTTAGAATGGTAATGCGGTATGGTAGCGCTGTAACTGGGTTAGAATGGTAACGGTATGCTGTTATGGGGTTAGAATGGTAACCCGGTTAGAACAGTAATGTTTTCTTAAGTAGCGTAATGCGGTTTGAGTAACTCAATGTAACGCGAATATGTTACGCGTTTGTTTAAGCAGGTTTTGATAGTTATGGACACTTTTTTATACTTATGGACATTTTGATAGTTATGGACATGACGAATGTCCATAAGTCTCAAACCAAGTCATTTTTGATAGTTATGGACATTTTTGATAGTTATGGACCGCACACACCATCTGAGTCGAGAAATAAGAAAGTGAATGGCAGGTTCAAGTTTGCTCTTCCAGAAATTCTCACATTCGTGGTACTTCACTCCTCAGGCATAGTTCTGTTTCACTCTATCTCTATGTGGGGGAGATACTCCAAGCAGAACTGATAGACTTGTCACATTTTATATGTGGTAGATCTTTTTATCTTTGTTTTTTATGACATCCGAAAAGAAAACACAATTGGAGCGTAGAAAATCATACGCCAAACCCCATTTAACAGTTGTACAGAATCTTCTGCAACGACCTAGTATACAGCCAGAGCAGAGTAAAAACACCAAAGTTAGCTATAGCTTTACTTTATAGATCTTTCCCTCAAACATCACATACATATCCCAGTATCAGATTGATAATAAGATAATTGTAACTATTGATATCACATGATGAAATAGCCGCGCATAACATCTTGACTACATTAGACGCTATTTGTGTAGGTGTAAATATATACACAATATTGACTGGTTTCAGATACAAGCGGCCGTATGCTCCTAGGAGTTGACGCGTAGTAATATCCGAGCGTATGCGAGGATATTGCACATAGTCAACTCCGAGGAGCATACAGCCGCTTTTATCTTTAACCAGTCTATATTGTATTTATTATCCACCTTTTCTGGACAAGTGGCATGTCGATATCAGTTCGTTTTAGTTATGCACTATTTTTCCAAACGCACTATTTTTCCGTATGAGCCACCCGGACCATACAACATATCTGTATGCGCCGGGTATGTCCATACAAACGCCCTATGTGTTTTCGATTGACACTTTGTATAAGGTGGATAATAAAAACAACTTCTCTACCTGTTTGTGCAGGAGGTTTTGCTCCCCAAGAGGCGGGTATCCTCTTCCATATTAGGTGTGTTCGTGCAGCACTTCTACTACCTCAGTGTATGCTACGTCCGTGAAAGCAGAATGGTCCCGCAGTGAAATAATGGATATAATCGAGATGAATTTACATGAAACAGATCGCATAGACTTGCTACACAACACGGTTCAACATGCCTCTTACCTGGTATAAAAGCCGTCTTTATGTAATTAAGCGACCAAAAGCCTCTCCCGAGTTCCGCATGAAATCATCTCCTCGTTCTCAGAGGGCGGTAAACGGGCGTTCGTAAATAGGTAAATTGGCTACGTTCATAAGTTACTCATTCGAAAGTATAGGACTCTCTGGATCGCCAAGGTTCTGTTTATGTCTAGATCTTTAGTCAATAACTCTGTAACAAGGTTCAAAAGTTACCCTTACGGTTTCATCTCGAGTAGATAAGTTGTATAAACCATAGGATTGGTCGCCAAATCCAAAAGATATATATATATATATATATATATATATATATATATATATATATATATGACCACTCAAAAAAACAAACTTGTTTCTCATCACCAAGCCATGAAAAATATGACGAGGGCGCTTTTTTTTTTGCTGGATCAAAGATGGCCTTTGAAATGTCATAAAATTGGCTTCAAATATACTGTGTGTAAGCGACTACCCTGCGTGAACGGACACCCCGCATTAATGGACAGTTATTTTGGTACGAAAAGCCATTTAACCCTTGCAAATGTGTATTGCCTAGTGTCTGATTGTCCAGCCACCAGTCTACCGGCTTGTGTAGGCTCCTGTAGGTGTCAGTGCGGTTACAACAGTGTATCTATGCCATAGTATCACCTATATAAATGTAAGATATGCAGTAGAACCCCGCTTAAGCAGACACCCCCCGTTACGGTCCGCTTATGTTGGGTGTCTGCTTAAGTAGGGTTTTCCTCCAGGCCAATATTGAAGTGTTATATACTGATAGGTAGGGGTGAGAAAGCGATGGTAAATCTGAAATCGATTTTCCAACATCTTAATTGGAATGGAAGGTGTCCGCTTATGTTGGGGTCTACTCTAAATAAGTACACATAATACCATTTTGTATGCATCCCTGACATCAGGAGCTACAATTTGATACCAAATACACATACCTTTTTATGATTTCTATCGAAGTTCATCTTATAATTTATTTTTTTTAATCAGAGAACGTTTTTTTCTGAAGTGCGGGGTGATGAGAAACAATTTTTTTAGTGGCCTATATATATATATCTATTATCCATCGTATACAAAGTCCCCATTGAAAATGTATGGGGACTCAGTAAACCACTACCCATTGTATAAAACCTGTCAGATACCATAACTGTGGTATACGGATTCAAACCTGTGGTATACGGCCTCAAAACCATGTTATACGGGGGAAATAGTCCCTTTGTGCTATAGAGCAAAGAAGTCCCTATTGCTATAACCTTTAATATGGCAATTACTGGGTTAAATTTATTCGAAATGATGAATAATAAATACAACAAACGATGATTATGTGGATATGCAGCTCTGTAAACCACTCGAGGTTGACGTCGTAATACACTCGCTAGCGCTCGGGTATTACTACGCGTCAGCCTCTCGTGGTTTACGGCCGCCTATCCACAAAGCCATCGATTATTGTCTATCTATACACATACCTATATATACACACATACACACGTATATATGTGTGTGGGTGTATATATGTGTGTGTGTATTTGTGCATATGTTTATTACGATGCCTCCATTCCACTTTAAATAGGGCGACTGAAATCAGTCCATGTATTTGCTCCTCATGTCACCCAGTTGGCAATGAAAATTCTTATAAAACCGGATACCTTCACCCTACTCCGCAAGTCTAATTGAAGAAATTGGACGTTAAAGTCCCCAAACAAGCCCTACCCCCAAAACATGTACTGAAAATGGATTTGACACAAATATGGCAGAAATCTAGGACATTTATATGGTCCAAGTGCATCGGCCTAGTTCTCAGCTCAGCCGGCATGACATTCCACACTCTCTCGTGTTAGCAGCCAAGGTAATAATCCTGTTTCTACCCCATGATACACAGTGTGTGTCACTTTAACTTGTCACTGACTTAGGACTTAGGACATCTGAAGACAGGTTTGCATGCGTACGCATGTCACTTTGAGATGGGAAGTGGCAATCTCTGATTTCAAACATTTAACATCATGCTTTTAAATAGGTTTATTTGGTGTTGATGGATATGATTTAAGGCATGTAGACAACTAAGTGGCGCCGTCTTTTGGAGCTAACCTAAACTAAAACAATGCAGCTCTTCTGTAAAAGAGGTCATTGAGCAGCTAGCACTTCTACTGTACCTGCTGGTGATGAACTGTTGGCTTTGTGGGCCACAATATTGTATGTTTGCTCAAATTTACTATGAAAATAACAGTCAAACTTTAAGGGAAACAATTTCTAAAGTGAGTGTTCCACCAGCTAGGCATTCTTGCGACGCCCAGCTTGCCTCTCAGAGTTGTTCCAAGTGGCAAAGATGGAAAAGCAAGATGATCTTGGTGACCTAGGCGAGGCTACTCTGACAATGGACCCAAAAGCTCCACCCAAGGCACTTCACTGCAGAAATATGCCTATTTCAATTGAGAAGGAAGTAGAGTTGAATTAATCGATGCCATTAACCAGCTTGCCAGCCAAGTGATCTTAGTTCCAGTTGATAGGCCTACAGACTGGGTGTCGCAAATGGCAGCTGTAAGAAAGCCTAATGGGAAGATGAACATTTGTATTGACCCCCATATCTGGATTCATCTGGATTAAGGGGAAGAAACTCTATCTTGCCGATACTCTGATGAATATCTACTTTTGCTCTTGTTCATCTACCTACGCCCAATTTAAAAATTTGACTAAAAGAACCATGCTTGAGAGTATACCCGCATAAAGAAATAAAAAGGATAAGTTTATCTATTAATGTATAATCATAATACTGATAGTCCTAGATCTAAAAGACCCCACTGAACAATGTTAAGATCCAAATTATGTAATTCGATGCAGTATTCTGTAATAATCCAAAGAGATTATATGACTAGAGATATATGTTGATGCTAGAGTTAAGATGTGTAATAGAAGGAAACCCGATGAAAACCAGCACTTGTTAGTCACAACGCTGACGTGTATCCTATTATTGGCTCCAGTGTATTGATATAGATGTACGACTAATGATCATATTGTCAAACAATAGAGAACCAATGAAAATCTATTTTAAAAATAATTATGAGCAGATACTTGTGTAATACATCCTGGAAGGTTGGCCTGAGCACCACTAAGAGGTGATTGAGGACTTAGTAGAAACCAAATGAGAGTTAGCCTTGTCAATATTTATGCCACGATGGGCAGGTAGTGTATTACTACACAAGGCGTTAGCTGAGTGTAGTGAGTAGCAGACCTGACCAGAGTGGTATAAACATTGAGAAGGCTAACTCGAGTTCAGTTTCGTATTTATCCTACCCCATCTCACCGATATGCAGAGAAACATTTGTAACTATCCTTGTTAGTAGTGGGTTGACACTCATTGGAGGATGGCCACATCTATCAATGCTGCCGGATCTACTTTCGTTATCTTGTCCCTGATTGGTCCGATTTTGTATTCACCTCGGTGCATAAATAACACTTTATTCAACGCTCCGTCAAATAAACTGAGTCAGTGTTAAACCTATGGCGTTTTTTATTAGGATAATGTAGGATAATTTAGGCTATTATTTGACATTCAAGTATGAGAATCTTCAAGGGGGAACGTACGTTCAATCCAAAATGTTTTCATGGTCTCATAAAGAAGAAACTGCATGCATCTTACAATGGTATTGACACCATGATGAGATGGGCAAGGGAAATAGTATATTGGCCTGGCATGACTAAAGAAATTCAAGCCATTGTAGACGCATGTCAAAGCTGTCTAGGAAATAAGCCATCAAACAGGAAGGAACCACTCATGATTCACAATGCAACCAATAAGCCATGGAAGAAAATCGGATGTGATCTTTTCCAGTTAGAATGCCGTGACTATCTTGTAATGGTTGACTACAAGACTAATTTCATTGAAGTTGAATTCCTCCAACCTACCACTAGCAAGAAAGTCACAAAGTCTGGTAAAAAAAAAGTGTGTGCAAGATATCGTTTTCCGAAGGTGATTGTCAGTGATAATGGCAATCAATTCACTGGTAGAGATTTCATGATATTCACTGAGAAATGGAAGATTACACACAAACTATCTTCCTCTTACCACCAGAAAGCTAATGGTAAAGCTGAGGCTGTAGTGAAAACAGTAAAAATTGATGAGGAAATGTCTCCCGGAAAGCATCAACATGTATCTAGCCTT
Organism: Alentia gelatinosa; assembly: GCA_950022655.1. Taxonomy (NCBI): domain Eukaryota; kingdom Metazoa; phylum Annelida; class Polychaeta; order Phyllodocida; family Polynoidae; genus Alentia; species Alentia gelatinosa. The sequence continues at coordinate 75,849,783 of OX465581.1, forward strand.
ACAAGAATTGAGAAGTATGCTCAGGCAAGATACCAAGAGTCCTGCAAAACTCACGTCTGGCAGAATAGTGAAAATACAGCTGCCATGTAAAGAAGGAGAACTAGTAATCGGGGTAGAAAGTTTGGATACCAGAAATCCATAGAGAAGCACTACAATAAGAGAACTAAAGAATTGCCTAAATTATGTTAATTCCATTCTGTCATGTGGAAAAACGGTACCAGGGAAAGATACTGAAAATCTGCCAAATTGTTAAGCAGATCTACAAGCACAGATAGCTGATCCGAGACGATAGAGGTGGCACAAAGACCAGGAATAGAGTGGACATACAACCAAGTGGAGGACCTTTCCATGTTATCCCAGAAGACATCCTCTTTCTACTGACGAATGAACCTCCAGTAGCACATAACAGTGTGAGTACTACTGTGAATGGGGAGAGGGATATTTCATCCACCTTACCTGAGCCATAGACCCATCACCTTGCTGGAATATGCCAAGACTCTCCCTCTACTAGTTCGAGAACATATCAAAAACCACATTTGTTCAATGCCCTTGGACTATGATTAAATGTAACTGAAAACAGCTTAACATTTATACCAGAAACTGTTGTGAAGATTATGCATATTAAGACTATGGGGACAGTGAAAAATATGAAAGACAATAGAACTTTCTGAAGATTCACAATGAATATTTTGTTTTGATAACATAGTCTTATATGATTAGTGGTGATATATTTTACTATCTGAGATGCTACTTAGGTTAAGTTGAGAAAGAAAACATTATTTCTAAGAGTTGAAAGTTTAATTCAAACTGTTATTGCAAACTTATTCTACACCTCCTAATGAAGCTACTTCTCTTAAAAGGCACAATATTATTCAGTTTCACATGAACTAATATCACCTTGTATTATCATAAATAATGTTATGTAATATTTGTAATAATCATCAAAAACGAAATGTTTGTATCTTTGAAAAAACATTTTAACTCAGAATGAGTAATACCATTCCCACAGGGTGTCAATTTCCAAAATGATTGAGGTGTTATATCAAAGATACTTGGGATACAATTTATTTACCTCATAGATAAATTGGTAAATAGATAGGGGTAAACCGTAAACATTAAACATGAAAATTACTTTGATTTTTACACAACGATCTAACCCTTTCGACACTAGGATCACACCTTAATAGAGGAAAGTCTTGAGTGAAAGGGTGGGTGGGAGGTGAAAATAGCCTTGTTGACAGTTCAGTGTTCGCCATACACTGGCTACCAGAGCTACACAAAGTTAGCTCTGTCTGTGATTTAACACGAACAACCCTCACCATCTCCTGTTTAGAGTGTGCTCTCAAGCCTATATACGTTGCCTAAAGGTCACATATAGACTTCCATAGTGCTGCAGAAAAACTAGCCCTTCACTATCTGTGTGGTATTCACTGTGATAATGAGAAAGAAGCAAGGTGCCAGTGTCTGAGGGTCTTACATGTATGCCCAGCTGACCATGGCTGATCACCCAAGACTGAAATACCTAAAGACCCACTGGTGCTAAATATGTTTGGATCCTAGGCAGTTGCAGAATTGACAAGTTGACTGGGTGCAAGTGGGTTACAGAAAACTATTCATAGACTGAATGCAACCCAAACCTTTTAGTTCTTAACTAATTATTTATAATGCATGTTCATTTATCAATGATAGACATACCATTTGCTCCTGGCCATTTAAGTGGGCTACTTGGATAAGCCAGCAGTCTAGGCTGACTAACTGTGCTTTGTTGTAAGTGTAAGTATGTGGTGCATTGGGGATGTACTAGCTTTGGATAACGTAGCTCTAGTCCATGGTTATGTTACAGTGGATATACATATTTGATGTAGGATTCAGCAGTCACTGGAATACTGAAAAAAGTTGCCACCTGGAATATTGTAACTGAAATGTAGGTAGGTTGTATAAGGTAGAGAATTCCTTGGCTGAAAATTCACAGATCTGCAGTAGAGGTACTTGTATTCTGCTTTATTCATTCCACAGGCAATATATACTTCTCAACAGCGGAGTACCAAGAATGATTGCTGCCTCTAAGTTTATGTAGATAACCTCAAATCTGAAAACATTACAATGGCAAGGTCATTGTCCCAAATACCCTAGTCTTACATGCACTCTGTATGGAACACGGACATCTCTTCCCCTTCAGCATCTCGGACCACTTTTTGTGTGGTCATCTCGGCCCCCATCGCGGTCGCATTTCGCGCTCCCGCTTTCGCAAGTTAAGGATAGGGTTAATGTTAGGGATAGGGATAGGGGTAGGGTTAGGGTTTGGGATAGGGATAGGGTTAGGGTTAAGGTTTGGGATAGGGATAGGGTTAGGGATAGTGTCAGGGGAATGGTTTTCTGTTTGTTTTCTTCCCCAGAGAAAACCAAATTTGAAGCCAAGATAGGGTTAGGGTTAGGGTTATCACACATGTTCTGTAAGATATGTTTTTGTTTTGTAAGATTCTTTATTGTGGATAATAGACAAATACTATAATAGAGCAAAGCTTGTGTCTTTGGGAATCCATATTTTTGGTAAGTAATCACATTGGAAGACATTCCCCGTTTTCGCACAGGAAGGCGTGAAAGCTGTGAAAGCTGGGGGGTCGAGGTACCGATGGGTCTGAGGTGCCGTAGGGGGGCCGAGATGCCAAAGGGCCCAAGACATCTGGGAATCCTCTGTGCTCATGCCCTCAGAGAGGCACCGGGTCCACATGTACTGTCCACAGCTCCCAGTGCATCTACTGAGAGGGAAACCGAGTGCGTATGCACTGCCACCAATGTCAGTTCTTGAATTAGGTTACTTGCGTAGACTTAAACAATCTACATTCTATGATCTATAAGCATTACACTATATAATATGCACTATAACAAATTTGTGAAAATCTATCTGGTACATAAAGCCATGTCTCCACTGTGTGATCCAAGGTACATAGTCTGACACTGGGCGTACCTTTAGGATCGCAATGCGGCAAAACGCACAGTGGAGACAGCAAGTTTCCCTCCAGTCTAAGACTGGGCGTACCGGTACACCCAGTCTCAGACTGGCATGTACCCAGCATCGCAAGCGTTTTTAAATATCAAACATGTTTGATATTTGGTACGCCCAGTCTGAGACTAGGCGTACCCTATGTACCAAGAATCGCAAGGGCTCCAGTCGCAAGCGGGGTTGTCTACACACAGAATCGATGATACCTTGCAATCCGAGGTACATGCGGTACGCCAAGCCGGTACCTCTAGTCTGAGACTGGAGGTACCGGATCACAAGCTTCCCCAGTCGCACAATGGAGAAAGGCCTTAAGCGTTACATTTTCGAACGTGAGTAAGCTAAAAGGAAAGCTAAAACGTCAATTGCAGAGATGTATGATGTTGGGTTACGTCCTTAGCAAGAAAGCCCCTCATTTTCGTCATTAACCAGTCTGTCCTTTGGGCCAATGACCATTCTCATTTAAGTGCTTTGCCGAGTCATCCCCCGCTGAAAGACCCAGCCGGAAATACTGACAGTCCGGAGCTTGACAGCAGCGATTTTTACACACTTTAAGAAGTCTTTAGGTCTCCCTTAAAAAGCAGAGCAGAAAGAGTGGGCATATACTGTCATTTCCATCAAATCGAATGTATGACAAATCAATTCCACTGCGGGTGAGGTTCATTGTTCTGAATCTCTGGGGGTTATTCTGAACCTGCAAGTCATCGTTCTTTTCACACATATTGTTATGTATTGTTTACAATTGGACCCTTGATATCCTCTCAGCAAATCAATGATATTTGAAAGCTGCAATGTCTTAAGAAATTCAACATTAACATAGGCTAAAGCCTTAGAATATAAATCAATCAATTATTCTTTTTTGAAATCACACAAACTGTGGTCTTCCTTGTCCAATGCACCATTCTCCGTGGAATTTCTAGAGCCTCTCCTGCTGTTTAACGACTTTCTATCAGAAAATACATCATCTTGAGAAAAAGGTGCCTGGTCATCACGATCGGAAGTCTTTGATCGAGACCTTCTGGATGAAGTGGTCGATGACGTTTTCCTGGATCCGTTACCTTTTGACATAGTCTTCCCGTTCGTGGAACTTTCCTCTACGGAGGTTGACAGTTTCTCAGGAATGCTGTCAAGACTGCCTTCTGCCTGCATTGCTTGGTCACTTGATCTTCTCTCCTTGGTTTTCTTGTGATGTGCCCCACTATTCCGTTTGACTGTTGGTTCCCCAGTTGACGGTGAGTAAGGAGCAAAATTCATGGACGACCCATCGAAATTTAACATATCTGATCTTTGAGTGTTCCGTGGTGACTGTGGAGGAGAAGATTGGTCAATGATGGAGGGTTGCGGAGATGACTCCTTGGCACCTCTATGGACATGTCTGGAGGATAACCGAGATTTGGTTGACTGGACCGAGGACTTGTTGTCATTCCCTGCCCAAGGAGGAGACTCGTTCGAACCTCTGCTACTGGATCTGGAAGGCCCACGAGACTCAGTCAAATTTGATGGTTCCGGTGAAACTATGCCGTCGCCAGCTCCTGCACATTCTCTAGGTGCAGATGATTCAGAGTTATAACATACTGACGGGTTCATTTCTGAATCTATGCCAGATTTCATTCTCCCAGCACTGGACCCGTGCGATACCCGACGTAGGTTTGGTCTCTGACCTGGTGTATTCTCAGTGTCCTTGTCCAATGTTGATTCAGCGGTGTCGGGCTTCTCATATTCCTTCGTATCATCTTTTACCTTATCCCCTTCATTCTCTGAGGACGGCCTATCATAGTTTTCATTCGAGCCCTTGGATAGGCTGCTGGCTTCTGGCTGTAGATCCTGATGAGGGTGGTGATATGGGACGGTAAGAAGAGCATCTGGGCTTTCAGTTGTGATAGCAATTCTTGCTACGCCATCATTGAAGATGCCCGATAAATAACTCAGCCCATACGGCCAACCGAACTGCTCTGCCATATCTTTGGAGAAAGCATGGCGGATAAATTGTCCATCAGGTGAGAACTGAGAGATTCTGTCGTTCCCCCAGTCAGCTACAAGAATATTGTTGGCGTTGTCAACGCACACACCTCTAGGGTATCGCAGCTGTCCGTCGGTCAGTCCACGCTTTCCAAATGTAAGTAGAAACTGTCCACTACTGTCAAAGATCTTTATAGCGTGGTTATTACAATCTGACACCACAATTCTACCATGGAGGTCGCAGCAAACATAGGAAGGTAGATTCAGTAACCAGGGTTCGCGCTGTCGGAAGCTGTCGAATCCACCAAATTCGCATTGTAGCACCTCTTCGGCAGTATATACATAACCTGTGCTGCTTGTGTAGTCTGTGACTACTCGAGATGAGTCTCTATTGACTGCAAGTCCCCATGGCCGATTTACATGATGAGGGTTCCACTCACGCACGACTTTGCCCTCGGGGGTGAAACTTAGTACGGCCCTTTTATTGTCATCTGTCACCATGAGGAGGCCATCACTGGTGGCAGCCAGTCGCTCTGGCTTCACATCCTGGAGGAGGATAGTAGGCATGTCTCCAGTGGACAAGAAGCGCTGAACTCGACCGTTGCCCCAGTCTGCCAGGAGTAGCTCACCACTAGGGACCAGGAGGACGTCACAGGGTGAGAGCAGCTCCCCCAGTTTCGACCCACGCCCGGCTTTCGTCCAGAATGTCAATTTCTGACGGTTAGAGGCTGGACCTAATCAAGATAATATCAGGGTTTGAGTAATAGTCTTACAATCATGGTATATAAAATAAACATACATATATTCCCGATAACCATTGAAATCTAGGGATTTCCATTGTGATATATATATGGTCAATTCTCTCACGAAACGTTGACATGAGGGGTAATTAGCGGTCAAAAATAAATTTCAACATATACTCAAACAAATTATACCACAATAAACTTTAGGTATTGAGCAATCCATGACAAATTTGGGTACACTAATCTCAGAAACTCTGTCTCTGACAACTTGTTAAAGTTTTTTTTAGATCTGAAGACTGTTATCGTCCGAATGCACTGTCAGTCTGTATATTTTATGAACAATAAAAGATGGTTATATACTATGTAATGATTTATCTTAATTTTCAAACAAAAATACACACAATAAGCCAAAATATGATAATTGACGACACTAAGATATGCTATTAACCCTTTCTTATAGATGTATATACAAAATGAAAATGAAATGCTACATTCGGACGGTAACAAAAATGTTGTTGACTGAATGCAACAGTTTCCAATATTAACCTTTTGTAAATGATGTTTGATGGATAAATACAGGGTACCTACAGTCTCTAATGCATTCTTAGAAGGTATAGAGATTACAAAGTTATTGTTCTGTACAGAAGATCAGAGGCTTTTATTTCTGCATTCGGACGATAACATTAAAACTACCCTAAATCTTAAATTTAAATGGTTGCCTTGATAATTGTGATAGGAACTTTTTTTCTCTCTTTTATCGATAGAAATTACTCAATACAATAAATAAATCACACATACAAATCAGTTATGATGCATGTATTTTTCTATTTCAGTATTTTCTGTGAACGATTTGTCCACTATAAAAAAAGGCAGAAAATGAGTTTTTGGTCTCTTAGTTCTGAAAATATCTGATATAGCCCTAGAAGACTATATATATCCCACTAAAGCTTTTGGTAAGATGCTTTCAAGTAAAGTAATAAGAAGGCGCAATTCCTTGAATTTAAAGTGTTAGAAGCTGGAACATACATGTAAACGGTTTGTCAGAATTGACCATATATAGCTACCTATAGTGAAGCTCTGACGTCTAAAGCTCTGAATTGATATGGAATACACTATCAGAAATGGCATCTGGTTAGACCACGTCCGTTTCATGAGTTCATTATTTACAAGACAATAAGAAATGAATCAATTCATGAGACTATACTTTCATTTCTTATTTGAATATCATTTCGTATTTATGATATAAGTAATACATACCTGACAATAATGTGTAACAACGCATTATTTCTTCTCCAGTTCTACACAATGTTCAGTTTAACGAGAGAGAAATATCTTTGTATCCTTTGGTCTTTCACAATAAAACTTTAGTTGCACGATATGATATTTTATAATGAAGGTACATCAACCTACCTATGGTAACGTCCTTAAAGTCGCCCAGTGTAGGGGGTAATACCTCCGGGAGTAGCTGAGTGCCTCTCACAAACGTCGCAGTTTCTGCTTTAACAGAATTTGCCTTCAGTAACTCAACTTTCTTCATAACGTCTTCTGTCTTTTCCACAACCTCCAGGGGGCGCTTTGAGCATAGCAGGCCATTTGTCTTGTCCTCCAGCTCCTTGATATCAGACAGATGTTTGTTCCTCCTGCTGAGAATGGCGTTCACGTCCTCGGCAAGTCGGGTCTTGCTGTCCTCCAAATCCCTCCTGCTCTTTTCCTCCCATGTTTTCAGCCCTGCCGCACAGGCCTCGAGATGCTCCTGGAAATCCTCCTCAGCTTTGGCGATGGTCGACAGGGCTTCGGCTTGGATCTCTCCAGGCTCCGCCTCGCTGGCCTGCAGATCCTTGGCGAGTTCCTCCAGGGTTTTCAGTACCTCGTTGAGGTCCGACCTGCGCGTCTGCTGGAGGCTTGGCAAGTCCTGGGCCTCGTGTTTCGCATGGTTCTCAGGAACACACTGACGGCACATGCCACGATGACAGTCGTGGCAGTAGTAGCTGATATAGATATGATGGTCAGGGCAGAGGACATAGCGAATGACCGACCCATCTTTGTCCTGTCTGGAGAGATCAAGCGGGCGATGGTTGATGAAGGCATTGGTCTGTTGATGGGCGTCCAGGCATTTTGAACACAGCAGCCCTTGGCATTCTTCACAGAAGCTGACTGCTGTCTCACCACAAGTGTCACACTTAGTATTTAACGTAGATGCCATTTGTCCTTCGATAATTTCAGTTGTATTGATAACAACTGATATTGTAAGGAAGTTCAAACCAATATGTAAAGTCACGTATTACAAGGAAGCGGTCACTAATTACCACTCACTTGAGAAGTCTGATCAGGATATCAGTTCAGTATGGAGCAATCGTATTGTTGCTACTCCATCGAGACACCGATTAACTCATGAAACACTATTATATCACAAGCTATCTTTTTTCCAAGCCTGTGTGATCAGTATCAAAAGAACCTCAGACACTGGTGATGCTGTTCGATTGAGACCTGTTTAATGTCTGTTTGTGAGCCTGTATTACGCAGTTGACCTGACAATTGTATGGATCGTCTTAAAACATGCATGTCGGCCTGCATACCACTACACATATTTGAGCATCTATGGCGACAGTGTTTTAAGTGTATGCATATTTCATTCATTCGAACGCTGTCACGTTATTTGTATTCCATTTGGTAAACAAATGGATGGTTGGCAATTCAGCACAGTTCACCCACACCGAGCTCATGGCAAAGGAATGACATTCATCACATGCTGTATGGTCAACGATAATATATTCTAAATATATGAACTGATGAATAGAAGGATACAGGTTCTATCGGATGTCAGGTATTCCTGGATCAAGGAACAGTATTCCCTTCAACAATGGAATCACTTACTATCTTTCAATCCAAAAATGTCTATAAGATCCCTGTTTGTGTGTAGTGAGTTCTATTTTCCATGCTTCCTCAGTTAAGAAATATGCCTATGTACGTCCAATTGAAATATATTCCAGGGGCATGTTCCATGCCGTAAGTTCAGAAGTCATCCGTATATCCCATAGTAAACAATGAAATGATAGATTGAGTGATAAAATAGACTGAATTGACTGAGTAGAACCTCTCTCCTCTTGTGGTTCTACTGCACGGGGTCCTAGAGACGGAAGCCAGTTGAAATGCGATGGTGGTATAAATAAATCCGCCAGTCTCTACCTATGACATTTTAGGTGGCTATAGTGAAAAGGTGACCGCTCAATACAGACTGCGATATTGATCCCATTGGGTATTGATTATTTCATCGAGGCACTGTGAATGGTGATAGAGTATGAGAGGGGTGTAGATCCCAGTACGGTATTGCTTACTTCTAACATTGGCAGCCAAACAGCACTGTCACCTGCACATATATAACTGTTAGCGAACTATTTCCATACAAAAAAAAAACATTTTGAAATTAAAAGAAAAAGACTACTGCAAGGCAAACGGCTTTCTACACCTATAGATATCATTGTGAATGACAGGACAGGAGCGGAGGGAAAGGGCGACATGAACAAAACATTTGATTTTTCATAGGGATACAACTATTCAGTTTATTTCACACTTACGAGTTTTTTCAACGAATATAATAATCGCTGTATTTTGACAATGTCCTGATGCATTCAATATCTTGCATCAGTTTATTTGTTGTACTATGTTGCAGTTTCAATGAATACCCAGAAATGCTAGATTCCCACGTCTTTCGTATAAGTAAGAATATTGCTTGTAGCACTTTAATATTATAGGTCTTACCTTAAGGGAATTGTGAGGCAGGGCTTCGGAATCACCATACTTGGGTAAAAGGCTCGGGGTCGTCTAACTCTTGCCTGCATGTGGCCCGGGGCACCCTGCAGACTCGGGGAATCATCGCCATGGACGTCAATACGGTGACGGGGTTTTGTGCGTGAGTATAACATATATGCTGAGCAAGTTTCGAGTTACCAGAATAGTATATTTATCCTGTAGTTCGGACTCAATAACCAACCTGAAACGAGAAGACAGTAAATACGTCCAATAGAACATATTGGATGTTAAACTACCCAAACAGACAAACAAGACAAGACAGTTTATGCCTGCTAAATATAGAAATTTTACGAGTTTCTGATGGGCTTTGGCAAGTCTTCATCTGACCCGTTTTTAACATTTTTTGAGTCATGTGGCAAGGTAAGTTTATTTGTAACTTACCTGGCTGTGAGGGGCTTTGTGTATGTATGTAAACAAGATATGAATGTTTTCCTAGTTATGTTTATAGATTTAATTGGCATCCTTGATACCATTAGATGCTGCTAAACTGGTAGAGATTAGAGTACAAGTCTGCATAATATTCACATGCTGATACAGCTCGTCCTTACTAATGAATAAATTACATGGACCAGTCCTCAGAGAAGTAGAGCGATGTCGGCCTGTTCTAAGTAAACATTCCCATTGCTGAAAACGTTTTGGGCAGACTACAGCCTCGTTATTAACGTCACCTCAAATAGTGCATAGGCTATATAAACCAGGTTAAACCCACATAGGTAAGCACTCCTTGCCCCAAATGTACGGACATTACATGTATAGCCTTAATATCAGAATGTCTTACCTTAGTGGAAGTATAAGAAATGACCTTGGGATGTCTGTGTCAGCATGCAAAGGTCTCTGGATGGTCTGACTCTTGCCTGCATATGGCCCGAGGTAGCATGGAGCTTCTCCAGGCTGGGAGAACCATTAGCATTGAACCGTTATTGGGTCGTGTATGTGTGTACAACTTAGATTTGCAGCACCACCGACCATGCTGAAAGAATATGGAATATATCACCTCTGGCTGGTGGTTTGAATGCAAGTTACTCTGTGAGTTCCTGTCTGGCTTATGGCAAAATGTAATCTATATTTCCCCTTTTCTGGACACGCTGCAATTGTTGACTGAAAACGGTTTGTGAAATACTAACTGTGCTCCTCTTGTATGTATGGTGTAAAATAGGACTGGATATGTTTTTTTTCTTTATTTAATGAAAAACAGTCAGTCACGACATACAGTATTCGCCTATTGGCGTTCTCCCATACAGCAGCCACATTTAGGACAATACAGTCACAAATCACAAACACAGGACTACAAACAGATAAGACAATAAATGTCCCTCAATGTACGGAACAATTTCGGATTCCTCCATTACTCATCAGAATACGCAAAAGATCTTATGATCTTATTACATCTCCCTTAATGATCTTTATGATCAATTTAATATTGTTGCCATTCTGAACTTATGTTCAGTTAACGGATTTGAGTTTATACCAGTTAACTTATAATATAATCAACGTCAAGTTTTAGTAATTCTTCCTTTATTCTAGCCTTGAAAGTGTTTCCTCTGGGCAAATATTGAGTTCCTTTTTCTTTTTTTTTTATATCAAATTCCAAACCTTCTCGCCAATAAGCAGTGGGGATTTCCTGTATTTTTCCGTGAGTGGTCTCCTAACTTTTAGTCTTATTTTACTAGATAATCTAGTATTTACGGTTTGAGTGTCGAAAATGTGATCCTCATCCTCGGACCACCATTTAATAACTGAGATTAAGTGAGACATTCTCCTATATTTCAAATTTCAAATTTTTGTTTTTTCATGCAGGATCGTAATATGCATATCGGAAAGTTTTTTACGGATAAGGCTATACGTATGCTATTATTTACTGCAGTTTGCAGTCTTTCTCTGTTTCGTTTATTTGTTAAATAATAGACAAAATCACAATACTCCACCACTGGTAATATCATGTGTTTTACGATTTTCAGGGATGCCTTTTTAGTTAAGTAATATTTAAGTTTACATAATTTAAAGTTTCTTACATTTAATTCTCTTACAATTTTATCTGTCTGGGCATTAAGATTGAGCTTATTATCCAAGATGATACCTAGATATTTGTAACTCCCAACTGCGCTATATACTTCATTACCTATGTGTAAGTCTTGGATGTAGTTTATTTTTGACGCATGACCAATCCACATAACCTTAGATTTATGACAGAAGAGCTGTAGATATTTTCAGAAATGACAGGTCTAATGGAATTGGGGGAGGGGTGTTTCTTGCCTTGGCCGATTCTGTAATATAGACGCAAGTGTAGCAATCTCACCTGATAATCACGATGTACTGACTATCAACCTGGCCAAACCGGGAAATAAACAGAAACATATTATGATATACTATCAACTCAAGTCTTCTAATTTTCATAGACTCAATGCAACAGATTCTAAACTTTCCGAAATATAAAAACCGTGAAAAATGGCTTCTAGGTGACGATGGCAGAAACATCAGACTTCGTAACGCGAAAGAAAGCATGCTTTTTAAAGATTTCTGTGAGGATAACAATCTGAAAAATTATATAAATGAGGTGGCTAGACCCATCAGTAATATCTAGATATAGGTCACATTCTAGGTGACTCATTATATGTACGTAACCCAAGGTATTATTAGAGCGTGCTTGCACGCCCTAAATACATCATCTAGAGGTTAGAGTCAGGGTTAGAGTCAGAGTTAGAGTGGTCACATTGAACTTTCAGTGTGCTTCCAGAAAACTATCCCTTTACTATCTGCATGCTGTTCACTGTGATAGTGAGAACAGAGCAGGGAGCCAGTGTTTCAGGGTCTTAGAGGTGTACCCAGCTGACCATGACCAATCACTCAAGACCAGAAATACCTGATTGACCTACTGGTGCTTGATATGTTTGGATCCTAGACTCAGGCAGATGAAGAAATACCACGTTGACTGGGTGCAAGTGGGTTAAAGAAAACTATCAATAGACTGAATCTAACCCAAACCTTTGAATGTTATTCATTTATAATTGCACGCTCATTCAGCCATGATGAACATCCTATTTGCTCCTAGTTTCTATAGGTCATCGTAATAGATTTTTCATTAAATCAATTTGAAAACTGGAAGGAACATTTTATAGTGTTTTTGCCTAAACACAATTCCTATTTTCAGTCTATGACAGTAAATCTTACTCATAACGCAGGTATATTACATATATACCAACAGGTAGGCCTAAGTCTCAGCTTTCTAACAATGTTTTAATTATAAAATTCAGCCATTTATTCATGACAGAAGAGCTGTAGCAGCACCCATACTTAATCATGCCAGAACCGTGCTGCAGTCTGGTGGCTACTTTGTGTACTAACAGAATTGAACTATGCTGCCACCTTGTGTATATTTGAGTACTTACAGTTAATCTCAAACCAAACACTTATCAAGTTTAGCACCTTTTAAATAAGATGTTGTGTTTATAAAACCTAAATGTAATATAATTTGATTTACACATGATATCACCATACAGATTAAGTTTATACTTATTGTTTTATAATGTCCTAGTTCTAGTAGAACTGAGGGTTGAAGACTAGCATCATGTGGATTGTACAACTGCAACACAGAAGTGAACAAAGATCCTGAAGAAATCAGTCCAAATAGATGCCCAGATGTAACTTACAGAGGCCACAAGGTAAATTTAAGTTGACATTTACATGTAGATTTACTGTACCTATGTGTGAGGTATGTGAATTGCATAGAAATACTGATTTTGTAGACTTTTAGTGGGAGCTACTCACAGTATTGACCTAGTTTTAGAATCCTTTGTTTGAGATTGCCATGCTTGCAGGTTAGTGGTTGAATGTGTGTCCTATTCATTTAGTGCATCTACTTACTTGTCTGATATGTGGAGTATTTCTAGTTGGTGTGTGTGTATTTCTTAATGTGTTCATATTGATGTATGGCCAATACTCACTGTAAGACTAGTTTAACACTCAGTCACTGTATGACTAGTTTAGTATTGGTGTTTGAATATGTCAAGGAGATTCAGTCTTATGTGAGCCTAATGACTGCTATAGTTTTCCAAGGAACTTTAATGTGGTACTATGTTTCACATAATTGTATATTATTTAATATGGTTTTATTAGTTGTGTAAATATCTAATGTCAAAGTAAGGGTCAAATCTGTAAACCTACGAGGTGTGAAATTGAAGTGATTATCTGAACTTATATAAACCGATTGCAGATTTGACGATGTCTATGTCGAACGTACCGAAGATTAATAAAGAATGACATCTGTATCATCTTAAACTGTTGGTATCATCTGGGGCATCTACAAGAGCAATATATATTTTCATCATTATAGTATCAGGCACTTGCTGCAGTGTGTTTGCTACATGCCAGAGCCTATTGCCTTGTTCTGGTGTGACCTACATGTCAGCCATTACAAGATGGCGCCAGTGTGAAGAGGGTCTATTCACCTCTTGCACGTAAGCGTGGCGCTTCGGTCGCTGTGTAAACGGGTTGCGCTGGTCTTATGTAACTATGGGCCACTCGCCGGTAATCAGCTTGCCTGTGGTGTTCGAAAATGAGGTGTGATACCTGATGTGGCTTCACAGAGCAGTGGTCACCTATGTATAAATCTCAAATTCACAGACACAGCCTGTCCTTTTCACAGTTATGTTTTTCTATCACACCTCCTGAATCATAACACTTGGAGAGTCTTGACATCTGGGACAAGGTGTGAAACCGCCATACTTGGCCACATTATAGCTTCTAGCACCATTCAAAAGAAACATCACACATTTTTTTTTCCTACAGCCAAATCTCAGTCAATAATCAAAATAGATTTCAAATATACAGTTTTGAAGATGAAAATCCTCATAAAAAGTATATGAGGAGCGTTGAATATGCTGGAGGTACCTTTTGGAACTCCCTGCCAGCATGTGTTAGACTTACCAACTTATTCTGAGTTCAAAAATATGTCCTAAAAGATAATGATAGAAACAATCCGGAACTAGTATATCATTTATATGGTATCCTGTATATTGTACGGTGAAGCAAACAGCTGGTAGGTTATCTCATTGTTTAAAACGGAGGTAATTATATGCAATTTCCAGCTGCACAATATGCCGCAAATGCAATAATATCAGAAAATCATATTGTTTATAATTGTGCTTTTTTAAGACTTCTTGTCATTTGTCATAATGCTATGTTACACAAAGAAATATCTATCACAGCCTGAAAGTATAGGTATCATATCAATTGCCATGATATGCCTAAAAAGATGGAATGTGCATTTTCATAGGTCATTGTGATAGATTTTTCATTAAATCACTGACAAAATTGAAACGTGAATATCGTCGAATCAGAATGGCTGATCTTCTTCATATTTGGTATGATTATAGGTTAGGTAGTGTTAATTATTTATGGCAGGGGGGTGTGTGGGTTTTGCTTGGCGAATCCTCCAAAATAAATTGCCCCCCCCCTCGGAAATACCTCCAAATGAAATGCCCCCCCCTCGGAAATACCTCAAAATAAAATGCCCCCCCCCCCGGAAATACACCCAAAATAAACCGCCCCCCTCGGGAAATACCCTGATATACGCCCCCCCCCCCCTCCCATAGGCAATAGCATTAAGTCAATTCTATCTCATATATATATATATATATATATATATATATATATATATATATATATATATATATATATATATGTTTACGTACACATATAATGTAATTTTAAGTAAATAAAGCAAGCTGAATTCTGGCATGCAAATTCTAAACATCTATAATCAAATCCTCTAATAGGCAGCTATCCGGCCCTTGAGAAATGTGGACTGTTAATGATGGTTTAAGAGCAATGACTGCAAACTGGCATATCATAGTTATAGGATTAGATATCCACCATCTAGGAAGTGAACCCTCAGCCTGTCAGGACATGCTGGCACGGGAGCTTATGTACCTGCTGCTCTGAGACCTATCTTAAGGGGTGTTCTATTGAGACAGTGGAGGCACCAAAAAGACAACTTGTATGTGCTAAGCTACATTGCATGGCAATCACCTGACATTGACCATTGAACTGAGTATAGATACTAATACAGTGGAGCTGCACTGCATAAGGTCATGGAGCAATCTCCTAACAGTGGTATTGCCTTTCATAGTCTTAGCATATTCATGCACAACCTACAAACTCTAAAATCATTGCAGTTTTCTAGTGTGGAAAATAGTCCTGGCTTGTTTTTCATATATTTGAAGTTTTTAAAAGATTGCGAATAGTAGACCATCTTCCATGGCAGATTATAAGAAGTCTTAGTATGATGAGCTCCAACTCCACAGACATGGCACTGCCAGGTGTTACAGTACCCCACATATTATCTTCTCTCCCATAATCACCATGCTTATATATATGTAAATTTCTTAATTCTGCTCGAAGAGATCAGACACTATTGGCCTCTAAATTGTATAGATTATCCAAAATACACAGTTCTAGAACCTCTTATGTGGGTGAATAAAAATAGAAATTGAAACGCCCCGCCCAGGCAAATACAGTGAAATGAAACACCCCCCCCCCCCTCCCGGCAAATACCGCGAAATGAAGTGCCCCCCTAGGCAAATACCTGTCAGATGTCTTGAGTTACGACAGTTTGGGCACAGTTTCTCCATTAGCCATCGACTGTCGTGACTATAGGACACCTTTGACCTCACTAAGTGTCGTAGCCCTACGACATTTCGCCGATCCTCTAAGATCTTAGCTCTATAGGACAGTGACGTCTGAAACATGTTGTAGAGTGTGATATTACACTGTAATGATAAGACTGGCAGATGTTTGTAGATTATGCTGGAGATGTTCATTCCTGTGTGAGAGGATACAAGATGGAAGTCACATGACATCCTGTTGCCCTACATCTGAATCTAGGTCACAGTGAGTAGTACACCAGCTGCTCACAGAGTGGCAGCATTGGTAGGGATATGTAAATAGAAGAGGAGAGTGACTGGAGTAGCCACCTACAAATACAACTATACATAGTAGGATACTACACATGACGCCTATAACATTTGTCGTGACTAGAAAACAGGGCCCAGGTTGTTAATTGTGGGGTGCCGCAAGGCTCTATTTTGGGTCCTTTGTTTTTTGTTATATATGTTAATAATTTACCAGATGTTATTGATAATTGCAGTAGTCTTTCTTTCTTTTTTTAAAGAGATGTTTGGGTTATTGATTTCAACAAAATTCCTTTGTGATATGTATGTAGCGTTCCCTCTAGTCGCTGGAAGTGTATTACCACTTCCCGTGATCGACAGCCGACCAGAGGTTCCGAGACTTCAGTCGCTACCCTGTACTTACCGTGCCAGTACAGGTGGGTTCGGCTTGACCCGCTGGAAAGGGCAGGGAGATGCAGAATCTGCTACCTACCGCTTAACTATGAAGACAAAACCAGACTCTGGACTGTTTCTATATACCGAGCTTTTATTACGGTACTTTCAGTTACAATCTGTTGGTGCTTCGGGGCACCAACTAGCGCGGGAAGAGATAATGGTCTCTTCAACGTTGAAAGGTGCTACAACACAACATAAAGACGAAAACATAAAGAGCGGGACGAAAACGTGAACCTCGACACATAACTTATTTTTAATGCACCCCCCAGCAGCGGTATGTAACTCTAGTTAGTTCAATAATGGGTATATAGGAATAATCTCTCTGTGCTTATTGGGAATATTCCAGTATATACCTCTCCTCCCAATGCTACCCTTAAAATCCTATAAATACGTGTCCATTTTCTTCTAGTTCCCCTAAATAGTTTATTTCCTCGGTTGATTGTATAATTTCGCCTCCTAGAAAAATATTCCCCCTTTTCTTCCTTTTAATGTTGTTCTTATTACCCTGATAGACCAATTTTATCTTATTCGTATTTATGATTAATCCATTTGCCCCGTTTAATGCATGCTGACAACCTGGTAATTGTCAGTTCCCATTAAAGACTGCAACGTAACTGAGTTGATTCCACAGAAAGATCTTGACAATATTTCAAACTAGTGACTGTTAATAAAGAGAAAACCATACTAGTGTATCATAACATTAACAAACTGGGCAAAACCGCCAAAATAGTGTACGATACAAGGTTAAAGACCAAAAAGCCTGTATGAATTATTTTGGGGCCCAAATAGACTAGACCCTGTACTTCAGCCGACGTGCCCACGAATCTATCACAAAGATTAACAATAAGATGTACCTTTATAGAAAGATAAGAAATATTCTGGATGAAAAAAACAGCAATACCAATAGCCAAATGTTATAACCTACCAATAACAGATTATTGTTTGTTTCTTGCAAGTGGGTTACAGTACCATAGACAAAGAAAAGCTTAAGGTGGACAGAAATATATCAAGTAATCTGAGTTGCAGTAGGTAAAGCAGCTTTCCACCAAACAGGCACTCTGCAGGCAGGTTTTTTCCTTCCAGCCAACGTAACACGCAGGGGCCGGCCACCCCTAATTCTCTAAATTCTCTGTGCTGTTCCACTGAAGCTTCTATTTCTGGCCCGCCGACGTGCAACAGGCATACACACACCATCTGGCCGGTGCCCAGGGAACGGTTCCACCAAGTGTCACGGCCGGCCGGCCGGCCCCAGTGGGGCGATACACACACAGGGACTTTGCTGCTGACGTCTGGTAGACGTTGGCCGTTCCCTGTTTATTAGACCATGCTTGCACGAGCTAGATACATCATCTAGAGGATAGAGTGGTCACATTGAACTTTCAGTGTGCTTCCAGAAAACTATCCATTCACTATCTGCATGTTGTTCACTGTGATAGTGAGAACAGAGCAGGGAGCCAGTGTTTAAAGCCGGAGATCCACCAAGAACTGCGGAGGCGACGTCCAGCCGGCTTTGGACGACGGCCATTTCTGCTCCATGCGACGATAATCGCCTAGGCCGGCCATCCGGCCATCTCGAATTCTCTAAATTCTCCGTGCTGGTCCACCAAAATACTTATTTCCAGCCGGCCGACATCCACACGGCGCTCGCAGGGACGGGCCAGCCGAGTTCTCCATTGATCCGATAGGCGGCGCGCATGGTATTTTACGTAGTAATCGAGTTCCCCGATAGGCAGCGCCGCGTGCGGCGATGCACTTCGACGCTCTGAACCCGCGAAAGCCGCGTATTGAGCGGAGCAGTGTGTCAGCGGGTCGAAGGTAAAGAAAGATAAGGATCGATGTTATGAATGTGTATGGCACACTTTAGTGCTAGAATTCTGCCGAAAATACCGAAAGAGTCGATGTCCATTATAGTCTGGCGGCGAGGGGGGTATACCTTGCTTTAGCATCCAGACAGTTTTTTATTAATGATAACTTATCTCCAGAATCTCCTGATTTCAAATCTGCCGGGTGCAACGCTGAAATATTTGGGCAACTAATAAGTGTAGGTGATATTTGTTTTGTTTCTGTTAGGTTTTTTCTGTGCCATGACATACTTAAATTGAATAATTAGGTCATAAGGATAGAATTACGTGAAATAGCTGGCTTCATACAAAATCTTCATAGAACTGTTAGGGATCATGAGAAAATAATATAAGGCACTCAAATGTGGCTTTATCATATGTATTTTAGTAATAACGAGCGAATTTCATGTTCACATATTCATCAATAAATTGCCAGTTTCGAATTGTTGTCAATATATGTTTTATAGATGATCTGTTTTTTTGCATCATTTTATATCAGTAATTTTCCACAAGGTAGTAGAGTTAACCCTTTAAGGATGCATGATACCTTGAGGCATCACTGCACTAAAGATGCATGATGCCTTAGGCATCATTGTTCAAATATTTACAACAAATCTTTAAGAAAGAAATAATTGATCAATATTCATGAAATCTTTACAAGATTAGGATATGACTTCATAGTTAGTACTTCTATTAAAAAAAATGAAAACATTTATGATTATCTATCATATTATGTGGTTACAACCTTGAAAGTTTTAACCAGTCTGTGCTCATCCACTAGTGGGACAAACTGCCACCAGCGCCCATCCTTATGGGAGTAGTTTGGCCACAGGCACTCATCCTTAAATAGTTAACCAATTCATGGTGGGTGATGCTTTGAGGCACCACCATTCCAGATTTGGTGATGCCTGAGGCATCATTTTCCAAGATATGTATAAAATCCTTTTGGAATAACATGGGAATAATTGATCATTGTATATATGAAACTTTGCCAGCATATAGGTAGAGTGTCTCGTTTAAGTTTTTTTTTATAGAAAAATACATGATATCAAGTATCATGTGTCATATCACATTGTAATATTCTGGTCTCTGCATTCCTATCATGAATAATCAAAATTGTTTCTACTCAAAGGGATTAATCACCTAGATTGTCTGTAGTATTAGTCTGTGTCATTAGTATAAAAAAATGACTGAATTAGAACAGTCACCCTTTTGAAATAGCTCCCCCTGTCTTGATGTATAGTGTATGGTTTACCCTCATTATTGCTCGCTCTAGTTCTGAGACTGTGGACTGTCCACATGGGGAAGAGGCACTCTAACATTGACACTCTGAGTTGTTAGTGTCATGGGTGTCCCTGCTGGTATGTGTGACAGACTGGAATGATACTGGTCATCCCTTATTGGCTGTTGATTCAACAATCACAGCACAGAGCTTGCAAACTCAACCTGCCACAAGATGCCTCCCAGAACCTGTTCAGATTCTGCCAGACTCTGCCAACTAAACAAGGAGTATCTATCATTCAGAGGTTTCGAGGCTGATATTATACTTATCTCAAACATACAGGGTACAGTATCCAGTGATCCATGTTGAAAAGAATTAGATCCTACAAATTATGGATGGGAAACCTTTATCAAGAGTACTCCTGCCAATATGAACACCTACTCATTTAATTGAAAAAACTTTCTCTCAACCCCAGTAAATAGCTGAGTCCAGAAATAAAATTCCCATGCATGGTCATACCCTGCTGACTGCACCAGCTATTTCTGTGGTTCTGGGCTGAATATTGCATTTGCCTGATTATAACCAATGCCTATTAATCTTTTGCAAAAAACTAAACATACATCCTTAAAGTAAGGGTAGACCTTAAGAGTAAAAGAGTAAGAACTCAGAAACAAATGTATGTAGCACTACTAGGAGACAAAAACTTAATTGATTTTAATGACAACTGGAGATTCTTATATACACAAGCATGGAGGCATCTTGCTGCTGGTTGTGCTTGCAAGTTCTGTGCTGTGATTGACTGTTGATTCAACAGCCAATGAGGAATGACCAGTCTCGCTCTGGTCTGTTTCACATGCCAGGAGGGACACTCATGACACTAGCAACTCAGTTTGTCAGTGTGGACAGTCTGGGAGCTGTTGCCTCATTCATATCACTCCACATCAAACTCATAGAGAATGACTACTTTGAACAAAACTTGTTGGTTACTTCTTTAGTACACATTGATCAATCATTCCCTATATTAATCCAAAACTCAAAAGATTTTATATAAATCATTGATCACCTGAAGAAGCTGATTAAATATCAGCGATACATCATGATAGCACTTGATACCTGCTATTCACGATCTGTGTACCACTTGGTTCAATAATAACTACTTTAAAAGAAAATTTCAAGGCATCACCCAATATGGCATGGCGATGACTCAAAGCATCACCCACCGTGAACTGTTTTTTTTTGTTTTTTTAATATGTTTATTTAGTCTGTGCAGCACTCAGCCTATGTATCGGCTGGTTTCCATGTGCCAATAGTTCATTTACAGCAATCGTCGTGGAGTTCCATTTGTAATATGAAGAAATACATTTTGGTATAACAAACAAAATTTAGGACCAGTTTCATATTTCTCCTTGCGAAAACTGGCAATTTATTGATGAATGTGTGAACATGAAATTCGCTCGTTATTACTAAAATACATATGATAAAGCCACATTTGAGTGCCTTATATTATTTTCTTATGATCCCTTATCAGTTCTGTGAAGAATTTTTATGAAGCCATCTATTTCATGTAATTCTATCATTATGACCCAATTATTCAATTTAAGTATGTCATGGCACAGAAAAAAACCTAATAAAAAATCTAAACAAATATCAATTACACTGGTTGAATAATCGGGCTAAAAATTGATAGACTTTTTAAGCAATGAGAATAATATTATTTTAACAATCTTTATTTATTGATTAAAAAATCATTTTTTAACTTTTTTTCTTTAAACGCTCATAATTTGAGTTGCCCAAATATTTCAGTGTTGCACCCGGCAGATTTGAAATTGGAAGATTCAGGAGATAAATGATCATCAATAAAAAACTGTCTGGACGCAAAAGCAAGGTTCACCCCAAAAACGCGGGGCCCAGCAAGTGCATTGACATCGGCCGACCAGCCGTCTTTAAAAAGCTAATGAATCAGCTTTGCGTCGGCTAGGGTCGGCTTTCTTTCGCTTGGTGGATCTCCGGCTTTAGGGTCTTAGAAGTGTGCCCAGCTGACCATGACCAATCATGACTGAAATACCTCAAGACCCACTGGTGCTTGATATCTTTGGATCCTAGACTCGGGCAATTGCAGAAATAGCAAGTTGACTGGGTGCAAGTGGGTTACAGAAAACTATCCATAGACTGAATCTAACCCAAACCTTTCAATTGTTATTCATTTATAATTGCACGCTCATTCATCTATGATGAACATCCTATTTGCCCCTAGTTTGATAGGGGCATGCCGAACACTCCTCCATACACTCTACCACTCAGGCTGTGCAAAACCTGGTTATCGACCAAGGCAACGTGTTAGCATATCTGGATTTGCATGGTAACAGTGATAGCCCATCAATCTTCGATTGAGTTCTACGTTAAACTGAACAATGAAGGCAAACAAACATAATACTTGATGTTATGAATGTGTATATCTGACTCTGGCGCTAAAATTTTGCTCGAACTGTAGCAACTGGCCGAACTTTCAGTCTCCGCTTGTGGGTTTAGTTACTTGCGGATATCACCTGTCCATGTTGACAGAGTCCACTAGAGTATAGGTTGGGAATTGTCAATGCAGTTACCAGCGTTACTCTCAGCGTCACTCTTGGCAGAATAGGCTGCCCAGCTGACCACGCTAAAATCAATTTTATTCTGCTGGTGATGCTTTGCGGGAGGTATTTTACAAGTTTGCACTCATAACACCCTGGCCAGCCTTCTTAGAGCATCTTGGTGGAACAGCTTTAGAAATGAGCTTTTGGCCCTGGCTGGCAGTCAGCGACAACAAACAGGCCAGCCTTGAAGGTGTTATGAAGTGTCATGAGCTGTTCCAACAAGCAGATTGACAATGCTGATGCTAG
Source organism: Alentia gelatinosa (assembly GCA_950022655.1). NCBI lineage: Eukaryota > Metazoa > Annelida > Polychaeta > Phyllodocida > Polynoidae > Alentia > Alentia gelatinosa. The sequence goes on from OX465581.1 coordinate 75,872,581, forward strand.
ATTTAGGCTGGCAACTGCTACTAAAAACCAACAGGAAACCACAAGGCGCCTGGATGGGGTATCACTGGCTTGGTGGAATAGCCGCTTAAGAAGTATAATACCCCCAATAAAACTATAAGCAACAAACTATTGACTAATTCAGATGCAACCCCAACATGAAAATAATCAAATGTTGTTGTTAGGGTTGATAAGTGTTGTAGAGTGTGATATTGTACTGTAATCATAAGACTGGCAGATGTTTGTAGATTATGCTGGAGATGTTTATTCCTGTGTGAGACTTAGAGGATACAAGATGGAAGTCACATGACATCCTGTTGCCCTACATTTGAATCTAGGTCAAAGTGAGTAGTACACCAGCTGCTCACAGAGTGGCAGCACTGGTAGGGTTATGTAAATAGAAGTAAATACAAATACAACTATACATAGTAGGATACTACAAGTGTTATCAGAACAAATGTGATTGAAATTCCAGCACATGATGACGAAAGACCACTGCTGCATTGTACAGGTCTCCGCCACACAATAAATCGATGCTGGATTTTACAGCTCCCAGCTCTTTTGCACACAGCACATGTGCGGGCAGACTAGTGAATATCATCACCAATATCATTCGCTGCTATATGATCTATCACAGGAGTTTTTTTTGTTTTTTTTTTAATTTCAGAGCCATTTCTGGCAGAGCCAGTTCTTCCAATGGATTGGAATATATGTTACGATATATAACATGTATATATATGTTCAGGAAGAGTATTGTACCAACTGTATAACAAACAAGAGCTAAGTGTGCATTATCAAATAGAAATATTGGCCTTTAAAGACTAAATGAGCAGGTGGACACCTTTAAAACTCAATACAGTCCAAAGGTCGAAGTGAGGGAGGGAGGGAGGGATGCAGGGAGGGATGCAGGGAGGGAGGGAGGGAGGGATGCAGGGAGGGAGGGATGCAGGGAGGGAGGGAGGGATGCAGGAAGGGAGGGAGGGATGCAGGGATGGAGGGATACAGGGAGGGAGGGAGGGATGCAGGGAGGGATGCAGGGAGGGAGGGATGCAGGGAAGGATGCAGGGAGGGATGCAGGCAGGGAGGGAGGGAGGGAGGGAGGGATGCAGGGAGGGAGGGAGGGCATCCATGAATAGGGAAGGGCCTGCATTGATTGGATATTTAAAGCCCTATTCTTCTGTGAACTCAGCAGGTCATGGCTCAATGCACACATATATTTAGCTACCTGAGGGCGATTTCAATTGCCAATCAACAATTCTCTGAGTGCATAGGAAATGTTCTCAGATAGCTTCATGGTGACAGCTTCATGGATGAGTGCACACAGGCCTGTCTGCAGGCTCCCTAGCCATGTTGGGGACAAAACTTTGTTTCTATGTACACCAATAAAGTAGGTCAAGCCAATATCTGATGGTAAATGATATTGCAAATAATTTTACAAACCAATATCATTTGACTGGGTCTTTACTGATCCCTAGAACAAAGTTATGAACCATTTTGACTTCTATTTGTGTGTAAATATCCTGAATAAACCATCCACTCATACACCTGCTGCCTCCCTCCCCCGCTCACATTATGAGATTTAGAAAAAATACATGAATAGCACATGAAATATATATTTCACCTGAGCAAGAGCTAAGTGTGCATTTTGAAATAGAACTAGCGACTTCGTCGTTGCCCTCTATGTCTCATAGTCATAGGGAAAAATTGAAAGTTAGGGGGAAACCACTTGAAAAATGAAACTGCGGATTGCCCATACCGGTAATTGAACTCCCGACTCCCGACACCCCAGGCGATCACTCTGCTGACTTCTCCACAAAGCCAGATGCCTAAAGGAGGCCAAATACTTAGGGTGATGGTGGGGGAGGGGGGGGGAGGAGGGTCATCAGCGGTGTTTTGAAAGGGCTACCAGCGAAGGTTAAGATCTCATTGGTTTCTCACGAGAAAAGTAGATCAGAAAACTACAATACAAAATTTTGATTTCGGCATGGCTTAAAATGAATTGTAAGAGAAGTTTGTCTGAGTTCAGTCCTACAAAAAAGAAGAACAGGTTTGAGTTTTTCACTAAACAAGAATCTCACTCTCGTGGTACTTCAGTCTCCATGCCCATGTCTAGTTCACTGTCTCTATGTGCGGGACCAACTCCAACCGGATATTACCAGAATCATAGTTTTTTAGATATAGTAGGTAATCATGAGAATTTTATGTTTCAGGCATTTCAACAAAAGTGTATCACCATTACTTATGGGTATTACATATGTAGTTCATAACCGATTATAACTGACGACTAGAGTACCTTGTATTTTCTCCTCTAATAAGGAATGGGTTCGTGAATAAGATGACCTTTCCTGCACGCTTGCTTGTCTGCTCCAGTCAATAACTTGCCTCCTTGACAGGCCAACAAAAAGTGGCCATATATTTCATTTTAAAAAAGGACAGAGCGCATTGATATTTTAAGTCAAACTAGCGACTTCCTCGAGTCAGAGTTGGCTGCCACCTCCAGTCTAATATGTTTCTTATGGTGGTGCCCTCTCTTGGCTGCAGTTCTCAACTTAAGTGTTGCTCCTATTATTTCACGTGACACAGCTACTTTTGCCGGCAACCAGCACAATTTATCTCGTACACCGATCTCAGAGTAAGGGGATTGGAAAACTACAGTTCTAATTTATGTTTTCAATATAGGTGAAGAGAAGAATCACATCTGAGTCTAGCACTACAAAAAGGAATAGTAGGATTAATTTTGTCACGATACAAGTATCTCACTCTCGTGGCCCTTCAGTCTCCAGGCCCAGGTCGGGTTCACGATGTCTCTATGTACGGCAGCAACTCCAAGTGGATATCACCAAATTCTAACTTTTTATAAGTAGTAGGTAATTATTGGCCTTTAAAGGCCAAATTAGCAGGTGGACTCATTTAAAACTCAATGCAATTAACTATATATTGCAATTAATTATATATTGGAAATCCCCTACACTTTCTACATATTATAGATACTTAAATATACAGAATTTGCTGTTATTAGGTGGATATATTTAAGACTCAATAGGAGATACCAGTGTTCTGTGTGTGGAATGCAATTACATACTAACATTTTTAGAATCTAGAGAACATATTTATCTACCTGTAGGCGTTTTCAATTGAAAGCTAGGTCAGTTGCCTCATGGTGACACCTTCATAGATCAGGGAGAGGGGGGAATCTATGAATAGGGAAGGGCCTGCATTGATTGGATATTTAAAGCCCTACCCCTCTGTGAACTCAGCAGTTCATGGATCAATGCACACATTTAGCTGCCTGAAGGCGATTTTAACAGGCAATCATATAAAACCTTTTGGTGATAGCTTCATGGATGAGTGCACACAGACTTGAGTGCAGCTTGGCCATGTGTTTGGGAGACTAAATTCTGTTCCTCTGCACACCAATAAAGTAGGTCAAGCCAATATCTGGTGGTAAATGATATTGCAAATAATTTTACAAACCAATATCATTTGACTGAGTCTTGACTGATTCCTAGAACAAAGTTATGAATCATTTTGACTTCTATTTGTGTGTAAATATCCTGAATAAACCATCCACTCATACACCTGCTGCCTCCCCCCCCTCACATTATGAGATTTAGAAAAAATACATGAATAACACATCAAATGTATTTTACCTAAATAATGACACTTCCTAGGGTGTAAGCAACTGTCAGTGCCACTTATGGAGATGGTAAATGTTACACTTATGCTCACTGTAAATCAATATTGAGTAAACATGTTTGAGTATGCCAATTTCACCCAAAATCCCCCCCCCCCCCCCCACTTTTAACAAATACCTGAATATCTCAGCAAATATAGAATTTACCTAGAAAATTCCACTTCCTAGCACCTACTGTTTTTTTATTCTCTTTCAAATGAGGCATATTATATTATGATTCAACCAGTTTTACAGGTAGAAATATGTCCAAAAATGAGTTCTTAAAAATGGAACTGTATCTCATAAAGTCCCCCCCAACTGAAATCTCTTTTTTCTGAAAATCCATGTCAAAACACTAAATACTAAAACTGTAGGATACTGTATGGCCATAAAACCTTCTGTCCAAAACAGAAATCATATTCCTATCTCTATTTAGTGAGCTATAAAAAGCAAAAATGTGGTCAGGTCATCTAGTGACTCTACAAACATGTGTACTACAGTAGGCTATAGCCATAACCTAAAGACCAACCGTCCACCTGCTAATAAAGATTTATATATAAAAAAAAGTAAAGTTTATTGGCATTCCACCGGACGGCGTTCTCCCGGAGAGTACTAGAAATTAAACATTACAAGACGAAAGTCTGGGAAACTAATCTTTATTACCGAAAACCTGAAGCCTTCTAAGAACTCAGTTAACATTTCAAATATCATAGCCTAATTATTTTACCCTTAACATTTACTACCGATTTCTTTTTTAATTTAAAGGAAAGATATATTCAGTATACATATTCAGTTCTACACACAGGACACGAATGGGGGATGGGGGAGGCTGTCAGAAGACACACGGTATACGACGAAAAGTGATTATTTTCACTTGAAGATACCGGAATTTTAAAGAATTGATATGAAGACGTGCTTGGGTCTGAATGGACTGTTTTCTCATTCATTTTTACGAGAGGAAAGTTTGGATGGAAATTCTGAGTGTAACGCTTTGCCATTCATTTTTAGGGGAATATTAACTTGTAACAAATGAGTTTGAGGTACGTTAATCACAAAGACCAATTAATTTAGAAGTCCCAACCACCCTCCTACCCCCTCGTGTTTCATGTGTGTACGTGAAATGAAGAGAACGATCAGTATATTCCAATCGTGGTAACGGTTCTTCTACTTCTCAGACTACACGGTTAATTTCAACACAGTACGTGAGGACAACCTCAAGATGGATCGCATCGGGTCCAGCTGTCATAGCCTGCCTCAGGTACCAACAAGTGACATAGCGGGCCAACAAGTAAACCTTCTGGGGTGAACATGGCAGTCTGTACTATATCCAGTCCGTGGGTGAACACACCTCGGAACCACCCTACAGGAGATCGGTGGTATTCAAACCTGGGTGACTAACCACCAGACCATACACTTAAAAATTATGACTAGTTTATAATGTGATGATATAAATGATTACGAGAAATCACCACAGGACTACTCTGCATCTAGTATGAATAGCGCTAGCCTGTTTTGTTAGACTTTTGTTAGTGTTTGACACATTTTAGACTGCGCACTGACTCAAAGTACTTGGTACGAGAGGAGTCACTGGTGGAAGTGGTCAGCAGATCGCTTGCAGTGCTGCTGTGTAATTAACGGTTATTCCTGTACTTGGTGATTACCAATGTCTCAGAACCAGTGATGTTTATACTGCATTAAAAGGTGTTTATAGGATTTATTTACCGGGTCTGACGTTATTCCCACCTCAGATAACACTACTATAAAGGAGTCTAACTCATTGTCATCTCAGTATGACAAAGAAAAGGAAAATACTAAGATAATGCAATTTAACCATTTTTGTAGTCTAATGAAAACCAACCGATCTTTCTGAATATTATAAAGACATAACTTTGTAATAGAAAAGAATTATCATCTGGGAAATCAGTTTGGCTATGAAAAGACTTCAGTTATTCAAAGTTTGAAAAGGGCCCTGTTGTTTTAGTGCCGTTGATGAATCTATACCGCCAATCTGATGTCTAAATACATTTAGCATTTACCGACACTATAGATATATATAAGATAGTTGTGAAGCGTTAAATTCACTGATGACAAACTGTTGTCAGTGATGCAGACTTGAAAATTTCAACTTGCAAGACGATTGCGTAAGTGATGGTCAACATTCATTTTTGTCATTCTACTGGAGACAAATAAACATGCCAAGCATGTGACCAGTCTAGTTTAAACAAATTACTTCATACAACTTTGGTAACAATAAAAGGATATGCTACAAAAACAAACCATAGGCATACCGACAAACCCCGTCTAAGGTTTTATAAAACCAATGCATACCCACATAGTATGACGTTATTAATGGCATATCGGACAATTTGTCATTTTCTGAAACTTGAATATGATGAACCTAAAGTGTTATGGAGCACATATATCTTGAACATCGGGGGTCACCGCGCTCGTTTTTGATCTAGCGATCAATATTAGGTAAAATCCACTCATTTAGCATTAAAATGAGTGGATAATAAATGACAATATTTAGAGAGCACCAGGTGGCGCCACTTTAAATTGTAGGATATGCATTTAAGACTGCTTTACCTTATTTCGATTCTAGGACAAGACAGTGGGGTCTTAATTAGTGATCATGGAAAAAAAGTGACTGATAGGAGACCATTTTGGTGATCATCATTGCATTGCGTTACATAGACCTGATCACTGTTACGTTAAAATATCGCTGTTGCTTTGATAATTGATAGTCATCATTTCGAAACATTCACTATTCACTACAACATGCCAGTTACCAGCATTGAGTCATGCACACCATCTGGTGAAAGTTTGCTACATTAAATGCTTTTTGAACGGTAACAAGACCCATATTACTCAAGAGAAAAATTATGAAATTTAGGATGAAGGTAAGAGATACATATAGAACCCTTCGCTGCAAATAATCTTTAATTTTTATAGGTTTCGTTATGGATATCAGACCGGTAGGCTATTACAAGTGTGGCCCTGTTATCATTTTGGACATCATTCAGACAAAATGGTCTCCAAATGAACACGACTATGGAATGCAAAACAGTGACCTAGATTTCACAGCACGTGAGACCGATCACTGTTATGATCATTTATCTATAAAATGCGATGACCTAATAACAGTTACTATTAATGATTGTCGCGACCATAAAACATCTCCCTCATGTCAAAACTGTTACATGAGCTAAAGTATGAGAGCAATTGCAATCTACATTTTAGGATTCTGCTAACATTTGATCTTTTCATCTAAGCTCTCACAAGGTCTGCATTTTTTCTGTCAACGATATCAATTTAAAATTTCCACTTCTCCTTTCAACAATTATTTGAATACAGTACCTGTGTTCTGAGGTCTAGTTTTTCAGAACGTTATTTGCGTTGCGTTATTTGCGTCATAATTAAGAGGACTAGTCAATTTCTTCATTCCCAACCGCAACGTTTTCATAAAATTATCTACACTTTATAGTCAGACAGTCTAATTTTGGGCTTCCCAAGGCATTCTTTGCATCCCAGATTTGAGCATTCTTGCCATTGAGAAAATAGAATATGTATTCATATTTTCTGCAATACATCACTATCCATCTGCCTTTTACATAAGCTGTTAGGAAAAAACTCTAGTGTAGCACTCTTAGTTCCTTTTCAACATTTATCAAAATAAAAATACCTGGCTTAAACCAATACAGCTTTGTACTCAGTTGTGTAGTATCAACAAATAATGTTATATCAACACAAAGATACGCTCGAGTTTGATCTAATCAATGTGTCATAACAAAATATACAGGCAGATTCTCATTAAAAGGTGAATTTGAATAAAACATGTAGCCTCAAGTAATATGAGAAAATGAGGTTACTGAGCCCATACGGAAGACCATTCGAGGTCATTTGATGAAAAAATACGGCCCGACGCCGCAGGCGGGAGGGCCCTCTTTTTTCATCAAATGAACGAGAGCGGCCATCTGTACGGGCTCAGTCACTCCGTTTTCTTATTACTATACACCTCCTAATCGTTTAAAACGCCCTTTTATTGGCTATACAAAGATCACTGCAATTCACTACGGCCCGCTGTCACAGCGGGCACGAACATTATTTATACTACACCCCAAGCAGCAGGCAGTATTTCATACATGTTCGGCCATAGGTGAATAGTAATATTGATGTTGTCATAATGTTGTGCAGTTTTTACAAAAATAAATGTCCATTATACTAGCAAATCATCTACGTATTAGTATATAGAATATTCTGCAGATGTAGGGCTTTCAATACGTCAAATCAGGGAAGACAAATAATTAACCTGAACTCAGTGAGTTGTGTTAACATGCATACTCGTACTGCTAATAAAACGCAGAAGTCCGCCATGTAAACAAGTGTAAATGGGAGCGGTTAGGTATCACGTTTCTTTTGTTGAAAGCAATATATACAAAATAAATCATGGAAATTTAATATTTTTAAAAACGTAAAAGATTGTCAATAACTGTTCGAATAAATTCACATTGTAGATGTGGTTTAAAACTAACACATGAGGATTTGCTTTAGCCAAACAGAGCCTTCATGTCTTCAAATGACTGCTTCAGTGTGTCCACAAATCTTTCGCTACTTGTTGTTGGGCAGGAGTTCCATGAACTGATGTGGATGTTTACTGCAAAGAAATATACAAATCATCAGTTTACAATACGTACTGTACATCCTACTGTATGATATCAATCACAAAGTCCAAGCTTAAGTTGGCCGCAACTAATTGGGTTAGGAAAAGCATCTATATGAAGCAGGATACCGGATTTAACATCTAATGGCATCTCTAGTCCATTATACTATTAAACACTACTCTTTCCTGGAAAATATCTATTGATCTCTAGAATTCAATCCAGCAAACATACATACTCGGAACAAATGAAATGTTCATGTTGATGAACGAGCGCGGAAATATGAAAAGAATCAGTGCAATTAAATGGTTTGGATTTAATCCTGTCTGTGGGTAATTTGCTGTAGCCCACTTGGCAACCAGTCACTTCAGTGGGTCAATGAGGTATAGTGAAAGGATAGTATTTGCAGCGAGTTGAAAGTCTCCATTTAACCTCTTCCAAACCTAGGCACCGTATCTGAACGATCTATTAACCGGAGGCAGCATATCATGTCATGTGGATCACTGGACATCTCCTCACCTTTCGGGAGGTATATTTGTTTTTTCCCCTCCAGTCTATACTGTACATCAAGGCTGTGAACAAACCGGTTTTTGTAAGGTTACAGTTGATCCAGCCCAACTGAAAGTTACTTTTTCAATAAGTTTTTATTGCCACCGATGTTTAACATTGTTCTTCTTAGCAATACTCGGGTATAATAGATGGTGCTAAGTAATCGAGTCCAGCACTATCGCACTGTTAAGTATGACATTATCCCATATTCTGTAGGTCAATACATCCTACAGCTCTGTTGGGGAACTGATAAAACTAATTTATATTTAGAGGTTAGTTTCCTCATACGGTCATCTCTAATACTGTTCAGGTATGTCAGTTGGGTCAGAAAAAGGGAAATACTTTTCAAATGGAATTTGTTACCTCGGAGACCGAGAAAATATGGAATACATGTTGGTGTTAGGCAAATCATGGGGGATAGGGTTTGTGAAAAGGTTCAAGCCACTGTCATGTTGTTTTGCACAAGGATGAAAATGTTGTATACTCAATATGAAAAAGGGGTTTTCCAAGGAAAAATGGAAAGCAGTCATCTCCGTAATTCATACATGATGAAATTAATAAAATAACGTGTCTGGCGGTGTCTTTTTTTCTTTACCACATTTAAAGAGACACTGGTGTATTTATGTTTAAATACTTACTCTGGTCGTCTCCCACATGGAAGTAGGCGATCCCGTAGCCGTCCTCTACGTTCGGGGCGAACCCGCCGCCGCAACGGTCGACGTTCAGATTCAAGCCCCATTCATAGAAGCGTGTCGGCGTCTGCGACGTGGAGAGCTTGAACGGCAGCTGCCATCCCTGAAACACACACCAGCCAAGTCCGGTACTTTACTTTTGTATATGTGCATAATAACAGTCAGCCCGCTATACCAAGCTTAGTATCATCACCCACCTCGTTACTCTTATGGGACACATTACGCTGCATTGTACAAACAAAGTCAAACTGTGGAGTACACACTACCCTAAAAAGTGAAAATAATTTATAGCACATTTGGGCATTGAATATAATGTTTATTTTGCATGTTGGAAACTTTCGTCACTTTGAAATTTAATTGGATAAAAAGCAACACTTAACATCGGACTTCATCCAAGGTACAACAAGCTGTAGTGAGTGAGGACAACTGGATAGTGATAAAACATGCTGATTAAGGGGGAGGGTAGTGCTGTTGAACACCACTGATTATATTACTGAGGCAATGTCTCAGCTTAGAGATGCATAATACTACAAACGGGGCGACACTGACTTAACCATTGCCAAAGAACACTCTTTGAGGATCAATATGCTACTTGAGCAGCTGTACAACAAGGGCAACCTCTCTGGGCGTATCCTTAAGCTGCTACTTATGCAAGCTGTAAAACTCCTCAATTTTATATGTTACTCAATATTCAGAAAGAGAAAGAATAATCTGTCTTTATCAAGTGGTTGTTCCATCAACCAGGTGCTGAGCAGGCCTTTCCCCATTGGTTGCGCCGGCTAGTCTACCCATCGCCAGGGAACCAGGCGGCTGGGATTGAACTTGAAATCTGTGCTCTTCCACTGAAGCCCCTTTTTCTGGCCAGTGGCTGGGGCCCGGCGGCAACACAGGGGCGGCAAGGCGGCCAGGATACCTTATCCACCAACATGTCTCAGCCAGCCACTTCACCCGGTGGTCCATGCTAACAGAGCGCTGTCTGGTGGACATTGGCCACACTAACATGCTAAGCGAGTTTCTAGTTCATTCGGTAGGGGCACATTGAACGCGAGTTTGCAGAACGAGGCCATTTCTGCCATGTTGGGATTTGTACTGATCGATATGTGTTCATTGCAGCTGGCTGCCTCTACTTCAAACTGGGGTACCAACCAACATTTCGGTTCTGGAGTTACTAGTGATAAAGCAAGATATCTTCCTGTAGTTTCAGTAGAAAATGGCATCCTTCGTGGGGGGTAAGCCCTTTTACTTTTTTATTTGAATGAATTTACAGCATCTATATATCATAACTAGATTTAGGACACTTAAAAATTAAACTTTTTTTCCTATTTTACGACTTCCTTTCCAACATTTAACAAGAGCTAAGTGTGCATTATCAGATAGAAATATTGGCCTTTAAAGACCAAATTAGCAGGTGGACGCATTTAAAGCTCAATAAGGTTGCATTTTAAACTCAATAAGGTTCAAAGGTCTACCAGTAATTAATTACTATGATAACAAGAAAACCCCAGACCAGGAGGGAGATGAGGGGAGGGAGGGAAGGAGGGAGGGAGAGGAGGAGAGGGAGGGGAGGGAATGAGGGAGGGGAGGGGAGGGGAGGGAGGGAGTCCATGAATAGGGAAGGGCCTGCATTGATTGGATATTTAAGCCCTTCTCCTCTGTGAACTCAGCAGGTCATGGCTCAATGCACACATATATTAAGCTACCTGTATATAAAACGTTTTGCTTCATGTGATCATTCATGGATGAGTGCACACAGACCTGTCTACATGCTCCCTAGCCAAGTGGGGGACACAACTGTGTTTCTATGTACACCAATAAAGTAGGTCAAGCCAATATCTGGTGGTAAATGATATTACAAATGATTTTACAAAATAATATCATTTGACTGGGTCTTGACTGATTCCTAAAACAAAGTTATGAACCATTTTGACTTCGGTTTGTGTGTAAATATGATAAATAAAATATCTTCTCATACACCTTCTGCTTCCCCCCCCCCCCCCCCATTATGAGATTTGGCAAAAATACATGAATAGCACAACAAATATACATTTCACCTTAATAATGACACTTTCTAGGGTGTAAGCAACTGTCAGTGCCCCATATGGAGATGGTAAATGTTACACTAATGCTGAATGTAAATCAACATTGAGTAAACTTGTGTTTGGGTATGCACATTTCACCATAACCCCCCCCCCCCCCCAACTCTCAACAAATACCTGAATATCTCAGTAAATATAGAATCTACCTGGAAAATTCCGCTTCCTAGCACCTACTGTTTTTTATTCTCTTTCAAATGAGGCATATAATATCATGAGTGAACCAGTTTTACAGGTAGAAATATGTCCATAAAGGAGTTCTTAAAAATGGACCTGTGACTCAAAAGTCCCCCCCCCCCCCCCAAACTGAAATCTCTTCTTTTTTTTAAATCCATGTCAATATACTTAAACTTGAAACTGTCAGATATGGTATAACCATAAAACCTTCTGTCCAAAACAATAATCATATTCCTATCTGTACTTAGTGAGCTATAAAAAGCAAAAATGTAGTCAGGTCACCTAGTGACTCTACAAGCATGTGTAATACAGTAGGCTATAGCCATAACCTAAAGACCAACCGTCCACCTGCTAATAATATGCGCAGAAGAACTACTTCTCAAAATCAAATGTCTCACGCTATAGTTCGAATTTAGTATATTGTATCATTTGCAATGAATATGTTGCCCAAACAAACTGTCAGCTCATGGACCAGTTACAAGACATTTTCCCCAAGGTCACACAAATATGGCTACATACTGATAAAGGCAAACATTCTAACATTGCCAATCATCAAGTCCTTGAAGACATGATGATACTCCTGGTCGACTAATCTAATGCAGAATTGGAAAACTCCAGAGCCAAAGCTACAAGGGACAGTATAGAAGAAAAGAACTGGATCCAACACCTCAGGACACAGTCACCCAAGGGGATGGACCTCATAGACACTCAGATCTAGTAAGATGGGAAGTAATGTTCTATACGTGGTAAAGGATGGTGGGGTCTTGTCAACAAGACAATTTTTTTTAAACCTTAAAAGATTAAAGTGAATCCTTTTAGGGATACAAAGTAGCCGTGTCATTGATTTAACTGGAAATAGTTATGATCACTCGATAAAACCCCGATAATGCGTAATCTTTTTTTTCTTTTGAGTAGGGCGGGATGTAGACTTGCCTCAGTCCCTGCATCCTATGGTTACCCCTCCACCTACCCTAACCCTCCTTGCTGGGATACCTGGATGATCCCCAGACCTGTCAGAGGAAGGGTACATATTGTAATGCATTTAGTATGCGAATTTATTGAATGTTCGTAATCAAAGACTTAAGCAAGTCTAGGTAGGATGCATTCGCTGACTGGGGTTGCCTAGTTTACTCAGTGAATAAAAAAAGAAACAGTTGAATTGATTGAGCTATATTCGCAGAGACACTGTTGTTTGAACATAAAACAACAGCTGTGGTTATGCGCGTATAGCAGGGCCGTTACATCGATAAGCTAATACAACAGCATTTTGGCATCACTGTTGTAGGTCTGCTTTGTTTGTTTTTGCTTATTTATTGTCCCAGGGGGGCCCTGAGGGTATAGGGTCTAACTCATGGTTCAGCTTTTCTCGCTGATTTTACACCATAAGGGTGGTGATAGAATCTATAAGATGAATTTAGGTAGAAATCTCACCCCTACACATTTACCGGGGTGAGAGTTCTTTTAGTTCCCACACCACATAGACATGGTATGAGAATGATTGGCGTTTGATATAGCAGTAAATCTACCACTGCTGGGGATGAAGGAGAAAGGTGGCTGCAGTGGGACTCAAACCCACAACCTTGGGATTACAAGTGCAGTGCCTTAACCACTAAGCTAACCCCCACACCCCGTTGTAGGAGCATATACTCACCTTATCTCTGAAGATGGCGGGGATGTCCATGCCTAGCTCGCGTGAAGCGCAGTAGAGCCCAAGGAGGTGACGGTCGCAGCCCTGGCCGACGGTGGCGTCAAGTCGGTAAGCCGTCTGGTACTTGGCGGCTTCTTGCAGCAGTTTGATGCGCTTCTCTTTGGGCACGGAAAGGTCGTCCATTGACTTGACCCACGCTACAGAGCTGGCCGACACTGGGTGGACCGTCTCTGTGCGGCCCAGCGCGAACAACCTGCAGGGTTGGATAGTTGAAACGTGAAGCAACACAGGATTCGTGATTAATCTATCTACCTTAGCAGAGAGAGGCGGTTTGTTAGACTAGGGACGAGAATGGCGTTTTACATAACAAAAAAGCAGGGCATTTCCTAGTGTGAATTATAGACCTAGATTTTTTTCTAACTTGAAAAGGGCAAATCGCTGTTGTGTCGTGAATAACGGGGTGGTTTTTATAAACAACACATCGTTAGAAAGCTAAGACTTAGGCCTATCTGGCGGTATATATCTGATATACCTGTGTAATGGCTAAGATTCCCTGTCATAGATTGAACATCAGAAATTGTTTGGTGAAAAACACTAAAACATGATACCTTCCTGTCTCCACAGTGATTTAATGAAAAATCTATCGTGATGACCTATAGAAATAAACGTCCTATCTTATTAGGCATTTCAAGACAATTAAAATGATACCAATATTACCAGGCTTTGATAGATATTTTCTGAGGTACAGGAGCATTATCACATATAACAAAGAGTCCAAAAGAGCCCTAAAAATGTGATTTTCTGATATCATTGTATTTTTGGCATATAGCATAGCTAGCCCTTTAAAGACGGGGGTCTGTGGCAGAGCCCTGTTGGTCGTGGCGGGTACTTGGGACTGGTATAATGCTAGGGGACGGGCCCATTTTTGTCTAAATCCAAATTCTATTATTTGATCACGTGATATTACAAATCACCCTTATTTATATTATTTGTTTAACCAAATATCATTAAATACTATATCATAGGTATATTCTCTGAAAGTTTCATATTCATTGTTCGATTATTTCTTCATGAATAATTGAAAATTGTAAATATTACTAAATTTCTGAAATAATGCCTCAAGGCATTCTCAGGTCTACGCTTGGGAATGCCTCAAGGCATTCTCAGGTCTATGCGGGGGAATGCCTCAAGGCATTATCCGCCCTGAAAGGGCTAGGGACTGCCAATAATTACCTCTAAATAACTTTCTTTTTTTTTTATAATTTTTTTATGTCAACAATTGACACCAAGCAAATCACCACGATTCCGCTACTGTCACTATGGTCGTCACAATCGAACGGTTCCGATGATGTAGCCGATAACAGACATCGAGCTCACTCAAGCGGTAGCTGCCAATGAGATAACACTTAGCCTCGTCCAAACTCTAAATAACATTTAGTTAATGAGATAACGTACCGGTTGTATTCTGTGGAGGTTCATCTACAAATTACTCTTTATTTGAAGTATCTATGCTGATTATTGACTGAGATAGGACTGAAGGAAAATCAAGTCTTATTTGCTTACTATTTCAGTGATTCAAGCAGAAATGTGACATCAGGCCAAAGTTCTTTCATTAAATGACAGGTGGCACCACAATTTTAGAATCTTAGGCCTGAACAATTCTGTTATGTATTCTTTATGAAGTTCTCTTGATTTCTATCTACTTACTTTTCGAAAATATTATCTTTTACAAATGCTGCACTTGATTGAACTAGATATTGTGATTTAACCCATATTCAAAATGTTCCAGAAGGACCTGTAAAAACTGTATTGAAATGGACATATCTCTTAGGGCTAGGACGTTTTTAGATTTTGCAATTAGGGGCCCTGCAAGACAAATTATCCCAAGTGACCCCTGGCAAAAATCTTAGAAACGTCTAAGTTTTATGACACATGCCCCTTACATTATAGTGTCTTCGAACTCGGTGAGTATTTCTGACCAAAATACCTCGGAACAAATTCCATTCAGCCACACAAACTACGTCTCTATATATTATCATATACTTGTGTCTGAATGTCTATTGAATACTGTCCGCTGCCAGAGGTGCAGTAGTAGGAGAAAACGCCCTAACTGTGGCCGAACTATGTCTTAGTTCGAGGTCACCTATCGCCGACGTTCGCCCCGACGCCGTAGGCGAAGGGGCGAACGTCGGCGATAGGTGACCGAGAACTAAGACATAGTTCTGGCCACAGTCAGGGCGTTTTCTTATTATTACATACCTTAATTCGATCAGAAACACGCCATTTATCGAGTTCCTAAGTCACAACCGCTCCATGTTGACACTGTCTGCTACGAACCGGAAGCCAACTTACAGGATGTGCTCGTTGCGCATGTCTCCACTCGCCCAGCGGATGTTTAGCCGCTATTCGGTAAGGGCGCGCTTAGCAGAAAATACGATTGGAGAGCGTTAGGCGTGTATGGAGGCGGAGGCGCCAGGAACCAGCGTAAGCGTGTCTGTGCGTCCCCCGTTGCGGATCGTGTTGTTATTATCGATGAATTTAGCGTATTTGAGCAATTTAGACGGTGTCAGGTCAGAGCCGCACGTTAGTTACCTCGACGATTGGTCATTAGGAACCTGTAGTTGTTACGGGGGACCTGTAAGGCGAGTTTCAAGTCGCGATTCGACGACATTCACCATGTTGTTTTTGATCGCGATGACGTCGAATACGCACGCCTAGCGCGGTGCGGCGAG
Organism: Alentia gelatinosa; assembly: GCA_950022655.1. Lineage (NCBI taxonomy): Eukaryota > Metazoa > Annelida > Polychaeta > Phyllodocida > Polynoidae > Alentia > Alentia gelatinosa. Next base: position 75,888,800 of record OX465581.1, read on the forward strand.
TTAGATACATACACGTTAGAATCGTGCAGTGCGACAAAGCGCAGTGTAGTGGGCCGTAGTCGCGATATACTACACCCCCGTGAGCGGGTAGTATTTCACTGACGTTCGGCTATAGGTATGTAATAATAATAATGTTAGTGCCCGCTGTGACTACGAATTTGAAGTCATTAAAATGACGTTTTTTCTTTAAAACATCTTATCCTATTATCTATTCACTATGCATTACAGATGTTGAATTGTGGTTCTATCATAATAATTATATGTATTATAGATTAATAGGAAACTTTCTGCCATTTATAGCAGCGTGTCAGGGTATTTTAGTTCACACCTCCAGCCACAAAGTGAGAGTGCAGCTCAAGTGGCACAGAGAAGCCCTACCCTCACACTTTTATTTATAGGCGGCTTCCAGTCCAAAGAGTACAGTGTCCGTATTACTATTTGGTGGTATAATATGTCAAAATATATGTTGAATATATAGATAATGATCGGAAGGAAATACATCCAGGATACGTTTGAAATGACCATAACGTTTAAACTCCTACTTAAATCGTCTTTCCCAATGGTAGCTAAACATTAACTGTATTGATTAAAAGAAGCTCCAGTGCATCGGTCCCATTGTGGTGTGTTTCGATTAAATTAAGTAAGGTATATTTTTTTAGTGAAAATATTCAATCTTACTCTTGATGGACAATATTTCCCATGATACGATTGAAATTTCAGATTTAAAACTTGTTTGATAGTTGACTTACCTGCCGGTAGAGGGTTCGTAGGTCTTGACAATTTCCTTGTGCATGCGGTAGTATGCAAGCTGAAGCGACATCTGTAGAAGTAGCAAAACACTGAGAGTAAAATACCATATCCAAAATGTGGACTTTATATTAACTACTTCGCCAGATGAATTTACAATATTTTAATATCTAAAAACTATAGAAATTTACTAATACTGCTCGAGGACTGTTGTAGATACTAGCGTGAGGTAACGAGGACTATGTTTTGATGCTCTACACTGTGATATATTACCTGGACGTATCCATCTGGACTGGTGCGTGACTTCTTCATGAACTCGCGGCCGTATGGCGTGCAGAGAATCTTCATGTTTAAGTTCCCAGCCTTAAAAAAAGAAGAAAATATATTAGAAATACAACAGAGACCAGTGGTCTTATTGGCCTTCAGTTTTAGTACTTAAACTGCAAACTGGATTCTTAGGAAAATATGGCAAGTGAGGAACATTATAATAGCTCTAATAACACCTATATTTTCAAGAAAAGATACTGAGTGATGGTTAACAGAAAAGGGTACATGCCCCTCTTATGATCCATACTATGTAATGTCTATAGTATCTCTTTTTGTGCGTCATTTGATATATAAATAGCTGAAAAGAGCTTAGAAACAGAGGGAAGCAAGGCAATGTTGAGTGTATGTGTTCCTCTAGAACCACTAAAACAATTCATACTTTACTTACCAGCTCCTTTAAACTTGTCATTGCAGTCTGGATAGCGTCTTCCATACCAGTCAGGTCCCAGAAAAGTCTATAAATGAAAATAGATTCATAAACAGCTTTGAATATGTTCATAAATTACAAGGGGTAAGTTTATCTTCCATGTATTATCTCCATTTCTTTCTATCATTCAACTGGTATTTCTGGGATATCAAAGCTAAACGCAGAAAGATGTTCGCTGGCTCAACTTTTCAGTAACACATCAAGCTGCTGGGGGAAATATATGGAATATCAAGGCCGCTGAAGCCAAGAAGTTGCTCTGTAGGATCACCTCGCGATGTCAAAAATACAAAGTCTCTATGAAGGTGATGAATGTCAACATCTCGTTATCCCTGGGATACCCAGTTCTTAAGTGAAGGCAAAAAAGCAGCAGAGTAGGATCACCGTGTGAACAGTTAAAAAAAATCTATATGATATCAAATCACATCTGAATAAACTTGGCAGATTTTTTTTATCCAACTACATGCTCTGACTTTATGTACCCATCAGCATACAACATTCCTTCAACCTAAAGGTACAAAGATGTTACTTACCTTCTGGGCATGGCTAGCTCTCTGGGCTTATGATGAGGATCCGGGATTAAATTACCATTTTCGTATGTCTCGTTGTACATGCAGTATTCGAACAACTGCCCCATAACCTACAAACAAGCAGAATCAAAATCGTTTATCTTCTGAAGCAAGGAAATGTGGGTTTGCTCGAATATTGATTATGATATTTTATTATGATATAGCAGATTATTTTTTTACCATATAGCCATGTCAACATTTTTTTTTGTTAATCGAAATGTCGCCGACAGGACCCTTATTCATCGATAGTCAGATGGGCTATTCCTTCGGAACCCCATGTACCATGTCTCTTAAGATAAAAAGATCTTAATTTAATGTGAAACTCTCAGTTTGACATCCACCCCACTAAATAGTTCTTCAATACTTATCATGACTGAACTAAATCATTGGGAACACGTTTATTTCCAATATACAAGACACATATCATCTCCAGGTTGTCACTTGACAACCGTTTTGGTAGATGTCATAAAATCAGTTCTCCTGAAATTGATTGCCGCGCTCCAACAAGAGCAATCTTTTAGCTCTAAATGGTCAAAGCAGCCTGAAGATTCTCATAGATGAAACCGCTTCACTTAGAAAATCCCAACTTTGAGTTTTTCTGCTTTAGGGTCAGAAACAACTTGTTGACACTGTTGCCAACTTGGATTCAAAACCCTACGAAAACAATAACAAACCGCTGTCACCGCAATGACGACAGTGCTCTGATTGGCCGAAAGGGGTCACATGGTACTTGACTATAAAAGGCGTGACAGCTCAAACTGTCACCCATTCCGCGGTTGCTGCATAACAAGAACAGACTCAGATCTAGCCTCATCCCATATTGATATATCAGATTATGAGACTTTTCTGTAGCCTCGCTATACTCTCTGTAGTATCTACTCTTGTCAGCATACATCTATCAGCCTAAAAATCCTGTTACAATTAAGGATGATTAAAGTAGCAAAAAATATATAAAGAGGTGACTTACTGTAGCATCAATGACAGAGTGTTCTACGTTGGCGCCACCACTGGCGTCTTCAAAAATCACAGAGTTGAATGATTTGTCGAACCATCTGTGAGAAATATTCAACGTCCTTTGTTTATACAATTCTGGGTAAATCGCTAAAGCTTTACTATCTTTCTATGAAGTTTACCGACTATGAGATCATATATTGGAGAGCAGTTTCTCTTACCAATCTATTCCGAGCATTCCCCTATTTGGGAGACTTTTAAGTAAGTATATTAAATATTAAATAGAAAACACCGTACTGCACAACCATTTTCATAAGGTTAGACTTAGCATCTAATCTAGATATATTGTCACAGTATTCTATTTTCATGACGGTACTAGACGTAGCTTTATATCAAACGTCACTTTGGCTGAATACGTACCTGTCGTTTCCTGAACCAGTAAGGATCAGGGAAGCATGATCGTCTTTATCCTACACAAGAAACAAAAAACGATCCAATCAACTGAGCGTCAGGCAATCTTTCAATACCGAATATTTATGTCTCCTTCAAAATATAATCTGACTAATCTACATAGTCCTTCAACGTTTGTGCATTATCTGAAGCAAAAAAGTCATGCTAATCTATGAACAAAATACATGTGAAAAACGTTTCAGATATAATATTTTGGACGGAAGCTATTACAACAATCCCCGGTCTTTGTTTGTTTGGGTAGTTTAGCGTCCAATTTGTTCAATTAGACTTAATCCCCGGTCGGGTCATACTGGGTCATACCAAAGACTTACACAAAAATGGTACCCACTGCCCATTCAGTTTAACACCCGCCATTAGAATGAAGAGTAGGGGCAAGGGCCCGAATGAAAGAATAGCTCTATAGGTGAATTCGGTGATTGTGAACACAAATATTCCCTATTAAAAATTGTCAAAAAAAAAGAAGAAAACATCCATTATTTGTTATAACATATGATCTATACAAGTGAGAGAGGCTCAGCTCGAATAAACTTTACTGTGATGACCACATATCTGTGGGAAACTAATTTGCCATGGCTGGAGTACTCTTGAAATAGCAAACATAACCTGCAGCAAACTTTAAGTCGGTATTCGATATATAACAATTCACTGCTAATCCTCACTTAATCATCTTTTACATATACAGAACACGTAGATATATCATATAGTTGAACGTATGTGCTTACCTTTGGATAAGTATCATCCAAGACAAGGATAAATAGAGCTGCTTCCACCAGAGCAAGTGTTTCTTTGTTTTTCAAAGCCAGCTCCTGGCGTTGCTGAAAAAAGGAGAAGACTGTTTAATAAATACTAAACAATATGCGAAAGTACGAGAATGGGTGAGTGGGAGTGCTTCATCGAGGATTATCATTTAGACAAAATACAATCTGTAAACTGAAACAGTTCATCGAGATTTGATTTACAAAGGTGCTATGCCGTTACTCACTACGTACCTTCCACCAGAGAGTTCTGTTTTGTGAGGTCAAAGCAGCAACTGGTAGCGTTTTGTCCAGTGCTGAAAAGATAAATAGTGTAATGTAAATATATGATCATCTGAACAAATAAGTCAAAAATTAGAAATCTCAAGCGAATACATTCATATTCCTTCCATTCCCCTCCATTCATATACAGCAGCAACATACCAGTAAATCTAGACGTGAGATAGATATCAGTATTACAACTTATCAACATTTTTTAATAATGAGACAATACATAATGTAAACGCTTAAAAAGTCAATTCCCTCAGTTGTATATCATATTTATCTTCTACTTGTATCTTGATCGTGTTTGTACTCCTTCTGAAATATTTACAGCTCAGTGAGAGAAATTCGATATATTTTAGATGCCTGTAAACTTGCAACAATTACTAAGATATTCAACGTCACCGGCATGGGAACAAAAATATCTCAACAGCAAATTTGCATTATTTTAAATAGCAACCCAGATATAAGTCAATAATTCTACCCTATTTTTATACAGATTAAAACGGAAATGGCTGTACGTACTATCTGCCTCCTGCTGGATCTTGACAAGCTGATTTCTTATCTCTTGCTGAGTGAGCATCCGCTCTTGACCGTTACCATCAGCTGCAAATGCCTCCAACTTGTAGTAGTGACCTTTTCTGAAAAAAAGAGACGAGAACGAATCCTATAGATACATCACCATTGAATACAATGAAGCCACTCACATCTATGTCTGTTTACATGGTACAATTTCAATACTAAAGATATATTATAGCATCATCAATCTGGAAAGGTTCAGCATGAAATATTGAATCGTAATTTCAGGGATCATATCCAATAATGGATATTAATAGATATTAAGAAATCATTCATCAGATTTAGCAAATTCTGAAATCCAATGTAATCTGACATATACGGCATATAGCCTATGAGCCATGGGGGCCGCCATGACGCCCCCCGAGTAGGTGTTCTTCACTATTGGAGGTGAAAAAGTAGGTGTTCTTCACTAAAGGAGGTGGAAAAGAAGTGAGTGATAATTGGGAAATGTCACAACTTTAGCCTTGCTCACATATTTATATAGAGTGTTCCATATGGAAAATATCATGTCTTGGGTTTAATCATTATGTAATCCTGCTTTGGGATGGGTGTAGAGAGTCAAGGGAACCATAGTAAAATATTGAAAGGCAGTTGAATTTTGTAAGAACAAAGAGCCAGAATACAGGTTTGTCCCCCGACCACCTGGTGACTGCTTCGTGAACTAACAATGGCTCTGTCCCCTATATCTAATGTGTTATACTCGACGATGCACTACACTGTTACAGTTCCATAAGAAAAACATATATCGGTTAAATATTCATGGTTTAAGGAATGCGTCACTAATAACCTCTTAAAGTATGTATCTCCATTTCCATTACCTGGTGATCAATGAGTTAATAGCTTTGTTAGATTACAATTTCTCTATTGAGAAATGAGTATGCATGCTCTTTCCTTTGGCCACACACAGCTCACCCTTATACAACCTATTATATAGGATGGGAGGCCTTGGTAACTGCAATCGTTGTGTCCCCCCCCCCCCCCACCCCCAACAAACAACCCTGACCATATTAGCGAAGTAAGTTCAAGGTATCAGTCAGTAGTATAACAGCACAGCACAATCGAGCTCAATAAAGACTGTGGAAGGAAGATCCAGCGTCCTTTAAAATATTCATATTACTAGGTTTGTAACACACTTTTAGCATGGGACCTTTCAAACTCGTTTATGGAGAAAAGCCAACTATCAGCTAATGATAACCCTTAAGGCTGTATTCCACTAAACAACCACTTTTTCAACGTCAACAGACGTTCCTGCCGACCTTTCAGCCGACATAGGTTGAAACATCTGGAAAAATCGCCTCAAAATGTGTCGCTGCTCCACCGAAACCCCCAACAGACGCTCATGTGGTCGCCATGCGAGCGTCTGGTGGGTTCAAAGTTCCGGCAGATCCTAGCCGAGGCCCCTGCCGTGACGCCGACTGGTGGACATTGGCCGCATTTTACGCAGTAATCGAGTTCTCCAATAGGCGGCGTGGCGTGCGGCGATACACTACGACGCTCCGAACTCGCGAAATCCGCGTATCGAGCGGAGCAGTGTGCCTCTATGTTGGATTTTGTACAGGAACGTCGAGAGATAGTCAAACAACCGCGAAATACTGCGGTAAACCGAACAATGAAGGTAAATAAAGATAAGGATTGATGTTATGAATGCGTATGGCACGCTGTGGTGCTAGACTTCTGCCGAAAATACCGAAAGTGTCAGAATTTTCTATGTCCGTTCGCGGCTACGGGTATCGCCGGTATCGCTTGCGCTCTGTTGGCGGTGATTCCTTGCCACGGGTCCCGGCAGAGCCCGCGGGCGGGTGTCGTACTCTTGAAAGACGCCCCATTCCAGCAGACAAAAACCTAATCAATCAGTTATTTTGGCCGACGCTATAGTTACATCTTGTGGAGGGTTGTTGGGGGTATTGGTTGGGGTATCGCCTGAAAATTCTGGTGGGTGGAAGCGCATTTTTTATCATTTCAACAGACGCCCTGCCCCAGGTCCCAGCAACCCTCGGGCGACGCTCGAGCGATGCGCCAGCCACCCCCAACAGACACTCTCAAACCCAGCATCCGAAAGCAGATGTCTGGCAGATGACCATCGGGCGAGATACCAACCTGCTCTACCAACCAGACAAAATCTTTATTTCATGAGATTTTCCAGCAACCCTTGCAACCCTTGTACGGGCGTTGTACAACGTTTTCGTCTGGTTGGTGGAATACAGGCTTTATGATTACTCTTCATCACTTTCATCAAATTCTTTTGCCTACAATCTGTAATAGTTTATATCATGGGTGAGTTGTCTGGAAACTTGAATATCTAAAAACCAGCATGGAAACTGCACGCGATTTTGCATACGCTATTGCAGTGAGGGAGGATGATGGTTTCACCTGATGACGACGATGTGCCTGTTGCCTGGTTCCTTGTACAACACGTCCATGTACTCTCCCGGAAGTCGACAGCTGTTGAATAGGAAACGGGTTCCCGACATGCACAGCGGCACCAGGTCCTGAAGAGAAGCGGGCGTTAACTCTCCGGCTGCAACATGCTTTGCCATGCTGAAAGAGAAACCAAAATCACGTTAATTAGAATGTTACATCGTCTTGAATCAGAAACAGGCCACTTCTATTTTATATTATGTGCAAGTATTTGTTATTTCCCATGATCGACTACTTTTCATCCCATAATGAAAAGTCTCTAAATTGACCATTGCATAAGTTCAAAAGTAGAATTCCATTATGGGTCCAAATAGTTCCTCGTTAACTACTATCCAATTAACTGTATTAGTCCACATAATTATTCGTTTAACCACCTACCCTGATGAGGGCGACTTCTAAGCCCGGAATGTAGGCATTGCGATTTTTAAAGATTAAATATGCCAGGGAGGTCTTAAGAAAAAGCCACTTTCCTGGCTTTTTCTCATCTCCATTATTTATCTTGATTTCTTTCCCAGGAAATTAACCAGAAACCCGAAAATAAGCGGACCACTGGTATTTCCGGGAAATCATACAATTCAAGAAAAATTTCAATTGAAAGATTCACATAACCAACAAAAACCAGCTTGAGAATTCAAGAAAAGGTTAGAAATGCAGGGTGGTCGTATGTGATACAAAAATATACATGTGTAGAACGCCTGTGTATTACCACGCGTGAACCTCTCGTGGTTTACGGCCACCTTTCCACAAATCTATCCATTATCGTATATATATGTGACTTGATATAACCAATCTCATGAACTTCTCAACTTGAGTCAACCCAGTGTAAAAATTAAAAGCTACAGGAGGGGAAAGTCAACTAAAAAGCGATTATTGTAATCTGTTCTGCCCGTTCTCGGACCATGTGGCTCTTCAAAAAATACTCATAATGCTCCTTTTCTAGGAAATTGTCACACTTGTAAATGTGAATAATAGTCAATATACGACCTTTATTACAAGTTACATTTTGCATACAGGAAGTTCTGGCATATACCTCCTGATGGTGACCTTAAATGGCATGAGGAATTTACTGTAACTTACAGACAGGAATAGTAGGCGACCTGGGCAGCTCTGTTCAGCGGGTCGCTGCCAACCTCTTTCGGAATATCATTACACACGTAGAAATTACTGTTAACTGCAAAAAATATGAATGACCAATACTTATAAATATATCTTTAGATGGATGAAAAGAATTCACGAATGAAATACATCTGCTTACTTGAAGAAAAGCATATGTAAACAGAATAAATCATGAACATATAAGGGCTTAAGGGAAGGTCAATTTACATACTGGTTCGGTCAGAGGCCAGTCCAAGTGGAACTACTTCCCCACACTTGGGCTAACACTAGGACAAGTTATAACATATTCAGCAGGCGTGAAAAGATGTGTTCAAATTGGTATGGTTGAGGGTTTAGAAAGTGAGGTTTCCTGTATCAAATTCAAATATTTGATGCGCATATCAAAATGCAAACATAAAAAAGTAAAACGTATGACTATTAATTCACATGAATGATGGTTTATTTAACTTTGGTATACTATTATCAGGCATCGGATTTGAAAATAACAAAGAATTCTCAAAAGATTTTCTGCGGTTCGGTGAGGTGTATTTTCAGATATTTTAATTGAAAGTTTGGTCTCAGTCGAAAGCTGACATGGCCTTTTTATTATGTTAACCCATTTTCCTCTTGGATTTACATTGATCTCAAGAATGATCCTTGGAACGTCAAAGAATCGGAAATACCGATAAATACCATGCGTATATCATATCCCGTTAGCTAGGTCTCTATATTCTGCTCTTTCTGAACAGCACTATTCACCATTCAAACTGGGCGTGGAAGTGCGGCGATTCAGTGGAAACAAAGAGTAGACATTTTCAGAATTAGAAAAAAATGTCCCGAAAGTTCTCTAAATTCATTAATAACCGATGTATCTGTCTAACTAGTAGTGTGGGTTATTTTTCAATCTGACTCTTACAGTATAGCTTACATTTCATGAACCAGAAAGGGGTGGTCATGGGCGTGAATCTTTAAGTATCAATGGCATGCCTATATACATTATATATATTGTATAACGTGGATGTACCTGCGGTAGGGGATCTTCCTGTGAGGTAGGCGGCGGTCAGCCAGTACTCAGACAACCAGTTCACCTTTTCTTGAGCCCTGAGATCCAAAAGACAAATGAGAATTATTGACATATCATGTACAATGCCCCATCCGAGACACTATATATTGGAAAAATATATATGAATCTGAAGGCAAAATACATGCGTGTAAAAAACACAACAAAAAGACATACATGCATATGTAGTACATCTTTCGAGTTGTGAGTTGTCACCTTTTCGGGATGCGCTCATTTATATATAAACCCCGTAACCATCGTATTCATATCAGATCTAATATCGCTATAGATATCAGGTATGTTACATAACTAAAACTGCATGTTTATTTTGAATACGCAGATTGTGCTGAATTTGCCGATTGTCGATTTTGGCTTCAGCACTTCATAATTGGGGAAAAAAGGATTCATAATCTACTGAGCAAAAGAAGTTCTAATTATTTTAAACAGCTAAAATCTTCCTTTCATTTTCATTTAATGCTATAAACGTTAATGATGCCAAGAAATTACAAAATTGAAATATGAATTAAAACGATATCATTTTCAAATAGTTTAATTCTATAATTCTAGACATATCTTTAAAGAAGGTGAATAGTCTTCCTACTCTTAATGAATGAAATGGTCTACAACCAGGATGCGTCAACTACCATTTATCATACAAGAGTTTTGCACCAGAGATAAGGAAATGCAGTTTGTTGATAAACCAACATGGGCTGTTAATATAACTGACAGGTTTATTATCACAGTGATCTTATTGACTATTATTGTTTCATAAAGTGTAAGTTTGAAGGTGAAAGTAATCTCTCTGTTCAAAGTTTAAGAGAATTCAGATGACAGCAATCACAAGTATAATTGACTGATAAGATCACCAGTACCAGAGGATGGCTGGTACCATCGATCTCGTAGGTTAAAGTTCCATCGATTATTCCTAAATAAACAAGCGGAAAATTGATTATAATGAATATCAAAAAGGAATAACGACATACATGAACCTGCTAGATACAAAGCTACACAGAAATGTCACTTGGGGTTATGTAAAAAAATGAAAATATTTTTCATGTGGAATTTACTGCCCCGGAGAGACTGAGAAAACATGGAAAACACATCGTTATTGGCCATCGGATGTGGCTGGGATGTGTGTGGAGCTTTGAACCACTGTTTATTGGTGCGATTGAGGCCCAATTATCCTCTCGTTGTTTTACGCAAGGAAAAATTATTTTATAAACGGAAAATAAACAAGGATCTCCTTGGAAAATAGGAAAACTGTCAACTCTAGACTATAAAAACGCTTGAATTTCAAGATTAATTCAATTTGAAAACAAAAGTAATCAAATGACGAACAGCCCCTCATAGGTTGTGTTTGACTTCATAGATGTATTGGATTCACCAAGAACTATAACCTTCATGACACCCTATTCCATCTAACCTGTCTGGAGGTACCACCCCATCGTTCTTAAAGGCCTGTTCAAAAATGAAGACAGGAAGGAATAAATCAAGGCATTAAGGAAAGAGGGGGGACAATGACTGAGGAAAAGAAGCAACAAGGGCACACATGAAGGGCGGGAGGAATAGAAACAATTAGGGAGCGATGCATGGTGGGAGACAGCACGAAAAGCAGTGGGGAGCCTGCCTGTTTTAGTTTATGTGTTATACATTCAGTGAGGACATGTACACTAAAGTCCTGATAACCACAGAGACGATGTTCTTAACAATGGTATCTAATAGTATCATTTTGATGTTATACAAATATCCACATGTGAAATAAGTCAATGACAGTATATCTATGCAGGCATACATTGTCAATGACAGTATATCTAACACAGTGCAATGTTAACTCCCCCTTTCTGAGTTGATAGAGGCACGGTTATGTCATACCGATATCGTTTATCTATAGAACATAGAGTGGACCCTGGTCGTCCATTTTGGCGGCTGACGGTTGAGTTCTAGTCTCCCAGCAGATCATTCTACCCGTTTGCAAGTCAAGCGGCACCAAGGATCAGCCAGGAGAGTATCCACCATTTTATGTACTACGTGGGCATTATCTTGTAAAGTACACTATGGTGTCGAACTGTAGTAATGCCATAGATACGGAAAGCGCTGTGTGCTCTCAAGAGCATAAACGCTAGACTGTGTTGGTGCCAGATGCCAAAGCAAATAGAGGAAAAGGGGCCACATACGGGCAGATCTAGAGTTATCGGGCCTCTTCAACTGGGTTAATGCATCATCCAAAACATAATCTAAAAATATATAGGAAAATAAGTTAACCTTATTACATTAACATTAAACCAAGTACTGGTACCTTTTCTCTAGGTAGGCCTGCAGCCTGGGCCCCTCGTTCGTCCGGAAGTGTTCCACGGCCTCTCGGCTGGCGGCGAGCTCGGCCGGAGTGAGGAGGGGCTCCAGCACGGCCAACCATCGATCCAGAGTCGCATCTAGGTCCGGCAGCGGCTGTTTAGGAAGCAGGCTTTGGAAGGCTAGGGTATGGTGTGGGCCAGGGCCACGAAGCAGCTTTAACAAGATCGCCCAAATCTGGATATCGAGAAGAAAACCATACGGGTTTAATATTTTGCTGATTACTTTATCTTATGACCTTCTTGTCTGAAGTTAGTTGTCTGAACATGGTTATCATCATCATTGGTTCATCACTTACGATATATTAATGTAGGATATCATATGGGCTGTTGAATAAAGAAAGAATTACCGAAAGGGGAAGAAAAGCATGAGAGCACTATCCCCGTAGATTCACAATGAGGAAGGTTCTCAGAGACATGAACCGATAAGACATTGACATCAGCATTTGATTTTGCCTGACTATTCTGTTGGGTCTGTCTTAGGTAGGAATTCCACAACAAAACAGTTAAATCGTACAGTTTCGGGAATATTCGGAATATTTCGTATTTTGTAGGGCTGGCCCAGCATCAAATACTAAACAAGGTGATGATAGACAAACTCAACTTTTCCTCAACAAATGAGGACTCGAACAGCGACTTCATTGTATATTTGTTTATTGCGGAACTTCGACCCCCCAGGGATCTTCCTCAGGGCAACAATAAACCTAGGTAAAGTATTCACCCCTGATCTCCATTCAGGGGTGAGCAGCTATTCTATGTTATTAGTCAAGGCACTTTGTAGTTAGGGAACCAGCCAGGAAAACTGGACAAAATGGCTGGATTTAAGAACCAGCCAAGATCCACTGGAAAACTACCTCTAGAACACAGTTATAAAGTAAGCGGCAGCTATTTTGAAGGTTGACGAAGACAAATGGGTATATATTTATTGATTCAATTTGTTTTTCATACATGTCAGACTGTGGCGAGTCTGGAATGACAAGAAAGGGTTGGGGTGTATGGAGCCAACACCCGGCCCTGTTTGGAGACGGGTATACATACTGGCTACAATAAACCAATAACCTGGACCTTCAGATTGTGTACGTCTTATGTCGTAAAAAGGGTATATATATATAAGAGTATATAATTTGTATAGAAAGTGAAGGGGGTTGATGTTCGTAGCATAAATGCGTTTATTCGACCAGCAAAGGAAAACCACAGAAAGATCTAATGCATTAGTGTCCGGCCTAAAAACGGGAGAGCGAGGTTCGGAGACGTCTGTCCACTGACCTCCATAGAAGTCCGTGTTCTGACTAACTACTTGGTGGACATATATAATAATTCAGGGAGCTGTTTCAAAACCATAGACTTAACCCACGTTTTGAAACAGCTCCCTGGACTCTGTTATTTGCTGAAGGTTAGTTAAAAATAAACTGATCAGTACACTTGCTTGGTCATGTGAACCCAATATACTACACTATTTCGGTCAATGCAGGTGCCCAAACCGCTTTCGTCACAACTTTCAATAGATCATTGCTTGATGTATTTAAACTTGGGAAGTTAACCGTTGGATCATGTCCAGTCAAGGTCAGCCTTAGAAATGCTAAAGTGTTTGATTATGGACATTCTTTTTCAAAGAAAATTACAATAAAGTATGTTGCAGTGTGACTGGTTCAGAAATCAAGGAGAGGAGGAGAGGAGGGGTGGGGTAGGTGGAGGGATACATGGACTGGGGCCAGTCTAGGTCAGCCTAAATTAAACTGAAGTAACGACATACACAATCAGACGGTCTAGCACTCAAATATGTTCAAATACTAGTGAGGTAAATAGACTATGATAGTTTGCAACTTGCTCTGTTCCTTTGCTGTCTAACTGGCTTTCCCTACTAATAGCCTGGAAAATGAAGGTCAGGCAAGCATTAGAAACGTCAACGCGCTTTAAGTTAGTTGGTCTGTAGAACTGAAGGTTGTGCATATTTACATGAATATACATTTGACGAAACAGGATTTTTGTCGGAACAAAGCATTCTTGCACTGCCTGGCGCATGTGATAATCCGTTATCAACATAATCAAAAGGGTCAGACTTCAACACTCATATCAGCCGCATTGTTACGTCTATTGGATCTTTATCTATGAACTGTTATCTTATGGTTCAAAGTGCCATATGTAACAAGGATGGTTGGACCCACGTTCTTGGAATTTCTTTGCATCGATTATATCAATTTTCGCTCGCCGTAGCTATAACGGTTACCAGTCAAAATACAACCCAGAGTCGAAGCACTACCCAACTGACAAGTCAATGTATCTTCCTAGCTAGCAGAAGGGGCCCGACCGGTGGTTGCTTTCACACCTCACGCCGGTGGTGCGGCCAGTGGCTTTAAAGGGCTGATTCTACCAATACGATGGATTTGTCGTGATATATCGTAAAACTGGATGAGGTTTAATCTTGTCCACCGTATTCCACGACTGGAGTTTGGGATAGTGACTTCATGAGGCGAAGCCGAGTGAAGTCCGGAGCCAAAACTTCAGGAGTGGAATGCGGTGGCCAAAATTAAAACGATTCAGGTTTTGATTTTATCCTACCCTATCTCCTCGATTTTGGAATATTACGTGATAACAATGCTGTATGCCACTAGTGGCATATAAAACTCCGTATGCCAGTCAGCGTGGCATACGGAAACCCAATGTTAAGCCTATGGGATTTTATATTAGGGGTAGGATAAAACTTGGTATATCTTGTAATATCTTAGTCACGTTATGTCGTACCTCCATTGTCGCAAAACATAGCCGTACGGTGTCGGGTGTACGGTATGTTTTGGTGCTCCGACAGGGTAGCAGGTAGAAACGGTCCGGAGTAATATCGGCCCGACATTCGCGGCGGAACGCGGAACGGCAAATAAACATATATTCCCCATCATGAATTTAAATATAAACTTGCTGATCATTTTCCTCATGTCTTTAGCAGTTTATTAGTCTTCACCTGGCACTTCTAGGTTATTTATTCGAATATTCACAGAGTTATGACTTGCCAAGTCGTTGTCGGGGATGGGAGACCGACAACAGCCCGCCCGCACTCCAATGCCTCTCTCCCAAGTCCGTGGTGGGGAGGCGCTGGCGGGCGGGCAGGCCGATATTACCTTGGGCCGTTATTACTCGTATTCCTCCACCACCGCGACACCTCAAGACACATCGCGACAAATAAGTATGCGATTATTGAAAACTAGCCCGATTTAGCAAGACAACCAAATCGTGACCAATCTCGCCATATCTTGTGGATCGGTGTAATCGGCACTTAACACCTTATAATGTTTTGTGCTATTTGTATGTGAAGCTGGTGTAACTTTTTTTGGTAGTTGATGAATGCTTCTCTTACCATAGTGAGTTCTTCAGACACACGTCTGTTCATCTTGATACAGTCCTGTACTACGAGTCTGTACAATTTAGAACACTGTTTTGTCTGCACTTCTTGTCTTACAACTAGTCAGGTCAATCCAGTCAGATCTTCTTCGATTTTTATACAGCAATACTCCGAATTGTTTCTTTCGTCTCCTTCACAAAGACTCAAGATTACAATCTATTTGAAGTCAAGAATTTGTACAGCGCGTGCCTACCAAACCAAGAGCGGACCACGACAATGCAGGTTTTCAATAGCCATTAAATCTGTCTTTTAAAAACTCTCAAACAAAAAGGAACAATATTCATACAGTATGAATATTAGACAAATAGACATGTACAGCAGCAGTTTTGGTTAGACACGTACGAAGTTTTCTAAATCTAAAAAGGTGAGCGCTAGTATTTTTAATGATGTTTTTAACAAAAGGCGTCAAACCCAACCTGCTGTTTAACTCCACCCCTAGCTAACAATAGTGTTCACATTGAAAAATCTTTTGGTCTTTCATGAATAAGTCCAGTACACGAGAGTTAGTTAACTTGTGCTGGTTAGCAAACCAGATACTCCTTGTTTTCCGGGCATTAACCATGAAGCCATTTCGATGACACCAGATAGACAAGTTGTTCGAATCATTTTGAAGCACACGTTGACATGAAGCAGCATCAGGGGCATTAACAAATAAAATAATATCATCAGCATACTGAATATAGAGTAATCTAAAGATGAACCCAGGTCATTTACAGATAGAATGAAAAGTCGGGGACCAAGGATAGGCCCTTGATGATTTCCGAAAGATATCGTAGTAAGGTCTGACATTAAATCATTAATGAAGACTTTTTGGTGTCGTGAGTTTGAATAGTCAGTTATCCATTTACAAATGTTGGCCGGAATTTTATATAATAGTTCCAATTTTTGTATTGGTAAATTATGATGTGAAGTGCCTTTTACTTGTATCAGTGGTATTTATACACTCGATTTAAGGCATATGTAAATTTACTCCGACATTTTCTTTATGAAAATATGTTTCCACATGCTTTTAATAATCAGTAAGGCTGAAAATAGTGGAGAACTACATACCTCAACGCCACCCACAGGGTGGTACTTTAACTTTAATATAGGTGGTACTTTAAATCTGGGTGGTACTTTTTACTGATCCCCCTCTTAACAATTTATATGATAAGGGAATATTCAGGAACTGAAAACGACATGTATAATAAAATCTAAGATGTTAGTTCTATGTATGTTGAATTCAATAAAATTAGGGAGTATCGTAAAGTAACAAGAATCTTGACCAGGTGGAGGATAGAAAAGACAAGCATAGTTTGCAAAGTTTTCTGCAAAATGGAACACCACCAAACTTGGTGAATTTTGTGTTCAATAAAGAAAAAAAGTTAGCAATTCATTCCTTGAGTCACAACAGTCAGTATTTTTTGTAAGAGTTTATTGATTTAAAGATGATCGCAAAGCAGGCATCAAGCTGCTGGACCTGTCTTTTTTCCAATCTACGAATTCAGAGAGTAAAGTCACGCGCATTTGACCCCTGCTGAGATTAGCCCTGGACGTACATTGATATCGTGACGATAAGAGACACCCCAGTGAGCGTGGACCCATATTACCCCATATTACACAAAAACGTAAAAACTGTGTCTAATACGGACAGGTTAAATTAGAATCATTACATTTTGAAGCGAAATCGTATTATATAAGAATTATTCTGACTGCTCCAAGTTACTTAACTAATGGGTAACACACAAAAATGAATATAATCGGGACTGCCAAACTAATTGAATGAATAATATATGCAGATTCATCAGGAATGTTCATATCTTTAAGTCTGAAATAAGAAGACATATTATTAGAATGAAGCTACTTCCTTCTATGCTTCAGTTTAGGAATTCGGTAATTGGAATACAACAGCCAGAAACGACAGAATATACATTGAATTTGTGAGAAGCACCAACCATCGCCAATATGTATTTGACTCGTTACACGATAAACTGACATGCTATCTGATGTTGATGTGAAACACAGACAAGGAGGACCAATCCACACCGTTTTAGCCTGACCTCACAATCGTTTGTGTGGCTCATTCTGTCGACAACTGACCTGTTTTCTGTCAGCCATGGGAAACGCGTTATGTTATAGATGAACCGTACCGTACTTATTAAGAGTACCCAGATTGCTCTCAATTTTTGAATATCCAATCTTCAATTTGATCATCAAGGGGTAATTGTTTTTACAGACTGAGGTGCTCGTGCAGAATAGAGACCAATACTGGCAATAGCACTTGATTCAAGGGATGTTTACCATTATCAGTTACAGAATGCCACATATCTGAGACAGGGCATACCTATGTACCTAAATACGCACAGTGTGAACTGGCCATTAGGGATAGGGTAAGGGTTCCGGTTAGGGTTTGGGTTAGGGATAGGCTTAGGGGAAGATTTTCTGTTTGTTTTCTTCCCCCGAGAAGACCAAATTTGAAACGAATATACAGACTTATTACTAAATATCGTATTTATCCACAGTTGTATTAAGATACTTGAGTAGGGAAGATTTAAGATGGGTCAAGTTCGCTAAGGGTCGAGTTCTGAAAACAGGTCGAGTTCGTTACGGGTCAAGTTCTCCAGTATTCATAAATGAAAAGAGAAAAATAGTCCTGATTGATATACCATTTATTAAGTCAATTCCTGGGTTAGATTAGACTTGCTCAAATCTTTGATTATGAGCTTTCAGTGAATTAGATTTACTCAAGAAGATGGATAATAAATACAACAAACGGTGGTTTTATGGACAGGCAAATCTGTAAACCACTCGAGGTCGATGTCATAATACACTCGCTAACGCTTGTGTATTACTATGCGTCAACACCACGTAATTTACGGACGCCTGTCCACAAAGCCATC
This sequence comes from Alentia gelatinosa, assembly GCA_950022655.1. NCBI lineage: Eukaryota > Metazoa > Annelida > Polychaeta > Phyllodocida > Polynoidae > Alentia > Alentia gelatinosa. The sequence continues at coordinate 75,907,078 of OX465581.1, forward strand.
GATTATTGTCTATTTATTTCAGTCACAGCATACAATCTGGCTTCCATTTACTATCATTATGCATTTTCTTCTGAGTCAAAACTAACTAAATGTACAAGTCTCAGCATACCACGTGCCTGTATTTAAAACCATCTCAAGAGGTATGAGAGGTAAATCTCCATTCAGAACCATTAGGGGTAATTTAGTCTAGTGTATCCGTCTACCCTACAAAGCCTGGATTGACCCAGATGGCGTATTCTACGGTAATTCTGTTAGTCCGCAAATGCTGTTAATCAGATTAGAGTGGACGTGCCTACGCTCTGTACTTTACCCATTGTAGACTTTTATCAGGACATGCCCAGACGAAGAAAAAGGGGTGTGTGTTGGACATAATTATAGGCAGATCAATGCTATTCTTTAAGATCAAAGCCTGAGAGCGAATCAGAAAACCGACAATCTGGCTCCACAATCTAGATCATAGCTCTCCAGCCAGATGTATGTGGTAACCAACGTGTGATTTGGAGTCTATCAGACTGGCTTTCCAAAGGGCATCTATAACGAATTTCCTCAGGTAACTCTGAGATATGAAGATATCTGCTTTCCAGAGTGAATATTCTTGAAAGTTGTTTTCACGGTTACATATAAATATCCATCGAAATCGGGGGAATTTGCCAAAAGGAGTACCCTTTATATAATAGTGCCGGTATGCTGACTTGAAATGTTAATGACTCTTTTTAAAAAGTCTCTTTCCCTAAGGTATGAGTTACTTATGACCATGAATGGGGGGGGGGGGGAGAAAAAACGAAAAGAATTTTGGAAAAATTTGTTTGATGGGTTTACTATATATGGTCATATATATAGCTAGTTTATTTCTTTGCATACAAGAGCGTCTCCTAGGTGAACGTTAAGTTTGGTGTATGCCATTTAATGATAAACTCGAGTTTACAGAAGGAAAATATTGTTGAGTCCACAAGATAGATTGTGGATCTAGAAGTTTCTCCTCAAAGTGAGTAGCGGGGTCTTAGTTTGTCATCAATCCATTATCTCAAGTAATCACTCTGAGTAGCTCTTTCAGCTCGCCTATTCCAGCTTAGTAGACCAACCAAACCACATGCACCCTAGAAATATGTTACTACCTCTCATTTGATTCATTTGCCTCGCATCATAGAATCAATGTCGCTATGATATGACACTGGCCTTACTCTAGAATTACCTACATAGACCAATAACAATATCACATAACATACATCTACAAAGAATATGCCCAAGGCCGATATCTAATACTACAGTAGACAGTGATACCCCTGGTGTGTGGAAAGTTGTAAGCCTGCAGGGGAATGTAGCCCAGTCTGGCTCTTTCTCCGCGAATATTGATCTGGATTAGATTGCACTTTCATTAATATTTCATTATCCACTATCGACTTTCTCTGAATCTCTAGCTCTGATATATGTCAACATGAGTGTGAACTGTTAAGTGTTCTTATATTTGTTTCATCCGTTAATTTTAGTGTTACATTTCTGTAATAAGGTGGTATATCAAAATAGATATAAAAATAACCAATAATATATTGTACATCCAAATACCATTATAAAAACCGAGATATACGCTTCTGTATATTTCTGATAATGCAGAATTGACTGAATTAACAGTAGGCCTATATGAGGATAGTGTTTATTGATTTCATTTTTGGCAATGTTCACTAGTGGATTAACATCAGAAGTCTTATGTGAGAGTATATTATTGAATACATTGATCGTAATTGATGAAATGTCATATTTACATGTATACAACTTTTTTAAACAGGACCTGGCAGATAGGGATCCTATATGCATAAGTTTTCTTTTACATTGAAGACTCTTTATCAATATCTTATAAATAAGAAGTTATGGGAACTCGCTTAATTGTCTCTTCAAAATAAATTCTTAATGTTTTCCTAGCTTAAATTCGGTAGATTTTAATGTCCCATAGTAATATATTTGTGAACGCCATGTTATTAGGAAGTGATGCTGAATTTAATGACTTCTAATCTAATAAAGGCATCGCAAAATGGGTTTGTTTCAGATTTTTAATTGTCTTAACGTTTACAAAGCGATTACGCGGCAGTGCTAACCCTTTGAGGACGGCCGCCTAAGGCAGAACTACACGCTTGCGGATGGCTACTTGTGTCTGTGTACACTTCTAGGGGACGTAGGTATTGTCCTCTGAACTCAGAATTTGAAGGTTTATAATAAGATATGATCTGTCATCTTTAATATTTGTATCTATATTATCCAGAAATCGGAATATTATGTTAGACCTACATTCTGCACAAATTTGAAGTGTACTGATAAATCATTTCCATCTAAAAAACAATTTCCTTTTCAAAAACAATTTCATAAATATCCAGGAAATGATGCTTTAAGGTATCATCCAGTAGGGGGCGGGTGATGCCTTAAGGCATCATTTGTTTGTGTAGTTTTACGTCTCGGTAGGCTAGTTACGTCCTTTTGAAACTAAGGCATCTTTTGCCCTAAAAATGAGACCTTTTAGAAAAGAGTAGGCCTGACTTAATATAAATATCCATAGGCCTAATCATTATTTTAAGGGCCTGTTCGATTGCACCATTATGATGCCATATGGCTACCATTTGCTTTCGACTATAGCATGTTTACTTGTAACAGGGTTCGTACATAGACAGCCCAATAAAATTCCAGGCTTTTTCAGGCAGTAATATTTTTTTTCCAGGCACATCTGTTCACTGTTTTTAAAACCATGTCTGGTTCATAACCAAATTTGGTTCAAATTTTCTTCAACTTCCTTACTACCGTACCTGTGAAATTTCAGTTGTTTGGGATAGATATCTAAAAATTATTTTTTTGCCACTTTAAATATGAAGACATATAATCAAACCCATGCTATATTATTTGCAATTTGCTATATACATGGTCAAATAAAGGCTTTTTGGAACTATTTAATCCTAGTCAATGAAATTTCATAGGTAGTGAGGTACCATAGTTAAGGAGAGCTTATAATGACCAGAATTTCTTTTCCAGGCTCTTCCAGGTTTTTCCAGACTCTCTGTGAGAATTCCAGGCTTTTCCAGGCCTAGAAAACCCAAAAGCATAATCCCAGGCTTTTCCAGCTTTTCCAGGCTCTGTACGAACCCTGTTGTAAAGACGTATGTCTTCCACAGCCTCTGGCCAGCAACAAGCACCCTGTTCTCTCCAAAATGCGTATGTATATATGCCTACAAGTCACAACAGAGCGTATAGCCATACAGATGATAACCAAAAGAATATGGTGGCACACTTCCAGTTATTGAAACATGCAGTGATCGATTGAAACATTCCCATGTGAATAGATGTTCTATCAAATATAATTATTTCAAAAATAAATATTATTGCTACTAGTTTTGTCATTATATGAATTAATTTAGAAAAATAGAGAAAATGAGAATGACTGTTAATGGCCGGCGAAACCTGCAAGAAATTAAAATAGCTTGGAATTTCTCGGTAAAGTGCCGCGGTATCTTTGGTTTCAAAACATTTCCTGTGTCTTTTCTTTATCCAGATTGATTTCTGAATCGGTGACGGTTGTTTTCTTGTTGCTCCTTATCTGTTTTATTAAGATTATTTCTAAAGCCAGCTATTTCATGTATTTCTACTATCATGACCTAAGTATACGTAGGTTGTGGCAAAGAAAAACTTGATTGAATCAAAACAGATCTATGTGAACAAAAGGTATGATTGGGCTCAAACTTGATAGGTTTCTTAAATAATGAAAACAATAGGATCTAATACATTTATTTTCACTGATTAAATTTTTTTTTTTTTTTTAAATCCAAATGCTAAACATTTCAAAATTACACCCGGCAGATTTGAAATCAGATGATTAAGGAGATTAATAATCATTAACAAACATTGTCTGGACACCAAAACAAGCTATACTCTGAAGAGGGGAAGAGGGAGTGTGAAAGCTGGATTTTTCCATAGGCTTGTGGATGGGCATATTGGATGGTGGGCATTATGCCTACAACGGCAGGTTAATTATTGCATAGGGAAGTTGGTACCTGTAGGTCAGGAACTTGGATGGTGGGTGGGTTGGTGGTTAGTTGATGTGTGAGCAGGTTGGTAGACAGGCTACTGGGTGGGCAGGTTGGATCACGGGCAGGTTGGATGGTAACCAGCCAAAGTACACCCTGCTGTGAGAGTCTTGTACGGTACGGTACCGGTACCGGTACTGTGGATGTGATGTCAAAGATTGGGGAAAGGGTGTGATGTACGGTACACCTGTCTCATGTACATTAATTCCTCTTTGTGAGGTGTTGGTAAGGGGTGAGGGGTCCAGAAAATGTACAGACACAATAACTGAATAAGGGGGGCGGGGCAGGGGGGGGGGGGGATTAGAAGCGTACCGGTATGCATGTGCAACGGGGGGGGGGGGGGGGGGACGTCGATTTTCCCGAAAAATTCCACGCTTTATGGATGTCACTTCTTCAAATAGGATTATAAATGCTCCTGACCTTCGTGTACTCTCACTCTCGAGTCTCAGGGAGTTATAGTCTGATTTTCTTTTCTTTTAACTTTTCTTGTACCGGTATTCTAAAGAGACGCGTGACATCACTGTGTTGCGTTGGAGGTTTTTTTCCCCCCTTTTTTCAATTCTTATGGTGTATTATACTATTAAGGAGTACCGTAATTACATCTTGATAATGATATCTAGAATCTAGATCTAGACTAAAGGCAGTTATAATATTGATATGAAATAAGCCATTGTGGAAAACTCTATCCAGGACATCTATTTATGGGATATGACCCTTTTCATCACTATTTAAGAGCAGTTACATGGCACATGCATCAGTTTTGGTCCAAACAAAGAGTTCTTTTCAGAATAAAATTCAGTTATACACTTGGCCAACTGTGAAGTGGACGGTTGGAGAATGTGTTCACCGCGTTATTCTCCCAGTGGCAATAAAATTGACCATTTCGAAATCTGTGTTTGTTATATCTTTTTGCAAAGGACATTTCCTGGTTCCCTTTCTGTTTACATTTCATTGCTAGACCGTAGACGGTAGACCATGACCAAAGCCATAGCATAGGACTACATGAGGGGACGTACACAACGTTGTGCCACTTGTGGCAAATGGCAACGCACTATAGATTCTATTTACCTTGGTTTTCTTGGAGCGAGCGTTGTAAATCCAACCAGTGTACGTCAGAAGACGCCCAAGGGTCTGTTGCCGCAGCCAGAGTAGGCTTTTGGTGGCTCCATAGCCGAGGACAAAACCAACAACGGCTCCATACAACTTCTCCGGCACGTTTGCCAAAATCCGCCCAAACCCGGCCTCACCGCCCGGCAGCTGCGGCAGGATGCGCGGCGAGAAAGCGAGAGCCGCGGCCGTGAGAGCCCCGGCCGACGAGGGAGAAGCTAATGACAGCAGTGGTGACCCCGGTAACTCAACGAATTTGGGGACAGTTCTACGCCTTGGTGGCTTCGATCCCGATGGCATCTTCGAGTTATAGATTGAGAAGCTTGCAGGAAAGCTGTGGTTTCATATACAATGAAAACTGTGGTGAGGATGGTTCTTGTTTACATGCAATGGGTCCAGGTAGTCGAAGGCACCGCTGCCCTTATGAGGTAGGCCGACTTCTGGCTTGGCGGCGGAGGGATGGATTGATGAAAACGTGTAGTATTCCCTATTCCCGTTAGATGGCGCCTCAGTCAAGCAGTTCTGGAACTTCCCGCCGCAGCAGTCGGTCGCGGTGCGTTCACAGGTTTCAGGGGGCCCAATATATGGTTTTTTTTTAAATTCCAAGGAGGGGGTGGGTGGATGGGTATGTCAACATTATTTTGGTATTGCCATGGGGGGGGGGGGGGGGGGGGGAGGGGGGGCTTTCTATTCTGCCGGGGGGGGGGGGGGTGTTGTTTTTAGCTAAACAATAATCGAGGAGGACTAAATATATTTGTGTTCAATAACAAGAACCACAGAGTAAAATATCCCTCTACTCTGTGCAAGAACTGGTGATGATAATGGAATTTATTACCGGTACTGCCACATGTATATGGGTCATTCCACCAGAAAATATACTTTTGGTAAAAAAGGGGTAAAAAAAATAAATTTGCCCAAACCAAATTTTCTTTTACTTGTGTGCAAAATATACACTTTCAAGTTTTAGGAAAACATGATTCAACTGGGATATTAGTGGGGGGTCAGTTTTTTGTGAGGCTGCAAAAATTGTAAATATTATTGCTGTCACGTCCGACATATAAAAAAACACTCGTACAAAAGTTGATGATAGAGAAATATATTTTATTTTTTGTAAGACATCAAGTTTCTCTTTGGTATTGTGTGTGTCTCTCTGATATTATAGACAAGTGGAAATAATCAACTACCTATGCAATCTTTTTCTGTGCTGCCTCAAAGATGCACATACACAAGGGGTTCTCCAAGGGATTACAAAATGAATTTTGTTTTTTCTGTCACCATCTAAATACAAAAGTTTCACCTTTTTAAATCACAGAAATACTTTTATAGCTTATATACATGATCTATGTCAAATTAGAAGATGTTCCATGCATTATTTCTTGAGCTAATAGCTTCTTGGAAAAAGGTTTTAAAATCCATGGGACGTGATATTTTTAATAATGGACGTGATAGAACAGTAAATTCCACTTTCTTGATGAGAAATCTGAAATATGTCCCAAATTATTAAAAGTTCACGCTTCCTTTTAAAAATACATACATTATCTTCAATTCAACCACATATAACAGTACCTTAACCCTTTAACAGCAGCATGATGCCTCCAGGCATTCCCCTGGCTACAGCAGCATGATGCCTCCAGGCATTCCCTTGGCTACCGCAGCATGATGCCTCCAGGCATTCCCTTGGCTACCGCAGCATGATGCCTCCAGGCATCATAGAGTAATCATTGATACTTATATACAAAATTCAATAAATAAAAAAATAATTGTTTGAATTGAAAGAAATTTTGACATAGTAAAAACAGCATATTGACCTTTGATTTTGTATAACAGAATATCATCAGCTACCAAGGTAAATTACTTAAATCACATGACACATCATGTGACATTGCTATTTTCCAAAAAAAGGTGCCTGCTGTAGCAGGGTGGTTTATGCAGGCAATGCCTGCTGTACAATGGTGATCAGAGGAATTGGGTGCTGCAGGGAAAGGGTTAAATGCCAATGAACTGGTTTTTTTTCTTGAAAAACTACAAACAATGTACAACTCTTTCCTTCTCATGACACACATAAAACAGTAAAGTTGTTTTTTTTCTCACAGTTTGTGCTATAAACTCTCTGCATACCTTTACTATATCCTATCAAATGTAAAAAAACATTAACTTTAACTTGAATATTGCTCGAAATACCACATTTCGTGTGCACATGATTAATCTCTTGGACGTGATTGGTTTAATGACGGACGTGATAGAAGAGTCACTTCCACTTTCTTCATCACAAATCCCAAATCCGTACAAACTGCTTAAAACTTGTTCTTTCTTTTTGAATATACATACATTGGCTTCAATTTAACCACATATAAGACTACCTTAAATGCCAATGACCTTCTTTAAAACTGAAATAAAATGCCAAAAATTTGAAACTCTTGCCTCTCATCTATAAAAGGATATAGGAAAGAACACCATATTCTCACATTTTCTTCTGAAAACCTTCTGCAAACCTTTTCTCTATGCTTTGAAATGAAAAAAAGCAAACTTTGACATGAATATTGCTCGAAATACCACATTTTATGTGCACATGATAAATCTCTTGGACGTGATTGGTTTAATGACGGACGTGATAGAAGAGTCACTTCCACTTTCTTCATCACAAATAAGAAATATTGAGCAATTTTTTTAAAAATGTTGTTTGTTTTGGAAAATACAATGGCTGTCAGAACAAAAATATTACCAAAATCAGATTTTTGCCAAAAATGTTTTTTTCCTCAAAAACTTTTTTTTTTTCATAATACCACAGAATATAACTGTCTTCAGTATTCCAGGTGATTTTTTCAAAGGTTTGTTCAAGTCTTATACTTCAAATATGGTTTTGAAAAATCATGCATCACGTCCGACATGACAATGAACCACTATAGATAGTAGCAGAATCTGATAATCATTTCAATTTTTCATTACATATGCAGTACAATAGGCAAATATTCAGAAAAAACAAAAGAGATTATGCTTCCACTCGTTTTCATACTTGTTATGAGACAAAACCTAATTGGGCGTCACGTCCGACATACATAAGCCGGACGTGATGGCGGTTACACAAATGTATGGAAAAAATCTATTTACCCGTAGACTTCCATCACTTTTTCTCCCTAGACTTATGAAATGATACTTGGTGCACATAATGAACAACTTTGAGAAATGTATTAGTGTAATTTAAACTCATTCTAACATAGTTCCCAGTCAATTCGGTCAAAATATTTTACCCATATCACGTCCACAATGGCTATTACCACATGATAGGCGTACCACCGGTGCACAGAAAATACGCAGTCATTTAAACATACATTTTGTCATTGGGGATACAACGGAAGATATGTAAATTGTCAACCTCTTTGCACATTTCTCATCGATCAATCGAAAGAAGAATTTCCATGTCGGACGTGATATGGCTAAACAATTTTTTTTGAAAAATTCACTAACACATTGAAAATACCCCCAAAGCTTCCAGTAGCAGCAATTTTGGGAAGGCATCAATCTGCTCTTTTTTTCAAACCACAAAATTTCAGTAAATACTTGTCAACTTTTAAAGAAAATGGATTCTACAAAATCACAAACTCCAAGTTATCACTATTAACACAGAAAATCATGTCCGGGATGGAAAAATAATGCTACCAGAGAAGAAATGTGGAGTACTCACATTAGCTCGACGTCTCCTCTTCCCGCTGAAGTGCCGGAGTGAGGGCGCATGCGCAGTTAAAAGGGATGACATCCTGTTCTTGTGATCGGCTTTCCCGCCTTCGATTGATCGCTCGGACGTAATAAATGTGACGGTCATGATTCCTCCCAAATTACTTTCCTTGTTCTCGCATAGTGTGGGGACTTAGGAACCAATTTATTACTCTTACACTACAGACCCTATGTCCACATTATTCAGTAAGTTTTGTACCAAGTTAGCACCAATATAGAGAAGTGGAGAGTGCTAAATGCAACTCGTCAAGTCCCACATATCAATTGTGTAAAATCAATTTTTTTCCCCGTAATTCGGCTGAAAAAAACCCCATGGCAGTTGGCCAAAAATCATATGCATATGTCAAAAATTGATGTTTGTACTGAGTTTTAAGTGCATGTTTGGGAAGTATACCATTAAAATATATTGTCATGAGGCTATGCCAAATATTACCTATTGCATTTGCTGAAAAAGCACACTTTTCATTGAAATACACCTAAAAATTTTGCGGAGCATTAGAAATAAGGGAAAATACTACTAAACAACAGCCAATTTACATAACTTGAGGAAATAAATCAATTAGGGAATATATATAAATAGTTTCCACAAAAGAAATAGTGCTAAACTTTAGAAATATCAAAAGGACATGCACTTTTTAGCTAATTTCTCACTTTAAAAGTCCACAGATAAAAAAAAAATGCAGATAGACCAATAAAAGTAATGATTTTCTGAAAGGGCAGGGTGTTCTCTTTGCACAGAAAAAAAACCCAAAAAAACAAATTGAATAATAATGAAATTATAGCCCATTAACCCCCAAAAAGTATGATTTTCACCAAAAGTACATTTTCTGGTGGAATGACCCATATATATCATATCACAAGAAATTGACTTAGTTGTAGTGCTGAAGTGATTTGATTAACATACAAAGTAATTATAGTTGTGTCGCTGTCAATGTTAAATTTGAAATGGGTTATTAATTATTCATAAAAAGATCACTGATTATCTAGATCGTACGTACGCTATTTAGAAGCAGATGACGTTTAGAAAGAAGAAAAAACGCGACATGGATTCTCGGGAGCGGAACGTTCAAACCAAAACGAGGCTCCAATTGGCGAAGGGTTTAACGACTTTTCACACCATTAAAACCAATGCTAAATCCACTGTACATCTCTGGTAATATCTCAGTAATTATCCAACATAGTACCGGTAGGCTCATTCTCATAGAACCAGTGCATTTGAGTTGGGGGGGGGGGGGGGGGGGAGGGTCCAAAAAAAATTTGGAGGAGGTTGAAAATGATTATGTGGTGCTAATGTCTATTGGGTGGGGCATTGTTCCCTGAAATATTATTAGTTATAATATTATAAATGTGGCCATGGGGGGCCGCAGAACATATGTATATATGAAAAAGTGGTCTTGCAGCGTGACCGGGCACCCCAAATCAACGGAATTAATAGCAAACCAATAAACATCATTAACTATATAATTTAAATGTTTCATAACATGAAAAATAAGTAGTATTTCTTGAAATAATAGGTTTTAATTGGTAAATCGTCCCTTCCTTACAGAGCCAAAGATGAATTTTTTACTTTGAGAACTGACATTTATAGCAATTTCTAATGTGATGTTCAGTGTGTATAATGGGGAAAAAATCATCTAGATAAGTCAAGTCCAGTATATATCAGGTATACTTTCCAGTGGATTATTACACTTTTGTCCCAAATTTTTTTTTATTTATCTAAAACTTCATAAAAAAATATATATACCAAAACGGTCACTCTGTAAGATACAGTCACGCTGCAAGACCCCTTTTATACTTTAATGTAATGTAGGTTTTTAGTAAGGATCAGAAAAGATATTATAACACCACATAATCTACGAGAAGTTAATTTCATTTGAAGGACTCTGTTATTGATATTTTGGTCTCTAGTGATTGGTCATGGTCAGCTGGGCATGCCTTTGAGACCCCGAGACACTGGCACCCTGACCCTTTCCCACTATCACAGTGAATAGCACACAGATAGTCAAGGGATAGATTTTTCTCAGCACGCTGAAAGTGTATGTGACCACTCTAACCTTTAATAGGTAACGTATATAGAGCGTCCAAGCACACTCTAATAATCAGTACAATAATGCCGCATTTTGTATTATTTGCTTGTATGCTTGTTAGACTGAAATACATAAAAGATTGTACAGGTTGGAAATTGAAATACCGTAAAAAAAAAAAGGTGATTTTATTGATAGAAACTGGTCACTCTGTAGGAGACAGCCTTGGGAATTTCTTTACTATATACCAATGCCGTATATACTGCAAATACGCACCGTTTTGACATATGACGTAAAAATACTGTACGGGCCACTGGTCCATACACTAAAATACGGACCACCTAGCCATACACATTTATTAAAATATTGGTTGTTAAGAAAAATGAAATTGATTTTTAAAAAAGATTTTGGGTATATAGTAAATATATAACGTCCAACCATGCTTGTACAATTCACAGAACTCGATGGTAATTTACAGTTTGTACGGAACTCGGCATAAACGCCTCGGTCCGTACAAACTGTAAATTACCATCTCGTTCTGTGAATTGTACAGCATGATCAGGACGTTCTTTATAATTACTATTAATATGATTTTCCTCTCATAAAAAATTGATAAATAATGCCGCATTAATAATAAATAATAATTCTGATGTCCAGCTTAGCGACACAGGGGGCCTGTTTCCATGGCAACCTGCTAGAAAATGCTGTTTTTGAAGAATGCATACTTTCTATTCCAACTTGGTTATAATTGATCTTTTCTCAAAATTTAAAAAATCAATATGTAGCTCCATATAAGTTCTCTATGGCCATTATAGAGTCAATGACCTTGCTCAAGGTCATGACCTCTCATTTCAAACATCAAATTTTGCTCTATTTTTTCAAAGTACAACATTTTCAATTCCCCTCTTTTTCATGTTTATGGACAGAAATATTTCAACCTGTGATTTTTGGAAAGGTACATGCCTTGGGCTTATGGAAAATTGAGGGGGGCATTTGAATTCAGTGGCATGCTTATGAGATGGGTTGTTTCCATGGAAACACCGAAAAATCACAAAATCACAGAAAATGCACCTTTACTCCCACAAATTGTGTTTAAATACATATTTTGACACAGTGAAAAAAAGCTAAAATGTATTCTATGAATGCTAACACTATAACATAGTGTCCCTGACCTTGTTCCAGGTCATCACCTCTATTCTCAAGGTCTCAAATGTCAAAATCTTCCTTTTTTCTTAAGGTGGATGACTTTATAACCCTCTACCTCTCATAATTTTAGAGAGAGAAAAGCCCCAACTAGGATTTTAGTAAAGCTATATGTATAGGGGTTATAAAAGTTCCAGGGGGCCATTCCAATCTAAGAATATATCTATGGGAGGGGCGTGTTTTCATGGAAACAGAATATTCCAATATTTTGAAATAGCGCACATTTTCCCTTATAGTTGGGTTAAAATAAACATATTGACAACATTTAAAAAACTATAATGTAGTACTCTTTGAGTACTATCTCTATAGCTTAAGCCCCATGACCTTGTTCAAGGTCATGCCCACTAATTTCAAGGTAAAATATCAAAATTTGCTCTGTTTTTTATAAGTTGGTGACTTCAGATGCTGCTCCCTCTCAGATTTGCATACGGAAATATACCTAGCTGTGGTTTTGGTGAAAGTACACGTCTTGGGGACATGAAAGACGCAGGGCGCCATTCAAATCTCATAATGTGCCCATGGAAGGAGGATGTTTGCATGGAAACAACAAAAATTCACAATATTCACAGAAAATGCTTATTTATACATACAGTTTGAGTTTCAATGCACATATTGACAACATTTTAAAAATTAAATTGCAGTACTCTTTGAGTTCTATCTGGAGGGCCCTGGACCTTGCATCACCTCTATATCCAAAGTCAAATATTTAAGATTGGGTGCAAGATGTGTGCTCCCTATGAAGTTGGTGACACAAGTAACCTCAATTCATTTTCTCCCACCCTGCTGTGATTCAGTTGTGCTCGAAGTTGCCTCATTCAACAGCTATTGATGCAACTCCTTTAAGATACCGTTTTATCATCTTTCCTGGCCCGTGATTCAACCCCCTGTTCCTGTATATTACCACTGTAATTCACTACGTGCCCTCTAGCGGAAAAACTCGGCGTGGAGCAGTCTCTGAAATGTGCAGGAACAAATGACGCTGTAACTTTACTTCCCGTAGGAGTTAAGAAATGAAATTTTAACACGAGTACTGCATATATATATAACCTATAATCGTACCAAATATGATGAAGATCGGTTGCTTTAAACCGAAGATATCGGCGTTTAAATACGGCAACTTCGACATTCACTGAGCACTGGAAGGTGGGAGGGTGAAAACCCGGCAACTGCCGACATGGAGCGGACTATGAAATGTGGACACAGGACGACCTGGAACTCTGGTAGCCAACGTAATTATGACGTTGATACCGGGAAGCGATTGGACTTGTTGATATCGATCAGTCTCGCGGATTTGAGCCATTTAAGGGTCATTCCACCAGAAAATGTACTTTTGGTAAAAAAGGGGTAAAAAGAAAAAAATTGCCCAAACCAAATTTTCTTTTACTTTTGTGCAAAATATACACTTTCAAGTTTTAGGAAAACATGATTCAACTGGGATATTAGTGGGGGGTCAGTTTTTGTGAGGCTGCAAAAATTGTAAATATTATTGCCGTCACGTCCGACATATGAAAAAACACTCATACAAAAGTTGATGATAGAGAAATATATTTTATTTTTTGTAAGACATCAAGTTTGTACCCAGTATGTCAAGCATAGTCTGATATCATAGACAAGTGGAAATAATGAACTACTTATGCAATCTTTTTCTGTGCTGCCTCAAAGATGCACATACAGAAGGTGTTCTCCAAGGCATTACAAAATGATTTTTTTTTCCCTCTCACTATCTGAATACAAAAGTGTCACGTTTTTAAATAACAGAAATACTTTTATAGGTTATATACCTTATCTATGTCTAATTACAACATGTACCATGGATTATTTCTTCACCTAATAGCTTCTAGGAAAAGGGTTTAAAAATCTCTTGGACGTGATTTTTTTCATAATGGACGTGATAGAAGAGTGACTTCCACTTTCTTCCTCACAAATCACAAATCTGTACAAACTTGTTGAAAGTTGTTGTTTCTTTTTCAATATACATACCTTAGCTTCAATTTAAGCACATATGACACTACCTTAAATGCCAATGACCTTCTTTTTTCCAAGAAAAACTACCAAAAATGTACAACTATTGTTTCTTATGCCACTCAGAACACGGCAAAGAATATGGTTTTCTTACACATTGTGCTAAAAAGTGTCTGCACACCTTTTCTCTATGCTTTGAAATGTAAAAAACATTAACTTGAACCTTAATATTCCTCGAAATACCACATTTCGTGTGCACATCATAGATCTGTTGGACGTGATTTTTTTAATAATGGACGTGATAGAAGAGTGACTTCCACTTTCTCCATCACAAATCCCAAATCGGTACAAACTTGTTGAAAGTTGTTGTTTCTTTTTCAATATACATACCTTAGCTTCAATTTAAGCACATATGACACTACCTTAAATGCCAACTACCTTCTTTTTTCCAAGAAAAACTACCAAAAATGTACTACTATTGTTTCTTATGCCAATCAGATCACGGCAAAGAATATGGTTTTCTTACACATTGTGCTAAAAAGTGTCTGCACACCTTTTCTCTATGCTTTGAAATGAAAAAAACATTAACTTGAACCTTAATATTCCTCGAAATACCACATTTAGTGTGCACATCATAGATCTGTTGGACGTGATTTTTTTTATAATGGACGTGATAGAAGAGTGACTTCCACTTTCTTCATCACAAATCCCAAATCGGTACAAACTTGTTGAAAGTTGTTGTTTCTTTTTCAATATACATACCTTAGCTTCAATTTAAGCACATATAAGACTACCTTAAATGCCAATGAGCTTCTTTAAAACTGAAAAAACTGTCAACAATTTGAAACTCTTGCCTCTCATCTATAACAGCATATAGGAAAGAAAAAAATATTCTCACATTTTCTTCTGAAAACCTTCTGCAAACCTTTTCTCCATCCTTTCACATGAAAAAATAAACAACTTTCACCTGAATATTCCTAGGAATACAACATTTCGTGTCCACATGATAAATCTCTTGGACGTGATTTTTTTAATAATGGACGTGATATAAGAGTCACTTCCACTGTCTTCATCACAATTAAGAAATATGGAGCTTTTTTAAAAAAAATATTAGTTGTTTTGGAGAAAACAGACCTGAGCTTCAATTCAAGAACATATTAGAGTACCTTATATGCTTATAACTTGCTTTTTTCTTATTTTTTCTGGAAAAACTAAAAGAAATGGTGAACTCTTCCTTCTAATGCCACTCATAATAGAGTAAACAACCTTTTTTTATCATATTTATTTCTTAAAAACGTCTCCAAACCTTTTCTCTATACTTTTAAATGCAAAAAAAACTAATTTCACCCTTAATATTCATTGAAATACGACATTCTTGGTTTACATCATAGATATATAGGACGTGATATTTTTTAATAGCGGACGTTATTGTGCTAAAAAAACTTTGACAATATATGAAGTAATACTTTGTGACATGTTAATGTATAACAAACTTTTAAAACAGCATTATAAACTTCCCATGGAAGCTCACTGCTTAATACTTATTCAAATTCTGACACTTTAAAAATACAATTTTTACATTTTACTAATGCGGCAATGCCCCTCAAGAGAGTAAATACTGCACCTCAAGTACCTTCTAATACTATGTATATACCTGCTGATCCTGCACTTAAAATATGATAATCCTGCACTGCCTCTATTTATTTTATAATAAACTACTTATGAGTTATGGGATTTGATAAAGCAGTCAAACTACCACTGCTGGCTAAAAAAGAGCTATGCAGAGAGAGTATGTTTTACTTCCCACACCACATAGACATGGTGTGAGAAGGATTGGGATTTGATTAAGCAGTCAATCTACCACTGCTGGCTGGCCAAAAAAGAGCTATGCAGAGAGAGTATGTTTTACTTCCCACACCACATAGACATGGTGTGAGAAGGATTGGGATTTGATTAGGCAGTCAATCTACCACTGCATACCAAGAAAGAGCTATGCAGAGAGAGTATGTTTTACTTCCCACACCACATAGACATGGTGTGAGAAGGATTGGGATTTGATTAGGCAGTCAATCTACCACTGCGTACCAAGAAAGAGCTATGCAGAGAGAGTATGTTTTACTTCCCACACCACATAGACATGGTGTGAGAAGGATTGGGATTTGATAAAGCAGTCAATCTACCACTGCTGGCCAAAAAAGAGCTTGTCTAAGTAGCAGAAAAAACGATAGTTAAGAGGAGATAATAGACCCTTTTAAGTGGACTAGGGAAGCCCCCAAAAAAAGTTCTGAAGAATAGTTCTATCACCTTCGTATAGAACTAGATGATAATGACCAGCAAACTTTAGTGAAAGTTCGGAAAAGTGAAGCATGGCTGTGCGAAATATGTATTGCCTGTGATGATGAGCATGCTCGGATGCCCCATCCTTTGTTCGATGCAAGAGGTCGTGAGCAACAAATTTCTGGAAGAACTAAAGTAATACCAAGAAAGAGCTATGATCATCTTTTGACTGGACAAAATTAGTGAATGCAGTGATCGAATACAACTTTTCTAAGTAGCAGAAAAAACGATAGTTAAGAGGAGATAATAGACCCTTTTAAGTGGGCTAGGGAAGCCCCTTTGTTTGATGCTTCGTTGTGTGCGGCGTGCTATGAAGATACACGCCTTTTCGGATGTACTTGCCGCTCTGGAAGAACTAAAGGCTGCCAGTGACGTTGACAGATGGCAGTGTTTTTTGTGTTCCGACTATGATGAGTCGATGCATGGGTTGCTGAGACCGCGCACACCAAGCGAAATTAAAAATAAGCTGAGGTCAATGCACTTTGGAAAACCATATCCCAAAACTTCCTGAAGTGTGCAAAAGAGGGAAATATTTAAATTAAAATGCATGCACTTCTCCATTTCACATAGAAAAAGAGTTCATATCTGAGTGGATAGGAAAGAGGAGATAATAGACCCTTTCAAGTCGGCTAGGGAAGCCCCCAAAAAAAAGTTCTGAAGAATAGTTCATGATTTCCTTTCTTTGGGAGGTAAGGGTTTACGCCCCATACTTTCAACATAGGGTGATATGTAAGGGGCTAGGGAACACCAAAAAAAACAGTTCTGAAGAATAGTTTAAAACAAAAAAATGGAAACTTGAGTGCCCTCAACACGCTTGCGTTTTGCCTCACGCTTGCAGAAACTGGCTTTTCTCATCTCCTTGTTCCTCCAGTCCTTAGATGAGTCCTTAGGAGATTTCCTCTCATCCAGAGGTAACTGTTTTCACCCCATTCATAGACATGGTATGAGAAGGATTGGAGTTTGATGAAGCAGTAAATCTACCACTGCTATGGGGCAAGGAGAAAAGACATACTGAAACTTCTAAATACATGGCTCACTGTATGGAGTGGTAATTTAATCTGAATACTTAGAAAAAGCTGCTTCAATAGCTGCATAGTCATTGGTAGTTAACTGGAAGTAAATCTTCCTGCGAGTGCTTCCTTCGCAAGTTGGTGGAGATATCTGAACAAGGACACTCTCACCGTCATACCATTCAAGGTCTTTCCTGGCTGGCCACTTAAACTTTGGTGGAGAAGAGGTTGTTTGTTCCATACAGTTCACCTCATACTGTAGGACTCCATCTAGCATACGGCTTTGTTCCACCTGGCCTAGGTACCATTCATTGTCGTAAACGACAGCCAACCAGCTTTCTTTTTCGTAAGTGATTTCGGTGTCGCTAACTGTAGGAGAAACAGTTGCCTCATTTGACTCAGCATGCGAGACATCCTCATCATCCAAAGACACATCGTCAGATGCATCACCATCAGGAAGACTTGGCGTTGGCGAAGAAAAACGGGGAACCCTCCTCTGCCAACCAGGACATGTGAATTTCCACACGCCAGATTCCACATCAAAGCAGCATGCTTTGTAGCACGAAATGTCTCTAATACAAAGAACACCTTCCTCTGGACAAACAACAGCATGTGTTTGCATAGTGCGTGGGATAGGAGCAACGCATGTAAGAGAAGACAGTTCTTCACGAGCAGAATTCAGTGTCGCTGGCAGTACGCATATGTACTGAACAGATGTCCCCTCTTGCTTATTCCCTGCCTCGGCAAACTGGTTTGCATTTTCAATGTTGTTGTCTTTCTTGACCTCATTGTCGGCCATTCTCTTTGCTGCTGCACCAATGCCGTCGCAGGCACCCTTGCCGTGACCGGACTCAAAATAGCACCAGGTGGCTTCTCTCTCAAAGAGTTTCTTGTGCTTGCAAATGACACTGAACATCTTTCTATTACGGTATTGAGAAGAGGGACTGTCGGTCAGGTAATGGACCCAAGATACGAAAGGAAGCTGGTTGGTAATAACCTGATTTATCACCTTAAGAAAGGCAAATACAGCACCGGCATCATGACATCGGTCGTCAGTAACCAAAGCAAGAGTGAGGAGCTTTGTGACATTGTCATCCTTGTAGTGAATCACTACGGGATGAACAGTAACAGGATCTTTAGAATAATAAGCTGGCTGTGGCTCATAGGGATAACTTATTTTCCAATTTTCTGCAAAATCCATGTGTATGGAACAGTGGGTATGTGGAAGCTCAAACCGTACAAAGCGTGCGGCCCCATGATGGGCATACACTTTCTCTACATGCTGTGACATAACAGTATGGTCGCTAAGAAGCTGTGTGGTGAAATTGTCCCTGTCGGACTCCTCGTCAACAAGTTTCAACTTTTTGCACACCTGCTGATCACCGTAGGTGACCTCAACATGCTTCCACTGCTGGTACTTAATGACTTCTGGGGCAGCAAGGAGTTTTTCACGGATGACATTTTCTGACTGCTTCACAAATGTATCAGGAAGTGTTGGCAGTCCAAGTGTTCTAACAGAATAAAGTTTGAGAGCACAGTTTTGGTGTTTAACACACAAGCACACATTGCAATTGCGGCATGACACAGGAAGGATGTACTTGGCAGACCTGCGGATACTATAAAAGTAAGATCTGCTGACTTTTGCATTAGGAAATTCAGTGTTGTACTGTTTATGAAGAATGTACATGAACTCAGTTAGTTGTACTTTTTGTACCTTTCTCTTGTTTACTTTCACAACATCTTTTTTGCCTGGAAGAGTAATGGAGTGCTCACATCTAGTGAGGAAGTCAATGAAATTTTTCTTTACACCACTATACTTTCTATGTTTAAGAGTAGGTGCACGAGGACCAGATAAAACTGTTCGTCGGTCAATATCAATATCTGCTGCAAGCTGCTTCTGGGCACGAAGAGACTTCACTTCCTCAGGGGAGGACAAAGAAGAAAGCAATGATTTTTTTTTACCGACACTGGATTGTTTTTTCATGTTGGAACAAAAAGTTTCATAAAGTCCAACCTTGCGCCAAACACAGGGAGCTTTACTTGGGGAGATCCCCTCCTTTCTAAGTTCCCTACTTGCAATCTCGGCCGCATCAAAAATGGTTGCCTCAGGGACTGCGACATTATCACCTGTGGCATTTACCTCTTGTAAATCTACAATACCTGGGTATATCTCAACCACATCATTTTCAGGAACATTGCCTGGAGCTAAAACAACCACATCATTTTCAGGAACATTGCCTGGAGCTAAAACAACCACACCCTCTTGAGGGACATTGCCTGGAGCTAAAACAACCACATCATTTTCAGGAACATTGCCTGGAGCTGAAACAACCACATCCTCTTGAGGGACATTACCTGGAGCTAAAACAACCACATCCTTTTCATGAACATTGCTTGGAGCTAAAACAACCACACCCTCTTGAGGGACATTGCCTGGAGCTAAAACAACCACATCATTTTCAGGGACATTGCCTGGAGCTAAAACAACCACACCCTCTTGAGGGACATTGCCTGGAGCTAAAACAACCACATCATTTTCAGGAACATTGCCTGGAGCTGAAACAACCACATCCTCTTGAGGGACATTACCTGGAGCTAAAACAACCACATCCTTTTCATGAACATTGCTTGGAGCTAAAACAACCACACCCTCTTGAGGGACATTGCCTGGAGCTAAAACAACCACATCATTTTCAGGGACATTGCCTGGAGCTAAAACAACCACACCCTCTTGAGGGACATTGCCTGGAGCTAAAACAACCACATCATTTTCAGGGACATTGCCTGGAGCTAAAAGAACCACATCCTCTTGAGGAACATTGACTGGAGCTACCTCGTTCTCTGCATCCTCTTCAGGAAGATTGCCTGGAGCTACCTCGTTGTGTGCATCTGTAGAGATGTCCTCGGCCGCATCCAAACTGGAGACATCACTATCGCCATCTTGTGCCTCTACAGCCTCAGGAGTAATGCCTGGAAAAAGGGAAAAATGCAATAGCTAAGGAAAAATTCTATGTCTGTTTAAAGTGCAGTATTTCCATGTGCGGAGATGTGCCTGGAGAAAAGGAAGAATGCAATAGCCAATACAAGATTCAATGTGAGGATTTCCAAGTCAGGAGATGTCCCTGGAAAAGAGAAAAATGCAATAACCAAAAAGAATATTCACTGACAATTTGTATTGCATATTTTCACGTGTGGTAAAGAAAAGAAGTACTTACCCAGACCAGCAAGGAAGTCCTCATATGACACCTCAACAGGTTCTTTCTGCGACTCCAGTCGTCGAAGCCGCTTACGTAGGGCCTCAACCTCCCGTTCTGCTACATGACGGGCCTCCCTCTCCAGCCGTAGTTTGTAGTAGAGGTGGTTCTTCCGGGGAGTACGCTGGCTGCTCGACCCTTCAACAGAGGATGGCGTCCTGAAGTGTGCAAATGAGGGAAATATTGTTCAAGAAATCTTGCAGAACTCTTGTAAAGTTCAGGGGGATAAAGTAAGTGAAATTTAGTTAGGGTGAATATTAAAAATAGAGTAGTTACTGCCATTTACTCTGCAAGTATTGGTAAAAATTTATTTGGATGGTTTGGATTTGAGAAAAAAGAGTATTCACTGCTGAGCTAGGGACAGAGAAGATGACGAGGCAAACTTGGGAATAAATAATTTATTATTATTGTAAGATGATAAATGATTGATTATATAAATAAAATGAATTAATACATAAATAATACATTGTTTATGCAATGTGTGAATTGGTAATAAATAGTAGGTGAAGTATAAGAGTTGGTTGAGTTAATACATTTGATAAGAGTAGATATAAGTTGTATTTGAGTTGAAGTACAACGAGTATTTATGATAAAAGAGTTAATAACATAAATATTTGTATAAAATATGATGATATTAATACATGTAATATTTGTAAGAAATATATAACGCCAAGAATGCCATTAATGAGTTGAGATGATGGGGTGTGGTGGTGGAGAGGTAAATATAAAATAGTTATTAAGATTATAATAGTAAGAGATTGCTAGGTGAGTCCGTTGGGGCATATCATTTAGTTATTGCCCGTACCAGGGAAGTCCCTACGGCTCTCGCGGTGGACGTCTGTATGTAATCTTTGTAGGCGTCCGACGTCCAGTGCCCGAACCTCTGGATGTCTAGTTCGGAGTGCCCTGCTCTGAATGCCTCCGTGGCGGCTGCTTTCCTTATGGAGTGTAGGGGGTAGCGGGCGGGGTCGGCCCCCGCTGCCCTCACGGCCACCGCCCACTGTTTCGCGACGTATGTAGCCGGCATCGGGCGTCTGGAGGCATGAAACACCAGCAGTGGGTCGTCCTCTGAACACTGTGGGTTTCGTGTGACCGTAGCGGCCACGGCCGTGCACGGGCACATGTTGCCGTCGGGGGCGGGCATTATCAGACGGTCCTGTTGCTGGTCGTATTTCTGGGCGTTTTTCGCGTGTTTTATTTTTAGCCGTAGTGCACCCTCGTGATAGCTCACGTCCCCACGGGTGAGGTGTTTCCTGGGGTCGAAAGCCGCGACCGACGGAGGCGCTACCTCGGAGCGTCGTAGGGCGCCGTAGAATATAAGGAGCACGGCCGTCTTGACCGTCATCCCGTCTCGGTCGCGGGGCAATGCCTCCACCGCTTCCCTGAAGGTGTCCACGGGGATCGGGGGCCGCTGACGAGGACGGTAGGGGGTGGTACGGTCGATGCCCTCGAGTGTCATGTTCAGCCGTGCGGATGCGGCTGGCGACAGTGCCACGCCCACTCTTTTGAGATGCTGTCGTACCCTTGCGACGTGGTTCCTTACCGTAGCGGGCGACGGATTCCCTTGGGCCAGGTACTCGGCGAATGCTGATACCGTCTGGGGGCGTGGTCGTAGATGATGGTCCCCCACCCTCCTGAAGAACGCTATGTATGTCTCGACCGAGGTCCGGTGGGCCCGCATGGTCCCAGGGGCGCGTGAGGCCTGCTGTCGTGCCGCCGCCCTTCGCTGCAGTGATAGGTACGCCTGATCTGGATAATACAAATGGACGTACGTTGTTGAGGAAGTCCGTAGATGGGTCGACAAGGGTAAGGTTGAATCGTCGTACATCGTTACATGCGTCATTGAAATATTTGTTATTGAGATGTGCTCGACTGAGATTGTCAGGCACCACATTGTCAACACCTGGTATGTGTACATAGGATATTTCACACTGAAAGAGGGCCTGTACCATCCAGGCGGCCCTGGCACAGTCTAGAAGGACCTTGTTGTGACCCCTCCCGTTCTGTAGTACATGGACAGCTGGGAGATTGTCGCACATAATACGGATATGCCCCCCTCTGTCAGATTCTCGGATGAATGTCTGGAGTGCTACGACGACATTGGCTGCCTCCAGCTCGCTGATGTTTACCGCTCCATCCTCGACCGGGGCAACCTGACCGGCGTACGCCCATTTCTCGTCGTTGCCTCCTATGCCACTGAGGCAGGCGTCAACGCTGATAGTGCGATTAGGGGTCGGCAGGGGGATGAGAGCTACCCCGTTCCAAGCGTTTGAGAACTCGTCAAACCATCTGAGGTCGGCCCTCACGTCATTGCTAATGTTGATGTACCTCTTTTTTGGGCCTCGTAGGGTCTCCAGCAGCCTCGAGATAAAGAGGCGTGTTGGGCGGATACATTTAGATACGTGAACCAATTTACCCACCAACGATTCCATTTCTTTTCTGGTCACGGACCGGCGTTTTAGGAAGGCGGCCACCGTTTCCCGTATCTCGTCCAGCTTCATCTGAGGTATCGAGAGGGTCTTGGTCTCTGCGTTGATCGTGATGCCGAGCCATGTGAGAGACCGAGCCGGTCCCTGTCTCTTCGTGGGAGCTTCCGGTAGGCCTAGTTCCTCCAGGAGGCTGGTGACCTCGGCTGCATCCCGGACCGACTGCTCTCTGGAAGGAGATAGAACAATAATGTCATCCAGATACATCCAAGCTTTGAGTCCCCTGGCACGGAGGGTTGCGACTATAGCATCCGCGACCCGCTGCATATGGCAGCTCGAGCATCGGGCCCCGAACACCATACTCGCCTCCAGGTAGAATTTTCCGCCCCACTCGAGGCATTGGAGGGGCCAGTCGAGTGGATCTGATTTAAAGTTTTTGTAGGCACGACTTACGTCGGTCGAGAAAAGGTGTACCTCATCGCCCATCCCGACCAGGTCGTCCACTATAGAATCGATTGAGGGGAGACCGTGGTTCGGCACATTTCCAAATAGGGAGTTTTTAACAACGTAGGCATTGACTGAGTTGTCGTAGGGGAACGTGAGGTCCGATATGACGCGTCGTTCCTCCGAGTCCCTCTTGGGCCGTGACATGAGCGGAGCGACATGGCACCAAGGGGAAAAAGGTGGACAGTCGTAGGGGCCAACCAGGCCTCCGAGGCTGAGTTCCTTCGATATAAATGAGTCAATAGCCTGTGGGTAGTCGGTCGCGCTAGTGTGGTTAGGCGTTCCCACACTGTCGCTCACCGGTCCCATATACCCCAGTGGGAAACCATACGCAATGAGGTCGTAGAGTTCTGGGTCCACCCCGTCAATACATAATAATTTATTCCATGCGTCAAGATTGAGGGCTGTGGGGAGAGCAACCTTGCAGTAGATGCTGTTGGGGAGTCCACTCGCTCGGACAGTGTCATAGATGTGTGCCAGCTCGACCAAGTCAGTCGAGGCAGCGGACACGGACATGCTCGGCCAGTGAATTTCCCTGTGATATTTAAACGCCTGAGGGGCCATGTCAATTTCGTGGTCAACAATATTATTTTCACATATATGACGTATAGCTTTGAAGTCGGGGTCGTTACCTGCACTCGCTTGTTGTTGAAGGGCGGCCACGCCCCCTTCCTTTGCTATGGCGGTCGAGTCGGAGTGTTCATTTTGAGTGCTAGCGCACTTCCTACGCCAGTCACATGTCTCCACTGACTTTTCCCTGTGCGGCCGTATCGTTTTACATCGATCCTCTTCATTACGGCGTCTGGCGGGCACTATATATTTCGTAGGAGCCTGAAAACCGTGGCGAATCGAACTCCGATCGAGCAGACCGGAAGTTCCGCCATCTTGGAATGGCTGAAGCTTGTTGTTCGCAGGCTGTTGTTGCTGCGCGTTGCTGGTGCCAGTTCCGGTTGACCATAGGGCGCCGCCATCTTGTACTCGCTCTCCGAGCGGAGTCTCCGGCTTGCCCGTCTCGCAGTGTAGATCCCGGCGTTGACCAGCAGCGGTTGCCGCTGGTGCTCTCCTCCCCGATGTTACACCTCCTTCCCGCGTCAGCTCGCTGTACACAGGCGTCTCTAGCAACGGGTTGCCGGAGACGCCTACTGCCCGTTTTTTGCTGCCGTACGGCTGTATTGGTCTCCCTGCCTCCTGTCACGGTCCAGCCTGTCGCACACGGCCATGTTGTGCCCGTTGTAGAAGTTCCCCGTACGCCCGTAGCAGTAGGAGCAAGCGTGAACACATGTACTTCCACCCTCCTCGTGGTCTCCTCGGTAGCTGCAGCCCTTAGTAGAATTGAAATCCCTACACGCAATTTCACGACCGCGCGGGCCGGTCCTTGAGTTTGTGTTGTTTGTCGCACTTCTTGGGGGAGCGACAGCTGCCTGCCTACTTGACCCAGTGTGTACCGGTTATGTCCATGAGGCATAACCGAACTCGCTCGTGTTGGATCACATGCCAGTCCGACCACGATATCTTTCCCTTTTCTATTTGGTCGAAAATGTGTTGCGAGAATCTCCTGACCGAGGGCCATGGTCGCACCATGGCATCATCTACGACGCCCTGGAGATGCTCGAGTATATGGGGGTTATTGTAGAGATCCGACCGGCGTTCATCTCTAACCAGACATATAAGTGCTCTTATGTACTCCAACATAGTAATATCCTTGCGTGCTTCTAGTTTTTGCTTGAGGCTGTCCACCCCCTCCCGGTCGAGGTACATGAAGGGCTTGGGGATATAACGGTCGATAAATATATCTGAAAAGAGTGCGACCTTACCTTCGGACCGGAGAGGTCGCATAAACTCTCTGGCAAATTCGTCCTCCAGATACCCGTCGTAATCCTGTTGCCTACGTAATTGCCGCCGGGGAGGCATAACCTGGTCCGTAGGGTGGTATCGTCCCGCCTCTGAGGGTTCTCGTCGTGGAGTGTGCGCCGGGGTCCCCCAGTCGGTGCGGGTGTCATGGCGTCTTCTCGTCGGTGGGGACCGCCGGCGGTCCATGTTGGCTTTGAGGAGGAGGTCCATTTTTCGGCCGAGTCCGCGGACATCGTCCTCCAGTCCACCCTTTTACTTGACCGAGAGCTACAGGTACTTGCCTCGTCGACGGTTTCGTAACCCGACCGGTCGTATTTGAAGACCACCTCGTTCTCGGCTTCGCTCTGGGACTCAATGGCGTCGGACCCGTCCTCAGATTCTTCCCTCTCTCTCTCCAGTCTCTCATTCCTCTCACTTCTCATTTTTCCTCTTGTCTGTGGGGCCATAATAACGGCCGTTCTTGTACTTCGTTCTTGTAGGTTGGTCGTAAAGTACCGCAGGTGTAGATGAATGAGTTGCCAAAAAGGGGTGAGGGTAAAATGAAACGATGTGTGTGGTGAGAGGTTTGGTGAAGGAATGGGGCGCAGGCGGTCTGTGTGCGCCAGATGAGGTGTGAGGTGAGGTTGGTGTGAGATCTGTCCACCAGACGTCAGCAGTGACCAGTCCCACCCAACCGGTGGGACCACACCATTATTTTAATAAAAGAGCCATTTTGAAAGGTCACTATAAAAAGGCATAGCACAATTATGAATTTCCAATATAGTAGTTTGACTTTTACTTTCCTGTTAGTAGTAGTTCAGTAGTGAAAGAGAAATTTACCTAGCATGACCATGCTATATTATAACCTTCAGCCAGTCTTTTCTCCCGCGGAGCACTTCTCCATTTCACGTAGAAAAACACTTCTGAAGAATAGTTAAAAGAGAAGAAACAATGGAATTAAATAACTTCAAACAATGTAAACAACAACAACAACGACGACGGCAAGAATGACGACGACGACAACAACAACAATAAAAAATAATGCATATTATTTACCTTATGTCGTAAAGAAGTCGCTGACACTGGTATGGGGTTGGAGTTGATGCTACTGGCACTGAAGTCAGAGATGACTGCGAACTTTGAGACGGCTGTGAAGCAAGAGATGACTGAGACGGCTGTGAAGTCGGAGATGACTGACACGGCTGTGAAGCAAGAGATGACTGAGACGGATGTGAAGTCGGAGATGACTGACACGGCTGTGAAGAAAGAGATGACTGACACGGCTGTGAAGCAAGAGATGACTGACACGGCTGTGAAGTGAGAGATGACTGTGAGGCCAGAGACAGAGATGACTGTGAGGCCAGAGAAACTCCACTGCATCGTGTCTCTTCAGACGTAGCCCTCCGGAGGCTCTTAGGCCTACTCCCGGATGTGCCCGCCTGTTGTGCTTGGGACACACGACTGCGTAGAAAAAAACCACCATCCTCACTCTCATCGGATGAAGAAGGCAGCTTGGGAAGTGGTGTTACAAGCCGAAATGAAGGTACAGGAATAGAAGGTACTTGAGGCCGTACAGGAACAGCAGGTACAAGAGGTGGTGCAGGAACAGCAGGTAGTTGAGGCGGGGCAGGATCAGCAGGTAGTTGAGGCAGTGCAGGATCAGCAGGTACTTGAAGCGGTGCAGGATCAGCAGGTACTTGAGGCGGCGCAGGACCAGCAGGCTCAGGTACGCCATTGTCGGAATCACTGGTGTCAGTGTCCTCCAGTGCAGCAGCAGCTTTCCTTTTTCTGTAGCGTAATGCACGTGCAGCATCTAATTTTCGGCGGCGAACCTTTTCCTTGTCCGTCAAGTTGGTTTTATTTTTCTTCCTCTCTAGACGCTTGCGTTTCGCCTCCCGCTTGCGGAAACTGGCTTTTCTCATCTCCTTTTTCCTCCAGTCCTTAGATGAGTCCTTATGAGATTTCCTCTCTTCGGGAGGTAAGGGTTTACGCCCCATACTTTCAACTTAGGGTGATATGTGGGGGGCCATCCATGAAGTATGTACGCACTGAGGGGGGTTGGTTTGGGGGGAGGGGGGTTAAAATTTTGTGCATACGCTACTTCTGTATATCATTGTGAAAAAAATAAGGTAGGAGGGGGCTGGTGGGGTCAAAAATTTTGGAAATTGTGCCTACATACTTCATGGATGGCCCTAAAAACTGAAAAAAGAGAAAATACAAAAATTAGCAAACTACCTATAAAATAATATTAAAAAGGTACATTTCTTGTGAAAAATTGTCTTCTTTGTATCACTATTGTTCATACTTATATTTAGAATAGATAATTTGCCCATGAACTTAATATGATGGCTGTCAGAACAAAAATATTACCAAAATCAGATTTTTGCCAAAAATGTGAAAAAAAAATTTCCTCAAAACCATTTTTTTTTTTCATCATACCACAGAATATAACTCTGTTCAGTATTCCAGGTGATTTTTTCCAAGGTTTGTTTAAGTCTTATACTTCAAATATGGTTTTGAAAAATCATGCATCACATCCGACATGAAAATGAACCACTATAGATCGTAAAAGAATCTGATAATCATTTCAATTTTTCATTACATATGGAGTACAATAGGCAAATATTGAGAAAAAACAAAAGAAATAATGCTTCCACTCATTTTCATACTTCTTATGAGACAAAATCTAACTGGGCGTCACGTCCGACATACATATATGGGACGTGACGGCGGCTACACAAATGTATTAAAAAAATATATTTACACGTAGACTTCCATCAATTTTTCTCCCTAGACTTATGAAATGATACTTGGTGCACATAATGAACAACTTTCATAACTGTATTATTGTAATTTAAACTCATTCTAACATAGTTCATAGTCAATTCCGTCAAAATATTTTGCCCATATCACGTCCTCGATGGCTATTACCACGTGATAGGCGTACCACCGGTGCACAAAAAATATGCAGTCTTTTAAACATACATTTTGTCATTGGGAATACATCGGAATATATATAAATTCTCAACCTCTTTGCACATTTTCTCATAGATCAATCGAAAGAAGAATTTCCATGTCGGACGTGATGTGGCCAAACAAATTTTTTCGAAAAATTCACTAACACATTGAAAATACACCAAACGCTTCCAGAAGCAGCCATCTTGGGAAGGCATCAATCTGCTCTTTTTTTCAAAACACAAAATTTCGGTAAATACTTGTCAACTTTTCAAGAAAATGGATTCTACAGAATCGTGAAGTCCAATTTATCACTGTTAACACAGAAAATCATGTCCGGAATGGAAAAATAATGCTAGCAGAGAAGAAATGTGGAGTACTCACACTAGCTGGATGTCTCCTCTTCCCGCTGAAGTGCCGGAGTGAGGGCGCATGCGCAGTTAAGAGGGATAACATCTGGTTCTTGTGATCGGCTTTCCCGCCTTCGATTGATCTCTTGGACGTGATAAATATCGTGGACATGATTCCTCCAAAATTACTTTCCCTGTTCTCGCATAGTGAAGGCACTTAGGAAGCATTTTATTACTCCTACACTTCAGACCCTATGGGCACATTATTCAGTAAGTTTTGTACCAAGTTAGCACCAATATGGAGAAGTGGAGAGTGCTAAATGCAACTCATCACGTCCATGATATCAATTGTGTAAAATTGATTTTTTTTCGTAATTCGGCTGGAAAAAAAATCCTGTTGCAGTTGGACTAAAATCATATACATATGTCAAAAATTGATGTATGTCCAGAGTTTTAAGTGCATGTTTGGGAAGTATACCATTAAAATATATTGTCATCAGGCTATGCCAAATATAACCTATTGCATTTGCTGAAAAAGCACACTTTTTATTGAAATTCACCTAAAAATTTTGTGGAGCCTGAGAAATAAGGGAAAATACTACTAAACAAGAGCCAATATACATAAGTTCAGGAATTAAATCAATAAGGGAATATATCTTTATAGTTTCCACCCAAGAAATAGTGCTAAACTTAAAAAATATCAAAAGGACATGCACTTTTTTACTAATTTCTGACTTTGAAAGGCCACAGATTAATAAAAATGTAGATAGACCAATAAAGGTAATGATTTTCTGAAAGGGCAGGGTGTTTTCTGTCTACATGAAAAAAAAAATTTCAAAAAAATTCATTTATATTGAAATGATAGCCCATCAACCCCAAAAAAGTGTGATTTTCACCAAAAGTACATTTTCTGGTGGAATGACCCTTAAACGGTATTATGTGAACGCCCAACGTCAGGTGCCTCGATATTTGGACAATACATACTTGCAGTTCTTACGGGTAAGGCTTAGCATGTCTCTAAAGTTATGAATGGGAGAGAACCGCCATTTTTTTGTTTGTTTTTGACAGGGACACTGCTCTCGCACTATCGCGATATTGTACATTAGTACGACGTAGTGTACGTCGCAGCGGGACGTACGTTTTGCAATGCTTAAGCCTATGGGAATCCATACGTCCTACTTCTCGGCGGGCCCGAACGTTATTTATACGATATGCCTAGCAGCGGGTAGTAACCCATAGACATTCGCCTATAGGTGTATAGTAATAGGTTTAACATCATGTTTTAACATGAACTAATACTGTCTGTCGATACGCCCATCCAGACAAGTATGCCCACCGATGAGGAACTAAACAAGCTTCTTATGGACTATCAGGACATATTCCATGGGATCGAAAAAAATTCCCGGTGAACACTCATTCACTTTATGTCTGGACACAGAACCTGTTGTCCACCCACCTTGTAGGGTACCAGTAGCCCTCCGCGACAAAGTGAAACAGGAGCTTGACCGCATGGAGTCCAATGACATCTTCACAAAAGTCACTGAACCAACTGACTGTGTCAACTCAATGGTTGTTGTACAAAAAAACCAACGGCAACCTACATGTGTGTCTTGACCCTAGAGACCTGAATGAACCCCTATCAAACGCCCATACTACCCAGTACCAAGCTGGATGATGTCACAAGCAAATTGGCTGGAGCCAAACACTTCTCAGTGCTGGATGCTCGCAGTGGTTACTGGCAAATCAAACTGTCAGATGCTTCTTCAAGACTGATGACATTCAACACACCATTCGGACGATACTGATACCTGCGTATGCCATTTGGAGTAAACTCTGCGCAAGATGTGTTTCAGCGACAGGTAGATGAGACATACGAAACCCTTCCATGTGTTACCAGAATAAGTGATGAGGTCCTGGTGGCTGGTTCAACAAAAAAGGGACACCTGGAAACACTACAAGCAACATTCCAGCATGCTCATGAAAGTGGTCAATGCTACCTCAGCAAGTGCCGATTCAAAGTACCCCAAGTAAGGTACTATGGTCATGTGATATCAGCGGCCGGTGTCAAGGCAGACCCTAAAAAGGTGAAAGCCATAGCAAACATGGTTGCTCAGACCAACAAGACTGAGTTGCAGATGATACTGGGTCTGACAAACTACCTGGCAAAATTTCCCCCAAACCTCAGCGACATTACAGCACCAATGCTTGACTTGCTCAACAAGGAGTGTGGGATGCCCAACAGGAAGCCGTTCTCACAAAGGTGAAAGACATAGTGACGAAAGCCCCAGTGCTGGCTTTCTATGATCCATCAAAGGAGCTGACACTCGAAGTCAATGCTTCGGAAAAGGCTACAGGTGCCACTCTCATGCAGGAAGGTCGACCAATTGAGTATGCTTTGAGAGCACTGGATGCCTCCAAACAAAATTGGGCTCCAATTTAATGCGAAATGCTTGCCATTGTACATGGATGTGAGCAATTCCATCAATATTTGTATGGCCACAAGATGACGGTAGACTCCGATCACTGACCCCTTGAGGCAATCATGAAGAAACCTCTGTCCTCTGTCCCGAGACGACTTCAGAGCATGATATTGCAACTGCAACCTTACAGATATGACCTTAACATGGTTCATGAGCCTGGAAAAAAAATACCTATGACAGACTGTCTTAGCCGAAATCTCGTCAAAGATGCCAAGCCAATTCCAGATGAATTCAACAAGAAACTTGATGTGGCAGTCCACCAACTGATTGAGACTCTACCTCTGAGTGATCCAAGACTGGCAGAGATCAAGACAAAGACAGGAACTGACCAGAACATGCAAGTTCTCAAGCATTTCATTCTTGGTGGCTGGTCCAGCCAGAGGAGGGACTGTCCCAAAACAATCATTGAGCACTGGAACCACCGAGATGAACTTGTATTCCAGGATGGCATGATCTTCAAAGGAGACCGGATCATCATCCCCAAAGAGATGTGTGCTGACATGCTTTTGAAAGTACATGAAGGCGACCTCGGAATCGAGAAATGCCATTCCCGAGCATGCATGACACTATTCTGGCCTGCTTTGAACATGGACATTGAGGCTGTGGTGGCAGGTCGTAGTTGTTTGTCAGTGCAGGGGATTGATGATCACAGTCACCTCGACATCAGGAGCTGGGCAGGTGATATGGCACCATGCACAGGTGTGGTGCGCAGCTCTAGTATACCCAAGTAGACATCCTTCTTCTCTGTTTTTACTTTCTTCATGAGTTGCTTGATAGTTTCCACGGTTCTCTCAGCCAGACCATTTGACTGAGGGTATGTCAGGCTTGAGGTGACATGGTCAAAACCCCACTCACTTGCAAATTTATTGAACTGACTACTTGTGTATTGTGGCCCATTGTCACTCACGAGCTTCAGGCACTTTCCATGGTGTGCCAGTATTCCTTTGGTCTTGTTTACAACAGTTCCAGACTGTGTGTTTGGCAAATATTTGACCTCTGGGTAGTTGCTGTAGTAGTCAACAACCAGTATATATAGTTCCTTCCATCGAAAATGAAGAGGTCAGAAGCAACAAATTGCCATGGTAAACTTGGTACAGGGTGGTTGACCAGTGCAAGCACCATCAAGAGTATGCTGGAACATACAGACAGTGCAAAAGGCATATTATGACAGAACTGCCAAGGACCTACCACCGTTCCATAATGGTGTGCAAGTTTGTATCCACACACCAGGGAGCTGTTTCAAAAGTCGAATGAGGTCTCGCCAGCGGCACGTCACATTTTGAAAGCGAGAGGCCGGCAACAGCGAGCGGCACCTCAAATCAAAGCAGCAGCAAAACTACTACCAATATCCCATAGAGAGCGGCACCTCCACTTCGACAGCGACGCCTCAAGTTCCATTGTTGGCCTCTCGCATTGGCGATGAGTACTCTCGTTTATCACCCTCCCGACTTTTGAAACAGCTCCCAGGTCTGTACCCACACTGGGAACCCAGTGTCGTGATGGACACACCAAAACCAGAAACAGCCCCAGTCATACATTGTCCAATCTGCAGAAGTACTGCAGAAACAGGAAACACCCCCTGAAAACAAAGGAACCCCATATCTTCGGTGCTGGGGAACTGGATGATGACCAATCAGACTCAGAGTGCACCTACCATGCTTAACCCAGCATCTCCAGCTTCTAGCACAGGAACAACAAATGCTACTATCCCAGCTGATGCCAACAAAACTAGAGCTGGCCTAGTCCAAAAACCCAGAAAGATCCTTGACTTATAAACAGTCCAGACTCAAAGACTAGTCTAGTTCTATACCAAAGCTATAATGTAATACTAGTCTGACATATCTCATAGCTGTTATTCCAAACACTATGACCCCAATATATATTTTGGGTGTTTTCTAGTAATTAGATAAACATTTAAAGTATTTTAACAGAAAGACAAACCACGAGAACCAGCGAATAGAGTTGATGACAGGGCTTTATTGCAATAAACAAATGCTGCACAGGCTTTTCATGTCCTTGGGTATATCTGTTCTTATCTACTGCTAACTAGACTATCGATAGGCTGCCGGCACGGCGGCAGGGGCGTGGCTAAGGCTAGGCCGGAAGTGAATGCTTCAAGCTCCTGAGCGTAAGTGTTCTCTCTCCATCTGAGCGACTGCTTTTATAGGCTCTCAGTGACGTCACAGCGTCCCTTCGTCTTGTCGACGCTCCCTTCTCCAGTTCAGAGCGCTGGCCGCTGCAGGCGGGTCCCCGTCCACCTACGGTGGGTCCCGTCCACCGGCAGTGGGTTCCGACCACTGGAGGTGGGTCCCGTCCACGGGCGGTGGGTCCCGTCCACTGGAGGCGGGTCCCGTCCACGGGCGGTGGGTCCCGTCCACCGGCGGTGGGTCCCGTTCACCAGCGGTAGTTTCATCCACCGCCGGTGGGTCCTTCCACCGGGGGTGGGAATCATCCATCCTTCACTTCACACGAGTCTGTAGATCCCGCCCGACTTTCACTTACCGGCCTGCCTGCTACAATATATACCAACAGATAGGCCTAAGTCTCAGCTTTCTAATAATGTTTTAATCATAAAATTTGGCCGTTTATTTATGACAGAAGAGAGATTTATATTTTCATTATCATGGTATTAGCCGCTTGCTGCAGTGTGAATGATATATACCAGAGCCTATCGCCTCGTTCTGGTGTGACCTACATGTCGGCCATTACAAGATGGCGCCAGTGTGAAGAGGGTCTGGCCGTTAGTTGAGTTTTGGCCTGCTTGATGGAAATTCTTTCAAGAATCAACGGTAACAACGATCGGCTCCTCTAGCGAGTAAAAACGCAAGACAGGTGTAGGTGTTTGGGTGGGTTCCGCCTGTGTACGCCGCTGGCTACCTAACAGGCAGGT
Source organism: Alentia gelatinosa (assembly GCA_950022655.1). Classification (NCBI taxonomy): domain Eukaryota; kingdom Metazoa; phylum Annelida; class Polychaeta; order Phyllodocida; family Polynoidae; genus Alentia; species Alentia gelatinosa. The sequence continues at coordinate 75,941,203 of OX465581.1, forward strand.
AGTAGGCCTTGGGTGGACTGCTGGCAGAGGTTGATCGCTGGTTTTTGATTGCATCATAGGAAGCGGGGGACAGACCCGAGGACCAGCTAAATTTTCAAAATGCCAACGGACATCGCGATAGTTCTGATGTGGTTATCACAAGCAATACACCTCAACGGGCTATCAAACTGATATAATTGAATAAGTAGAGAGAAATATAATTTATGATATCATATCATAGCTGAAATATTGATCAAAAACGAATTTTGATGACTTTGACAGGTCCGTGAGCGATAATAGGGGCCCGCAGCTGCTTCAAAAGTAATCGAGACAGTGCATACAGTTGAAGGATCGACTTATTATGATACACCATTTTATCATGAGTTTAGGGCCATATCATTCAGTGAAAGTGGGAAATACCCCTTGCTCGCAGTTCTGACTCGCACCCGCACCACACTCGCCATATTGTTTGTTTTGAAACTGGTGGCTTCCACTCCACTCACTTGACAAGGCAGTGCATACAATCTATGAATAAACTGTCACTACTTCTATGACATCGCCCAATAAAATAGAAGTTATGCTTCATCATTTTCACTCCCCATACCCGTTTTTACACTAGTCTATATATCAACTGGCATCGCAGTTCAGTTCGGCCGACAATCATCGTTCAGACACGCCATCTTGTTTATTTACATTCTGAAGCCCGCGCATGCACTCACAAAATTAGTCAGAAAGCTGACCAATTTCATCGGCCTCTCCCTGCGGGTATATCTCCGCCGAGCCCCCTAGCGGATACCCCGGGAACCAGCGTAGTGTAGGTGTGTGTGTGTGTGTGGTGGGAAGGTGGGGGGGGGGGGGGACGTCCTTCAGTACTTTAGGGAGGAGGGGGTCTACTCTTTTGTATTTCTATTGTAAGCCCATTTTTTTTATTGAGGAGAAGGGGTTTTCAGGGTTTGTTTCTGTGGTGGGGTATTTTTTTTTAGTAAATCCAAGCAGGGTGAACATTTTTTTGGGTGGTAATTTCAATATTTCCAAATAGCAGGGTGGGAGGTTATTATATTTCAATGGGAGGGGGCCTTAACTTTTTTTCTCATACATTTTTTGTTTTCAGTACCGGTATCTCAAAGGGAATATTTATTCATTTCTATGGGGGCCATTCATAAAGTACAGTAAAACCCCTCTTAAGGGGACACCCTCCATTCCGGGCCAAGTGTCCCCTTATGCCAGTGGTTATACAATAGAGAATACCTACATAAATAAAGGAAACGATGATTATTAGGTTAAAAGGTTCATAATAATAAATAAGCAAATAAATATAAATTATACAATATAAATGAATATGAATGAATATAAATGTACAAAAAATTAGGAATAAATAGATAAAAGAGGTTGAAGATGGATATGCCTCCCATGTGAAATTTGCTCCTTTGTACACCCTCCTTTGTACACCCCCCTTCAATGTACCCCCCCCCCCCCCGCCCCCTCCCCCCCCCCCCCCGAAGTCAGCAGCCCTGTGACTGTGAGCCGCCGTGAGCCGCCCAGAGCCGCGACGGCTCACTGAATACCGTACCGGTACCTTCAAAGCCCCCAGCCCGCCCTGTGTCGCCCACCGCTAACCTGTAAGCGGACCTCTAACCCCCTACCTTCAACAAGTGCGAAAGTCGCTCATACTAATATCCACTCACTGTCGCCCGCCCAGAGGATTTTCAGTGTTTTTGATATGATGTCCCTCAAAACTGTCCCCTTAAGCGGGTTTTTTAAGCATTTCTGTACCGAAAAACTGTCCCCTAAAGCGGGGTGTTCCCTTAAGCGGGGTTAAAATAAACTCTTAATAGAGGGGAAAATTTCCGTTCCGAGCAAATTGTCCCCTGAAGCAGGGTGTCCCCTTAAGCGGGGTGTCCCGGAAGAGGGGTTTTACTGTATGTACGTACTGAGGGAGTGGGGTGGGTTAAAAATCAGATATTTTGCGTATGCTCCTTCTTTGTTCTATTGCAAACAAGATCAGGAGAGAGGTGGTGCTAGTCAAAAATTTCAGAAATTCTGCGCACATACTTCATGGATGGCCCTATAGGGCAGGGGATGACCCACTTTTTTGTATTTTGATGAGTGGCGGAGTGGGGGGGGGGGGGGGGTTCCTTGAGATGCAAAACTTCATATGTTGGAGGGTTAAGTTGGTTTTGGTATATATGGACTGGTTCCCTGCCCTAATGAAATAAGGGACTGGTAACTACTTCTTACGTAATACAGACCTTAAACTGACAGTCACGCCAGCTCTCTTGGGTCTATATAGACTTGCTCAAGTCTTTTTTTAATCCTCTCTTTTTTATTAGGTCATAGGTCTAAATATTACATTTGGTTTTCAATCCAGGCTAGGTCACAACAAAAATATGTCAATTTAAAAGTGTTACAATCGATTTCAGGTTGAGAGGCAGTTATTATATAGAACGTCCTGACCATGCTGTACAAGTCACAGAACGAGATGCTAATTTACCGTTTATACGGACCGAGGCATTTATGCCGAGTTCCGTACAAACGGTAAATTAGCATCGAGTTCTGTGACTTGTACAAGCATGGTTGGACGTTATATATTTACTATATACCCGAAACAACCAAAATTTTAATAAATGTGTATTGCTAGGTGGTCCGTATTTTAGTGTACGGACCAGTGGTCCGTACAGTATTTTTACGTCATATGCCAAAACGGTGCATATTTATAGTATATACGGCTTGGGTATATAATAAGACCTAAGAAATTGTATTCTTTCCTAATACTAGCGATTTACTACCTCCAGTGCTTTATTTTGAAGAAACACTGCTGCTGAATGTTTAACACAAGTCCTGTTGTACTGGCTGTAAGGAAATAGAACTGCAGGCCTAATACAAGCCCAGATAAAATAAATGAAATAAAAAGAAAAGGATACAGGGACTGAGGATAGTCTAGGCTATACAGTCTCATTCTGCCAATGTGGCACTCTCTCAGCAGATCTTTTGCGGAAATAGAGTGCAGGATCTCTGCTGGTAGAGTGCAAGAAAATGGAGGCGATACCCATAGTGCACCATAAAATGGAACCCGTTACCTGGTCTATAATGTGACTAGGCCAGGCTTCCAGGCTATGGTATATATACGACTTCCAGTTCAATGTCTTTCTCTATCAGTCTTGCGGTCTAAAGGGCCGTGGTATATCTTGGTATGTCTTATAGTGTCTTAGGGAGCCTTCAATAATTATGGCCCAGGGGGGGGGGCACATGTTTTAGGGGGGGGGGGCCAACTTTTTTTTTTTTATTTCAAGGGGGGGCGCCAACTTTTTTGGGGGTATTCCAAGGGGGGGGCCAACTTTTTTGGGGGTATTTCCAGGGGGGGGGGGGGGACAAATTTATTCACTAATTCTGTCGCTGGGTCGATGTAGGAGGCCAACTCCCATATTTTTGTTCAATGACAAGAATTGATGTTATGAAATGCATTTATATCATATCACAAGAAATCATCTTAGTTGTACAACTATAATAATGATTAATGCACAAGGTAACTATAGTTGTCTCACTCCCTGGAGTTAAGTGTCTATGGTCACAGTCCTGTTTGCCAATTTGAGATGGGTGTGCATCCTCCCTCAGTCTGACAGACTTATGTGGAGGGAGACAACAATGGACACTAACATCCCAGAATCAATGCAGTTTCACAAGATCATTAGTTTTTTCTTAAACATCGATGAATTAGGAGCATTTACTACTGTCACAAATCTTGTGTATAATGTGGGGATTAGATCAGTGGATAACTAAGAAGCAGTCTACATTTCAAGTTCACCAGCATTGACTGTTTATTACAATAGTACCCCAGATACACTGTAGGGGGCGCCCTGGTGCTGGATAACGTTTTAGAGGCGCTACACAACATCTCCCTTTTTTTTCAAAACTTTCTTAAACAAGAGTCTTTATGTTTCTCTCAAATAAGTCTTACTTCAGATAGGGAGTTTTTATCTCTTACTTTTACTACTACTTTGAAATGTCTTTAGAATGTCTATATGAGTCTCAATGTTAATCAGCTGTAAGAGAATATTTATAGTAGCAACACAACATGAACAAAACATATCCTGCGAATAAGGAGTAGACTTCTCCCTTTCGCGCCTTGTCCCGGGCATTATTCTTAGCCCATGTCGGGGGACAAGACTAAGCTTCAATCAGTCTCTCTGGCCTCCTGATCATCCTCAGAGACCGGCGTAGCACAGGTGTTTCTGTGAGAGCTGGAGTAGGTGGACCAGCTGATGTAGCCGGATTAGGTGCAGCGACCACAGAAGGCTGATAGTGGTCAGGTCGAGTTGTAGGACTCTGCACTGCAGAACTTGGCTGGGAGTCTGCAGTCTCAGTTAGCTGTAGATGTTGACGATTACTCCGGAAACTGCCTGACTCTGTCTGCACATTATATGACCTTGGAGTCTCGGCTGAGGTGGTTATTACACCTTTAGTCGTCCAAGTCTTTTCCTGGTCGGTCTTCAGCCTAACCACATCTCCTGGTTGTAGATTAGGCAGGGATTTGACACCATGACGGTTGTTGTAGTGGTGCTCATATCCTGCTTTTGTTGCTTTATCAGTGTCTCTAATGACGTCTGGGTTAGGCCACGATGGCCTAAGTCTGGCACCAAGAGTTGGCAGATTCGTATGAATATGTCGGCCCATGAGGAGCTGGGATGGGCTACACCCTGTAGCGGCGATGACAGTGTCTCTGTAAATCATCAGTGCCAGCCATGGATCGTCTTGTCTCAGGATACTTTTGGCTGTTTTCACAGCATGTTCTGCCTCTCCATTAGAACTTGGCAGATGGGGGCTAGAAGTGACGTGGTTGAAATCACACTTCTTCGCGAACTGTTTAAACTGATCAGATGCAAACTGGGGCCCGTTGTCTGAGACTACTTCCTGTGGGAATCCCAGTCTGGCAAACACATCCTTCATCTTGGCTATCACTGCTGAAGATGTAGTCGTTGATAGATGAAGTATCTCAATCCACCGTGAATGATAGTCAACCATAACAAGATACTCTTGATGCTCAAACTGACACAGGTCAACTCCTATTTTCTGCCAGGGTAGATCAGGGAGCGTAGTCGTCATGAGTGGTTCCTTGTTCTGGGTCGGTCTATAGGTTTGACAATGGTCACAAGTGGTCACGATACCTTTCACATCCTTAGCGATACCAGGCCACCACACAGACTCCTTTGCTCGTTCAAGGCATTTTGTGATACCCTGATGGCCTTGGTGTATCTTGTCGAGAATATCGGGTCTCATCTTTTCCGGGACGATGATCCTGTTGCCATAAGTCAGTAGACCATTACTAACTGATAGGCTCGCTCTCACTTTGAAGAGCTGTTTCAGCTGGTCTGGGACGTCCTGTTCGTACTTCGGCCATCCAGCCAGGGCATACACACTTGCGGCTCGGAGGACATCATCATCGTGTGTTGCCTTCCGAAGCTCTGCCATCCAGTGGTCGGACATGGGAAGACTCTCCTCTACCATGGCCACGTGTATTGCAACCTCTGTGTCCGTCACAGTTGCATTATCCCACTTAGGGCTTCGTGAAAGCGCATCAGATATCACAATCGTCTTTTCAGGTGCATACTCAGCCTTCGCATTAAAGCGGAGCATGCGCATCAACAAACGTTGACATCTCAAGGGTGCTCTGTCTAAGTCCTTCTCGTTGATCAGAGTCACCAAGGGCTTGTGGTCTGTTAAGACTTTAAAGTTCTCCAGTCCACAAAGGAAACGATCAAACTTCTTACAGGCCCAGACACTAGCGAAACATTCCTTCTCAATCTGGGCATACCATTGTTCAGTTGATGATAGGGTCCTTGAACAGTATGCGATGGGCTTCAGCTGACCATCGTGGTCTTGAAGCAGCACACCACCTAGACCATAGCTACTCGCATCAGCGCTCACTATGGTCTGCTTGCAAACATCGTAGTAGGCAAGAGCTTGGGCTGATGATACCAGCTTTTTCATCCTATCAAAGGCCTCCTGCTGAGGTTGTCCCCATGACCACACAGTGTCACTTCGAAGCAGGTCGTTCAAAGGCTTAGTAATGTCATGAAGATTTGGGAGGTAGGCTCCGAGGTAATGTACCATCCCCATGATCTGGCGTAAAAGCGGCACGGATGTTGGTTCGGGCATCTCGATTATCGCCGATACCTTGTCACTGTCTGGTTCAATACCACTTTTGGTGAACTTATGTCCTAAGAACTTGAGTTCTGACTTGCCGATCACACACTTCTCCTTGTTCAGTTTTAGGTCAGATTCCTGAAGACGTTTCATGACGTTGTCTAGCCTCCGATCGTGTTCCTCTCGGTCTTTACCATAGACGAGAATGTCGTCCATGTACACGAATGTACCCTCCAGTCCATCTAAGACCTCAACCATCTTTCTCATGAAGATTTCAGGTGCAGATGTTATCCCGAACGGGAGTCGTCTGAAACAGTATCTCCCGAAGGGCGTTATAAAGGTTGTCAGCTCACAGCTCTGCTCCTCAAGCGGGATCTGGTAGAATCCACTGGTCGCGTCCAGAGAGGAGAATACTGACGCACCATTCAGCTTGGTTGTTGCATCTTCTAAGGTTGGTAACACATACCTTTCACGTTTAACACTTACGTTTAGTTTCTTCAGATCTACACAAAGCCTCACTTTACCTGACTTCTTCACCACAGGTACCATTGGAGCACACCATGCCGTAGGTTTTGTAATCTTATGAATTACATCGTTGGCCTCTAGCCTCTCGAGTTCCTCTTTAACCTTTGGGAGCAGGGGAATGGGTACACGTCGTGCAACAGTCAGAGCATATGGCTGGGCATCATCGTGGAGCACAATCTTGACAGGCTCTGTCTTGAGGCATCCCAAACCCTGGAAGACCTCCACTTGATCTATCTTCTTGATCAGACCCATACGGCAGGCGACGCTGCTGCTCATCAAGCAGTCAATCAACTTTGGAACTACGATCACTCTAAAGAAATACTTTGTACCTTTAAAGTTTGTTCTGGCGACAAACTGTCCCAAAGGCTTGACTGCACCACCCAGACTTGACAACTCAATGTTGACAGACTTGAGTTGTGGCTTATTTCTCATCCTCTTGAATGTCCTCTCTGACATAATGCTGACGTCGGCTCCAGAGTCTAATTTCCATTTAACAAAATTTCCGTTGATGTCAAGCTCTGTAAACCAAGCTGGGTCGCTGTCGGGGCAGTCAACGGCTCCAAGGAAGTACCCACTGTCTCCTCCATCGTCATCGTCATTTTGGTTGATAGTCACTTCAAGGTCTTCAACGGCTGGTTTATTTTTACAAACAGAAGCGAAATGGTTCCAACCCTTGCAGAGCACACACTTCTTTCCCTGAGCTGGACACTTCTGGGTCCTATGCACGTAACCGCACTTTCCGCACTTTGAGCTGTCCTTCTTTGGTGGGCCGCCACTTTCCTTCTTGGGTGGTCTGCTTCCACCAGCAGGTTTCTTCGGCTTTGGTTTACGTACAAAGTCCACCTTTGTCTCGTTTTGCTTTTTAACCAATTCGGAGTGTCACGCCATCTCTACTGCCTTATCGAGCGTCAACTCGTCTTGTTCCAGCTGTAGATTCAATGACACCTCCTTGTCGGACATTCCACTGATTAGACGGTCTCTGATGTTTTCGGTCTCACGATCCCCGAAACGACAATTTTCTGCTAACTTGTGAAGGTTACGCACAAAACACTCAACGGATTCTCCTGCTTGTTGAGTCCGCTGGTAAAACCGTGTCCTCTCATGAATAGTATTTCTCTTAGGGACGAAATATGCGTTGAATTTATCGAGCACTACATCGTAATCATCTTTTGGGTCGAGCGGATTAGGCTGAGCTTCGGTCGCGGCTGGTGGAGGATTGAACGTAAAGGACTAATAGATATTTTCTGCCTGTCTACCCATCGCGTAAATGAGTGACGCAACCTGAATTTCACCGTCATCTTTGTGAAGTTTTGTGGCAATTCTAAACCTTGCAAACCTTTCCCTCCACTCTGGCCATTTAGCAGGGGCATCAAAAGTCATAGGCTCAGAGGGGTTAAATTTGGGCATGTTGACAGTGACAGTACAGTCTTAAACTCAGATGTCAACACTACAACTTCACTCAAAATGCCACACACAGAGAGATTTCACTCAGTACTAGGATTCTACTAGTGTATAGCACTACAGTTGGATAGGTGATTTCAAAATATTAGACAGTCTTTATCCACTCCAGTTCATCTACTCATATCTGTTCACAACAACAATGTGCTTCCTCACTTGACCACTTTGCTTTCAGAGTTATCTCCTCTGATTTCAATGACAATGTAGGTTTATACATTACCAACTTGTTACAGGAATGTAAAACCACTCAAGAAGATCCCACTAGCTGCCACCATGTCACAAATCTTGTGTATAATGTGGGGATTAGATCAGTGGATAACTCAGAAGCAGTCTACATTTCAAGTTCGCCAGCATTGACTGTTTATTACAATAGTACCCCAGATACACTGTAGGGGGCGCCCTGGTGCTGGATAACGTTTTAGAGGCGCTACACAACAACTACAACATCATGTGCTACAAACGCCCCTGTTGCTGCATATTTCAATAAGATTACCATATTTATGGAAGAGCACTATGAGCAAATGACTCTTTATTGAGAACTCTACATTGAGTATTTAAAGGGGTAATGCATGCAAGAAAATGGGACTTTGTCTTCCTTCTGTAGTGCCACACCATAGATTGATCCACTCATTCCAAGGATTCCTCACACCATGCCAGACAAATTGCCAGAACATCTTTATTTGCATGTCACTGATACTGCTACAAGAAACAGTGAAGGTCCTTTGAGATTCTGCAAGGGAGCCTAAAGACTACCAATTGATGGCGCAACATGCTTATTACACATATCAGTATATACCATCAGAAATGTGACCACTACCATATACTTTTTACAGCGACAATTCAAAAATTGTTGCTTTCAGTTGCAACATAAATTCATCATTCAAATCATACATATGATTCAAATTCACATGTTAAAAGCAGGACATAGAAACCTCTGATATATAGCCTCTCCAAGGACTCTCCTGCAAAACTGGGCAAGGAATACCGGTACGTACCGGGTAATGGCTGACATTTTCCACTATTGGTTGCCAGTAGTTCAACTGCAAGCACCTCTCCAACAGAGGTGACTCCAGATGGCAATGACTGACATTGAAACTGGCCTCCAAATGGTGTGTGTTTCAGTCCTGCTCCAGACCTCCCCATCTTTTTTGCATCAGTGTTGTTCTGTCAACAACAGATGTTTATTTGTTACTTGTTTCTTTTATTTTCATTTTTAAGTAATTTTTATGAAGGGAATATTGTGTGTACCATCACCAAATTTGGTGGTATAGCCATTCTTCCACTGGGGCCCTCGCCCACTACTCCTCATTCTAATGGCAGGTGTCAAGCCGAATGAGCAGTGGGTACTATTTTTGTGTAAGTAATTGGTATAACACAACTGGGGTTTGAACCCATGACCTACCATGCTTGAGGTGAACACCCCTACTACTTAGCCGAGATTGGTCAAAATTTTGACAAATGACTGAATGTATATATAGCTGGGTTTGTTCTAAAATAAAGAAGGAAAGCCTTATGGAAAAAGGCCACATCAGTTTAGCCTCCCCTGTGCTTTTACCCTATTCCGATGGGGGGGGGGGGGGGGGGGGTAGGGACTCTTTTTTTTTTGCATTCCAAGGGGGGGGGGGGGGCAAAACTTTTTTGGGTATTCAAGGGGGGGGGGGCCAACTTTTTGGGGGGTATTCCAAGGGGGGGGCCAACATTTTTTAACTGATCGTTGTCCCAAAAACTGTGCCCCCCCCTGGGCGATAATTAATGAACGCTCCCTTCCTGGGTCGCGATGTATCGTACGGTACCGTACCTCACTTGTCTCAAATCGTAGGCGAGTTGTGTCGGGTGTATATTTTGGTGCTCTACCACCGCGTCACATCAAGACACATCGCGACAAATAGGCGCGATGATTCAATCCTAGCCCGATCTAGCAAGACAATCAAATCGGGCCGAATATTGCTACATCGTGTGTGTTAGTGGAATTGGCCCTTTACCCCGCCGAGCCCTCTAGCGGATGACCGTGGAACCAGAGTATCCTTAGGGTACTGTAGCGGTGCAGTGTGGCGAACACTGCGATCGAACACTCTTTTTAAAGCGTCACAGGGCATGCTCCAAGTATTTAACTAAAATTTTCGTCAGTATTAAAGCACGGATTTGGTATAGGTCCGTGATTAAAGTTATTGAAAAACCAACTATAAATAGTGCCGAGACTATAGATAACACAAAGTCAAAGCAGAGAAGGAGTCGGGTCAAATCTGAGTAGACTGTTCCCTGAGGGAACTAAAGGAAGTATACTATGAAAGGGAGACTTCGACGAACCACATCCGGTTTTGCCTGCGTGGACGATCTGGAAAATCAAAACAACTTTGAGGTAAACAATTCTTGTGCTATTTTTCGTTTTTCTTGTACAACATTAGGAACATAAACACTCATTCTCATCGGTCAGTATCAGGCAGATGATGAAACAGTACTAGATCCTTTCGTGAAATCCAGAATGGAAGACCCTTAGAAGTTGGAGTGGAGTTGGAGGAAAGGTACATTCTCTTGTACGAATACATGTAGATCTAGACTAGATCTACCAGAGTCTAGTTCCTGAACAGAGATGTTTACGCTGACACAGTAACATGACCAAATAACCGTTAGAATATCTATACAATGTGAACGTAGAATATTTTGAAACGTAAAAGAAATATATATGTCCAACTCTATCTATTCCCTTAATTATTATTAGACACAGCTTGGACTTTTAGTTATGGCAGGATATGGTAGCTAATAAGAATATATTATCTGTAATACTACATTGTCTACAATGAACCATTGTCACACCTGTCTTACTTGCTATCTAGTACCGGTACAGGGATTATATACACGAACAACAGTCCACTACATCGTAGCCTACTATAGATGCCAGAAGCTCTACATGGTGATTAGTGTCTGTCAGTTAGGAAAGTTCAGCTTGGCAAATCCATGCCCGTGGTTACCAGAAGCAGTGACACTGTCCTTTATTAATACAGTGTGAATCGTCATACATTTCTGTCAAAATGGAGAAGCGCCACCGGGGTAAATGCGGCTCCGTCGTTCTAGGAAAACCTGGCTCCGAATAGAATTCCAAAATAAACATAAATACCCGGTACCTTATCAAATTATTTGTTATGTTGAAAGCTAGTCCGTATTTTTTTTTAAAAAGTGATGAAATTGGTTCAGGGGTGGGGGCTGTCAGCAGATATTGACCTGCCTAGTGGAACACCTCGGTTATGCCTCTGGCACATGGCACATTTGCAGTCGGGAGTCACCTTTTAAGTTATATCAAGGCTGACATAATCGGTGATCGCCTGTTCGACGGCCTCTTCCAGGCAGACTTGTTGAGACACCTGTTCAGCACCTAATTAAACCCAATACGGAGTTTGGGAAGTCGAGGAGTAGAGCTGCCCTGATGACCAAGGCCGGAGGGCCCTCTGCCGAGGCCAGGGCCGCGAGGCCAGCCACGAGGGCAGGGGTCATTGATGGGGCCTGGGCCGGAACATGTGAAGAGAGGCGAGCAGTGCCCGCGACGACTTGCTTTACCAGAGGGTGGGCGAAGGCTGCAAGATCCCCGGCCCTAGCCGAGACCCAGGCCTTAGCTCCGGAGAGGTAGTTGAGGACCGAGGCCGGCGAGGACAACGAGTTGGCGAGGAACTGGAAATACAACGCCACATCTTTGATGGATGGAGATCCGCACTCGCTGAGAACAGCATCTGGGTGTGTAGTGGTAGAGGCTCTGGAATCAAAAGAAGAACGAGAGCAGTGGGTGTGGCACAACTGGTTGGCGTTCAACAAGGTTGTGCTCGCGGGCTAAGCTCGAGGCCCAGGCCGCAGCCGGCCTCGAGGTCAGCCCGCAGGCCAAGAGAAGAGGGAAATTTAGGGCGGCCCCTGAGGTCTGGTGGAAGGAGAGGCGTATGTCTCTTCCTGCCAGATGGAGCCAGACCTCGCGGGTGACCGCCGCGAGGACGCGGTCCGCAGTTCTGCCTGTGACTACTGCCTCTACCTTGGGGACGAGGTCGAGTCCGAGAACGAGGGCAGTGCCCTCGGGGAGGGTGTACCCGAAAGTGGCACATGTCACGAGGACTGCGCAGGCCTGAGCGTGGGCCTTTTTTGAGATAACTATTTTCATTTCTGGGGTCATTGGTTGTACAAAATAGGCCTTTTTGTGAACCGCGGCCACGCCCCCCTTTGCTTGAGCGACACAGATGTATTCTGTTGGCCTATTGGGGGCTATTATAGCCAGGCCATTGAATGTTGAAGCGTACGCCGCGTACCAGGCCAGGTCCGCCTTCGCCCCCGAGGACAGGCCTATGAGGCTGTTGTATCGGACCTTACGAAGGGCGGATAAGAGGTGGTTAGTGAATTTCCTGGCCGGGAGTACACAGGTTGAGATGTGTATGAGTTTACCCAGAACGGATTGGAGGCTTTCTTTTGTTATTGCGAGTTTTCCTAGCCATTTCTCGCAAAGTTCCGAACACGTCTTATGTCTTTAGATCCTGCCGCCAAAAGAGGCCGAAGCGTAGTGACGTCACGAGATGACGTGGCGGTTGACCTCGGGGTCAAGGCCGGCGGATAACAAGAGAAAATTTCCCACTTGTTAATTAACATGCAATTTATCAATTACTAACTTATTGGTGGAACACACCCTTTACACAGCTTGCCATATAAGGGACTATAAGAATACAGAAAACACAGTCAGTTCTCTTCAACCAATACCTTTTAACATGGGCTAATATATATCAGTCTGGTTTTGGCCACATGTGTATTTCCAATTTATTTGGGATAGAGATAATATCAACCAAAAAAAAAAAAAATAAATAAATTTCTCATGTTGGGCAACCATGTGAACAAAGAAATTTTTAAAAACATAATATCAAGAGACGTCACGAGTTTGAGTCTGAGTTTACTTATGTCCCGCATTTTGTGGGCTCCATCATTTCACGAGTCGAAGACGAGTGATATTACGGAGTCCACAAAATGAGTGACATAAGTAAACTCAAACTCAAATGAGTGGCGTCTAGATTTTATCCTACCCCGTTTCCACTTTTTTTTTCAGTATTAGAAAGTAGTGTCATAAACAACACTTTATGTCACACCCGTGACATAAACAAATTCCATGTTAAGCCTATGGCGTTTTTTATTAGAGGTAGGATAAATTTATTTATATATTTTCTCACACCTAAAATAAAATTTGACGTGGCGTTTTGTGTTCCTCATCCATATTTATTATCCATTGTGTTTAGACCGTAGGCGCTACTGTTCGTAGTCAGTGAATCTAATTGTGTTCTATCATGTTCCTGAAAAGGCCGCGCTCCATTGCACTGATCCACAGGAGATTGATGGTCGCCGAGCAATCTTAACCATATCTTCTCCCGTTCTCCGATAGTTCTTGCCCTTGGTTGCTCCCTTGATCTTACCTCGGTCGGCACTGCTGCTCCACTTCGGCGGCTGGCTGGAGACCGGATTTTTCCCAGTCCCCAGTGCCAGCCCCCATTGGCTCTCAATCTTCGGTATGGAGCACCGCTAGGAGTTTGAGCACCGACCGTCGGGGGGATCGGGACTCTAGCTCCACTACAGATCCACTATCGGCGGCTGGGGGCCGATCGGTCGGTGACCAAATCAATCTCCAGTGGATCGGCGCAATGGAGCACAGCCTTTAGAGATTCTGCCCTGTCACTTTCTGGGTGTTCGTATATGAAGTCCAGGATGTAGACTTTCATATCACCAGTCCCTTCTTGGGATCCATTGTTGAAGTGGTATGCTACGTCTGTCTCTTTTTTCGGTTGCATTTTTTGCATTCTATACAGTAGATTATTCATTTAGGTTAGAGAAAAAATACAAATAAGTTGATCTCTATCCCAAAGAAATTGGAAATACACTTTTCCCTTTGTTCTATAATCCAGGCTCACAATAAATGATCAGGTTAAAATACAAATAAAACACACCAAACCATACCTCAAACCTATGAGAGTAGAGTTCATACTGAATGGGAGAGTGACAGCCAATAACACACTCACCCAGTGCACACCAGAAACCCCAAATCAATGAGATTAATCATTCAGGGAATGAAAAAGCACATTGCAAACAATAAACAGATATTAAAAGAGGATTTAAGTCCCCTACTGTACCTGATGAGCCAGATGATGGCGAAACTGCACACGAATTAGAAATATTTAGGCTGAAAACATCACAATATTGTAAACATGACCGCAATGACACATGTCAGGGGTCAACATAGGTCGAATCAGGTCATTTCCTGTAGCTCCAACCAACGACAGGCCTAAAACAGTGTTATGGACATGTAACCAGAGACACCCACACACATGAACCAATGAAATTTCGATCTGGAAAAGGAAGCAGGTTTTCCAGTGCAAAATTCGTGTGTAAATTAACTTACCTGATCGGTTGTGCAGCCATACTTGGACCCAATGGCTCGTCCACATTCGCTGTTTTGGGCCCCATGTTCTTATACAGGGCTCTGAAACCTACTTGATATATCAACAGTTGCACATACAGCTATTCTTTCTATCGGGTGTTAAAGCCACCATGTGCGCTGAAGTGACCAACCGCTCAGGTAGGGTGGTATTCTGAAGTGCCAGTTAGGTGGTGATTTACAACGGGTGGTACTTTGAATTCACAATGAACAAGAAAAGTTTATAATTTTTTTGTCTCAAGATCATGCTTCGAAATCCTAGTCCGAGAGGCTCTGACTGTTTAGCGGTGCAGACAGTCAGAGTGCACACCCATAGAGCTCTAGGCAAACTGGTCGACCAGATTGGTTCATCTCAGATTAGCAGGCGTTTTGCATATAAATAGAGGTAGAATCTTTCTAATTTTGTGGTAGACAGCTTCCTGAGGCAAAATGCAGTAGAATTACAGTTATTTCCTACCTTTGCATTAGTACTAAATAATAGAACAGCCAATGTTCGCAAAATCCATGTAAATGCATTCTGCAGTTAGGAGAATCTACAAGAAGTTGATATCAAATATGCATCTATGATCCCACACAGGGGTTTGCCAGGAACCAGTTTATCAAATATACATTAGTTGGCTGATATTAGTTGTGAAATGTGGTGAAATGAGTTATACAAAAAGACTCCAAAAGGTGACACAAAAGAACAAAACAGGAGTTTCTACCAGCAAAAAGGATTTATTATACATATTTGAAGGTTAGGGTGCATGAACATACACTGACACTGACATAGAACCAAGAAAGTACTTTTCTGTACTAAGGAAAAAGCGCATGTGCTCTCTGACTGTCCGCTAGGCAGTCAACATTTCTCTGACTACTAAATCCCTGAAATAAACCATGCATTTTTGTAAAATGGCAATGAAAAACAACGTTTGAATTCATAGTAAAAACGAGAGAGTTCAGAGATGTTGTTAACTTGTTAGTTGTAATCATATAAATGGTTACGAATATTGATAAGGCTTTTGTAGTACATGAAAAACACAGTACATAAACAATGTTGCACATTAACGTTGACAGTGGTAGTTCAACTAGATCTAGTATTATGTACGACACGATATAATGAGCCAACCTACAAAGAGGGCCAAATACATAGCAGTCCTTTGCTGCATTCTTCTCTAAACGTTTCTGTTTTCACTGTCACTACTAAAGAAATCTGTATATAAACCACAAAGAGAGTAATATTATATCCATAGATTTCAATATATATCGTAAGTTCTGTTCATGCCTTTTGCAATTTAGAGTGAGATGAGCGTAAACAATGGCTGACTAGGCGCTGTCGCTCATTCTGCTGCAATCATGGACAAGACAACACGCACAGACCTAGTTAAGACTGTGGAATCACAGAAAGGACAACTAGAGAAGTATCAAACAAAACTGCGGGGTAAGTTAACTAAAAAAAGATATTATAAGGAGTTACCTGTATGTAGAATGTAAGCATATTAAGAACCCGAATATGATTTCTGAAATAAGATATGCTATATCCTTTACGTTTATACTTTTCTTTACATATTGTTGAAAACGTTCTGACTTCCTATATGTAAACTTACACTGTTAATCATTTCGGAAATATATATATATATATAACCTTGGACAATCGTTTCCCAAATGGACAGTTATTACCGGGTAGGGACACACAGGAATGTACCAGTGGAACAATAATATCATATACATGTATAAACCGATCTTGCCATCAGAATGATACCGGTCCTAAAATATGACCGCTTATACGTGCTACATAACCGAATTCACCAAAACATTAAGGATGGTACAAATGAGACACATCATCTATATTTACATGATAAAGACTTAAAAAAGTACATTAGTATAGTTAAAGGCTAACTTGAAAATACTGTAAATGACTGCTGGCCTGTGCGCTAAATTGAGATTTCTGGAGGAGCAAGTAAGTACTACTCTTTAGTTACTGGGACATATCCACGAAGACCAACGCCTATTCATTCTTTCGTAAAAGCCTATTGCAGAACTGAGCATTATCCTTTGAAATATCAATAGTTAAAGTCACTCGTGAATGTTGCATATAGGACATCGTTGGTCATAATGCTCAAAGATACTGATAATCTTAGCACAGACATCTGAAGTTGACAAGAAAACAACATTTAAAAAAAGTCATGGCGGATACAAGAACTAACTTCTTTTGTCGCTACTGAAGTATGTGATAATAACTGATGTATAACTAATGTCCAGGAATTCCAGTTATAGGATTTCTACACAACTTCACATATATATTGGTCAGATAGTTTCAGAGCCACCAGTTTTATACAACTCTATGTATAGTTCAAGACGACAACTATTGAACTTGAAAGAATTGAAACAAGTGAATCACTACCGGCAGGGGATGGGACATCGGTGGTTGGGATGCGATTCTTTACATGGTTTTACATCTGCAGTCAATATATGTCTGTGATGAATAACATCTGATAGGCTTCAATGTTTTTAAAGGCCTGATTCGATCAACACGATGGATTTGTCGTGATATATCTTAGTATATCTTGTAATATCTTACAGTGTCGTAATATGTCATACCTTCTATGTCGCAAAACGTAGCCGTGCAGTGTCGGGTGTCTGTTTTGGTGCTCCACCACTGCGACACCCTAAGAAATATTGCGACAAATAGGCACACAATTATTCAAACCTAGCCTGGTTTTGCCAGACAACCAAATCAGGACTAATCTTGCTACATCTTGTGTGTTTGTGGAATCACCACTTCAAGAATTAAGCACTTTTTCAATTGTTTTGTATAAACAGATTTGATAGCGGCTTATAAAAGCGTGGTAAAGGAAAAAGAAGCCTTGGAAGCAAGTGTCAACGCCTTGAGCGCACCCCGGCATGCCCCATCGCAAACAGAAGCGGATTCAACGCAACTCCCCAAGGGAGAAGAGACCAACAGTTCCTACTCTGATCCCTTACGAGAAACCAAAGTAGGCATTGCATTATTATGACTTGTGATATATCAATCTCTAACGGTTTAACTAAAATAATGTGGCCCAAGATGACTAGGTCGAGTACTATATATAATTGCGTTTTAGACCATCGATTTCATTGTGTTACCAAGATTAGAATGCAAAAATTCAGGTACGAAATGTTGCAATGAGGTTTATTAGCAGGTGGACGGTTGGTCTTTAGGTTATGGCTATAGCCTACTGTAGTACACATGCTTGTAAAGTCATTAGGTGACCTGACCATATTTTTGCTTTTTATAGCTCACTAAGTACAGATAGGAATATGATTTCTGTTTTGGACAGAAGGTTTTATGGTGGTACAATGCCTCACAGTTTTTAAAATTTAGTATTTTGGAATGGATTTGAAAAAAAAGTGAATTCAGTTTGGGGGGGACTTTGGTAGTCACAGGTCCATTTTTAAGAACTCTTTTATGGACATATTTCTACCCCTTAAACTGGATGAATCAGAATATGATATGCCTCATTTGAAAGAGAATAAAAAGCAGTAGGTGCTAGGAAGTGGAATTTTCTAAGTAGATTCTATATTTGCTGAGATATTCAAGCATTTGTTGAAAGTGGGGAGGGGGGGGGGATTTTCAGTGAAATGGGCATGCTCAAACGTATTTTTACTCAATATTGATTTACAGTGAGCATTGGTGTAACATTTACCATCTCCATAAGTGGCACTGACAGTTGCTTACACTCTAGGAAGTGTCATTATTTAGGTGAAATGTATATTTGATGTGCTATTCATGTATTTTTGCCAAATCTCATAATAGGAGGGGGGAAGGCATGAGGTGTATGGGAGGATGGTTTATTCAGCATATTTACACATAAACAGAAGTCAAAATGGTTCATAACTTTGTTATGGAAATCAGTCAAGACCTAGTCAAATGATATTGGTTTGTAAAATTATTTGCAATATCATTTACTACCAGATATCAGCTTGACCTACTTTACAAAGTTGTGTCCCCCACATGGCTAGGGAGCATGCAGACAGGTCTGTGTGCACTCATCCATGAATGATCACTATGAAGCAAACGTTTTATATATAGATAGGTTTTGAAACTGAAGTGATGTGAAGCCAACTAACCCAACTGTTTCTCGGTTAAGGAAGGAAAGACTCGACAGCAACTTCCACTTTTAAAAATTTATTGTAACTGTGCCAACGTTTCGACCCCCCCTAGGGTCTTCCTCAGGGCAACAATAAACGAATGATGAACAATTTACAAGAACAGCTATTTATATACAATCTCTGACACCTGATAGATAGGTTTTATATATATGTGTGCATTGAGCCATGACCTGCTGACTTCACAGAGGAGTAGGGCTTTAAATATCCAATCAATGCAGGCCCTTCCCTATTCATAGATTCCCTCCCTCCCTCCCTCCCTCCCTCCCTCCCTCCCTCCCTCCCTCCCTCCCTCCCTCCCTCCCTCCCTCCCTCCCTCCCTCCCTCCCTCCCTCCCTCCCTCCCTCCCTCCCTCCCTCCCTCCCTCCCTCCCTCCCTCCCTCCCTCCCTCCCTCCCTCCCTCCCTCCCTCCCTCCCTCCCTCCCTCCCTCCCTCCCTCCCTCTGTATTGAGTTTTAAAGGCGTCCACCTGCTCATTTGGTCTTTAAAGGCCAATATTTCTATTTGATAATGCACTCTTAGCTCTTGTTCTTAATACGCATGAATCATAAACATTTTGTTTAGAAAACACGGTAGAAAGTTAATAGTTGAACCAGTCCGAAGTGTTTCCTACATGTTTGTTTGAGACAACCCTTCAACACTACGTGTTGTCGTCCGTAAAATCTAAATTTTACTTCTACTTACCAGGTAAGTCTCTCAAAATTCTACTCTTATGCTGTAATTCTGTGAGATAAGCCTCACACTAAGTATTTTCATTTTCAAAGGATGAGTTTGCGGAGGATCCCGAGGAGGTTGCCCGTCTACGGCAGCAGCTGGCGACACTCACAGCCTCCTTGTCTACGCTTAGTCAGGAAAAGTCAAAGATGGAAACAAATTTCCTAGCCGAGAAAAAAACTCTAAAGGTAAACAGGTCACGAACTAGATTTGCCCACTTTCTATAAAATGTATATCAAATATTGATGGAAGTCCACTGAACTAGGAGTGGTGTCAGTACCTACTGTAAAAAAAAGATTACATTCTAGCAGCTTGGTCAAAATTGTATTAAGACATAGATCATACACGTAAATTACGCAACGAACATTATAGCACAGAGCGCAGGAATTTCAATAGATTTACACATATTTCTAATTAGTCTCCATAAATTTGGCGAAAGTGATACAAGTTTCAAATACCAGGGCGTGTCGTTGTTGTTAGTTTAAACGTATAGATCTCGAAAGTACATATGAGCTTGATGATAACGGTAATCAGGGATGCCAGTTTGTAGGATTTTGCCTACATGTAGGATTTTCATTCTAGTCTCAAAAATATGAATATTTCAAGAAATTGTATGTTTTGAGAACAGTATAGACTCCAGGTTCCCTAAAATCTAAATCTTAGATAAAATTGTTCTGTAATATATCAGACTTCTGAATTCAGCTACAATCAGCTCACTCAATTAGAGGCCCTGTTGATCACAGTGCTCCAACCTAGAGCCAATTTATTTGGCTTTGGGGGGGGGGGGGGGGGGGGGGGGGCAAATCGTTTGAGGCATACCGTATGAGGACAAAATGGAAAAAAAGATATTCAGCGTTGCGAGTGGAGTGTGGCGTTTACAAATACATGTAATAGAAGGTAGTAGCGCGCGGTGAGAATGCGGTAAGCTAGGAGGTTCTCTGTCGATACCTTTATAAACAGCAGGGTTATACCGGAGAGTATTAAAACAGCTTACGCATATAGCTGGCCATAACGTTTTGACTTGGTTACACAACAGATTTGCTCTCATGTTTGGCAACTTGAATAATGGGTTGATTGGCCGTACCCACTGTGAATAATAACCCAGCTTTCCTGTAAAATCTCAAAATACATACAGTGAAAACTAAATTTGCTTCAAAGAGATAACCGAATTCCACCTTCTGCTCACACCAAATTAGTTTAAAACGATTAGGAAGAATAAATCACTACTCCAGCAATAACAAAACAATTTACAAGCCAGATAGTCCAACCTGTAGTATGCTTACTGGTTTCCAGTCAGACCACGAGGAGTTGGTGGAGAAGACAAAGCGCGAGGCGGAGCGACAGCATCGTCTGGTGTCCGACCTGCGCGCCGAGGTGGCCGAGTGGCGGGCCCAGGTAATGGTGCAGCAGCACGAACGGGAAAGAGCGCAACAGGAACACAACACAAAAATTCGCGAGCTTCAGAAACAACTCGGCCAGGAGCGTGGTACCAAGGATACCCTTGAAAACCAGGTGACCTTATATCATTAGTACATATTTATATCATTAATGCTTATCCTCATTCGCCTGGAAATAGAGATCCCCTGTTTGTCGTGACACTCACCTCGTGCCTGTTCTTATAAGAAGACAAGAACCCCTTGATACTTCCCACTTGATTAGGCATTCTGATATAATCATATCAGTTTTGAAGACTTCGGATTTTCAATATTTTCAGTCCTGATTTAAACTTCATTCGGAATGATCTGGGGAAATCACCATCCAGTAATATGAATAAATCTGTCGTATTCAAGCGGGCAACGAAGCTTGCCAAATTGGCAATTGTGTACTTTGCATACTGGAACTATATATTTTCCATAGTCAATCACACATAACAGAAATTGGAGTAGAAGTGGGGTAAACTCTAACTGAACAGGCTTTGTCTTGGTTCAGATCAACACTTCGTCAACACTACTATTCCACAAACTTAGAGCCTGGTGTTTTAGTGTGAAACACATGTCTTCTTTGAAACCATCGAGTAATATCTGTCATAGAGAGATTTACAATGTTTTATGTGATTGAGCAGGACATTAATCAATGATATTCTATAAAATAAACATTCCCTGAATTCCAGCCATTAGAAGATATGTATACGTACCTGCAGTTGGAGGCTCTATCTGAAATGTACCATTTGAAGAATAGGTAGTTTATTGTTTTTCCTTTTAAGAAATCTTAATTTAATCGCATCTGATCCTAATCTCCTCTGTGGTCCTTCAGATAGAGGACCTGAAACAAGCCCTATCTGAGGCGACTCAGGCCACGCCGCGCCTGTCAGAGCAATACGAGGCCAGAGTCAGAAGCTTAAGTGACCAGCTTGAAGCGGTGCGTAAGAGGTTGAGGCAGTCAGAAGAAAACGCTGTGAAGCCCTCGCCGTTAATGTTGAAACTACAGGAAGAAATGGCCGAGATTAAGGTAAGCACATCAAAAATATTTGTTTTACATAGGGATTCCAGTTTGAAGGTTATTTCCGAATTAGAGATATTCATTTTCAGCAGGAAATATACCTAATTAATTATTCTTTTGTGTGTTTACAGGACACTAGTTGAAAATCAATCATTGCCTTGCGTTATCCGCCCCCCCCCCCCCCCCCCACTAGCCGACGCCTCAGGTACATGATACAGCGAATCCCCCCCCCCCCCCCCCCCACTGCTGCACTGAGTGTCTCTCCCTTGCGATATTATCCGCCCAATATCGCACGCATATCGCAAGGAAATATATCGCTAAACACCAGTGCACACTTGGTGACTTGCATATCTGAAGGGAAAGGTCGCCATAAATGTTCCCTTGCATTGTTTTCCCAGTACAATATCGCGAAGTGTGCCTTGGACCACTTGCAATATTGCACTACCCGTTTTGCACGGCCTTTTACCTCCCACTGAGGTGCAAAGTCGCATGCGATATTTTCCCTCTAAAAGGGAGAAAGTCGCATGCGACTTTGGAAATTGACATGTCAATTCTTTTCCTTGTGATATTGTACCATTTTTGCGCAATCACCTGCTGGGTGGGCTGCTGGGCCAGTCCTGGGGCCCATTAAAACACAAGTAACTGCCATATAAGTAGTAGTAGATATAGTAGGTTCCAGCAGCAATCCTTGCCATATTGTACCTTGGCCAAGGGATAATATCACAACAAAATATCTCTAGGTGTGCCTTGAAATGCCTTGAGATATGAGGCCTGCCTCCCGCTGTGGAGGCTGAAGCCCTAGGTACATTTTACGGCAACTTTTTCCCCTCCTCTGCTGCACAAACCACCCCTCCCTTGCGATATTCTCCTTGTGATATGCTTGCGATAAAAATATTGCTAAGTGTGCTTTGGGCTTAAGTGTGCGTTGACATTTAGTGGGGGCCTACTAAATTCTTTTAATGGCAGTTAATGGAGTTTTGAGGGGCCTTGGGACCAGGCCCGTTGGCCCACCCAGTAGGTTGTTGCATAAATAGGTACGATATTGCAAGGAAAAGAATTGACATGTCATTTCCCAAGTAACATGTGTCTTTCTCCCTTTTGGAGGGGAAATATCGTATGTGACTGTGACAGAGGGTAAAAGGCAGTGCACAAATGGTGGTGCAATATTGCAAGGTGTCCAAAACACACGTGGCGATATTGTACCAGGAAAACGTCGCAAAGGGACTTTTACGGCAACCTTTGCTTGCGATATGCAAAATGCGCTAAGTGTGCGTTAGTCTTAAGGGATGGGCATCATCGGCAAAACTCGTAGTTCATGTCCTGGGGATTGTTTCTTATGACGGATCTGACGAGAAACTGTCACTCTCAAGGTAGTATCTGTTGAGACTAGAAGTGTTTATTGCCCCATCTTACAAATAAAATGTAATCATGTGATATGATACATAATCCTAAATATTGTATTTCTTTTGAATAAATACACTAAATTTGATGTCATACCTACTTAATGTGAAGATTTAATTAATACTGCTTTATTATTTCCTGGTTGAAACAATTTTGTAGATATTGGAGAAATGATGACTAGAGGCATCATGCATCATTGGTGCGGTGATGCCGGGAGGCATCATGCGTGTAGATAATTTATTTAGTTATAACACTCAGATTAATTTATCCTGACCCTTGAAATTTAAAAGATTTAGAAATTAAATCAAAACCTACCCTGATTTCTGCTGCCCAGAGCACAAGACCTGGTTGTCCATCGCTAGAGCTTCCGATTCTCAGTCTGACCTGGATGTAATCTATGCATGAACTCACGATAGGAATCCACAGAAGCTCTTAATTTGGGACACTGGCGAAATTCATAGTACTCTTAGTGAATATCTGATACAAACGGAAACGAAACCTCTGAACGAAGCGTGGTTTCCTATTCGTATTAAGAATCTGGTCCCAGCCCATGGTTGCATATCTCATATACACGTAATAACTAGTATATAGCAGAGCATTATTTTATCGCGGTTTTGTGTAAAATAAAGATGATATCAAATGAGCCTCAATTTCGCAAAAGAACAGTAGTTTGAACCTCCCCATAGACCCTTCACCCCACGTCGTGGCCAGCACTGGCCTTTTTTCATGTTTTCCCGGTCTCTTTGAAGCAGCAAATTCCACATGAATAGTTTTTCATTTTTTCATGACGCCAACTGATATCCCTGTATTAAACTCAGCGATGCCAGTTTTCAATGTTTTCATTGTGTAATATTGCCATACCAAGTGCTAAATAACCCAATTCAACCACAGCCCATGATTCCCCACTGTAATGTGTATATAATGTATAAACCATGTATTGCAATGAAAAATATTTCAATGTTTTTTTCTGGCCTAAAGTGGAATCCCTGTAAACTTCTCCTTCTTCCTGACCGCACACACAGGCTCAGCATCGCATCACCCTGCAGCGGGAGGCGTCGCGGGCCAACGAGGCGGAGCAGCAGCTGGTCCGCCAGGACGAGCAGGGCGAGCAGCGTGTGGCCAACCTGGAGGCCAAGCTCTCCGAACTCTCCGAGGTGGTCGGTAACTATGAGCGACTCCGCTACCAAGACCAGATGGCCATCCAGAAACTACGTGAGCGAGTCACTCAGCTCGATATGGAAAACACGGCGCTTGCCAGGTACAATCGCCAAAATATTCGCAATTTTCACGTCGTAGTTTTTATTAGAAAGTTTATAGGTATATTATAAATGTGTTCTTAATAATTGACTATAATGTTGTTAATCATGTAACCAAACCTCAATTGGTCTTTGGATCTTGGTATTAATTGATTGCCTGCTGGCACTTGAAGGGTCTTCGTCTTGTTTATACTTTCCCACATAACGACTTTGGTGGGTGCTGTCATAAGATGCGTGTTGCATGCTATGTGGCCGTCGACGGTTCGTCCCTCTTTTTAAAGCGTAAACTTAGTTTGTTAATATCCATTCCCTGTATACATAACATGACTGCCGAAACTTTTCTAACAGCAGTGTTTATTCCATTGATTCCCTGACAATTGAACAGCAACGTATCCGTGATATTCGAATGGTTAGCCTTAAAACGGGAATCTTTATATTGCAGGGCGGCACATAAAGGGACATCTGTGGATGTTGATGATTCGCGAGAGGACTCTAATCTAGACGTACAGGCACTGGTTGACAAAATCACCAGACTTAAAGGCCGTCTCAAGCTGGCCAATGAACGGTCAGAAAAACCCGTGGACATTGAGGGTAATCACAGTTATGATTGCATGTTTTAGAGAAGAACACGAGTGTTAGTTAAAGATATTTAAAACAATATAGCTTGGGAGTTATAGCCATCACGATGCAATATGATAATCAAGTATGAAAACCTATCTAATTTTTTTCATCAATATCCCAGTTATTTGTATAGTGTTTCCCCTGTTCTGGGGCTCAGTAGGTGCTATACTAGGGACTCCTGGAAAATGATGATGAGGCCAGCAACAATGATCGGCCAATAGCTATTAGCATTCTTAAATGTTTGTTTTAGTAGACCAACACATGACAACTACGTGTCGACCAGGTGTGATTAGCTAAGTCTTTTTTTTATTACAAGGTTGATTAAATGTGGTAGTAAACCACCGTTTCAGCTTGTGGATCTTACTCAGGGTAATTTTATACAGAAATGAGGTTCTAAGGTAGGATCGTGGGTCTGTATGGACAACTGTGTAATTAAGTTGGTTGGAGAGTCATATCGAATATTAATCACTGTGATGTTCATGGTTGAGCATTTTGGAAGTTGATGTGTTACTAAAAGAAGTGTTTTAAAGAAATGGGTTGGTTATTTGAACCCATAAAATAGCGTTATGGCTGCAAGCAGGGAATAACAAGCAGGGAATAACAAGAGAAATACCCCACAAATAATTTATACACGATATTGTTCAATGTGAATTGGATTTCGGTTTCTGATTATTGTTTGTCTAACTTTGTATTGGCAACGTTTCGGTGTCTTGTTCATCTTCATGGCTTGCAAGGGGTAGATTGGTTAATGTGTATAACTATAATATAATGACATGAATAAGCCATAGCAGTATGCTCTATATGGAAATCTGGCAAAATTTTCATGTGGCCTTTGTTTTCCTTGCTCAGAGTTGTTGCGAACTGGTGAACTCTCGGACCTGGGAGTCGAGAATCTTCACAAACGATGTAACGAGGAATACGATCAACTGAAGGAAGAGTTTGAGCGCTACAAGCTCCGCGCTCAGTCGGTACTTAAGAACAAGTCCAATAAGGTTTGTCCAAAATGTTTTGTTCAGCTATACGAGGCGGCACCCACCAATCCCGTTAAGGTTAACGATTGGACCCCAACAAGTAATGTTCACGATAGACTACGATGAACTCTGATAGAATTCTTACATGGAACTCCAATCAGGGTAAAACAAATCACGCCAAGGTTTTGCTGTCTCCGATTAGTTTTATATATGTTCCCGATACCAGGGCCTTGTTGAATAAGAAAATTATCGCTCAATCAGAGGTCGCTTTTTTCACTGACGGAGCTGTCCAAAAGCGATAGGTTAGACCCTATCACTTTTGTCAAAACAGTGATCTAAATTCTTGTTTCTTGTGCACTAAATCTCATTCAATTTTGATCATATTTTCGGCGAAGAATTCTATACATATGAGAAACGTGTTTACTATAGCTCATCATAAACTCATGTGTGAAAAACATTTTAATGATCGAACTGGCAAATGGTGACTGCACCTCTGGGCTTGCTTGTGGCAAGCACACATTGCTTCTTATGGCTAGATAATCCATAATAATAGATGCAAGGCATTTTTCCATATACTAGTTTACAGTATTTCAACTCTAGATACAAGGTTCATATTTATTCAGATATGATCTGAGCACTCTTACTGACTGGCAACGTTTTGGTGCAGCTAATTTCGGAAAGGTTTCTCAGGGCTCAACACGGTCATGTGAAAGCGGCCGTGTGTACACCGGAACCTTTACTGGCGGGAATTTGAGTGACCTTTGGCCCTGCTTTAACCCATATCGTGAGGAGATATTCTCTCCAAGCATACCTTTTGCGCCCTGGTAAGGCTAAGTACAATGGAAAATCTAATGGAGAGAGTCTGTTGGTGCCAAGCGTGAAGCGAGTGAAAAAGCGAGTGAAAACTCAGAAAAACGAGTGATAAGTCAAGTGATCAGAGGGTACCAACAGCGATATTTCTTATTCAAATCAGATCGCCAATTATCGCATTTATTATAGCGAGTTTGCTAACCTGCTCACTTGCAAAACCTTGAAAGCCATAATTTTCTTATCCAACAAGTCCCAGAGATTTCTACCTACATTCATCTCATAGATTCGGTCAAACCCAAAGTAAGTCTAATTGGACGTAGAATTACCCAAAAAAACAAAAAGAACAAACAAATTATTATATTCAAACCGTAGAAAATATCAAACATGTCGACTCAAAACGTAAGAATTTGGACAGTAGAATAATCAAACCAAACCCCTCGAAAATCTGAAAGTATATACCTGAAAAACAGGAAGAAAATGGAAGACATTTTGTAACTTAGGAAATCTATTGACTGGGATTAATGTACTGATGAATTCCACCTCTAGGACCCGGGCCCCAGCTCAAAGGAAACGGATGTTCTCAAGGGACAGATCTCCGAGATGAAGGAGAAACTACGGCATGCCTACGAGGACCAACACCAGGCCAACAAGGAGCACCAGCGCGCCACGGACGACTTCCGTAAGACCATCACAGCGCTAGAAGAACGACACCAAGCGACGTTGAGCGTCAACGCCGCAGAGTACAAGTCCAAGACGAACGAGCTGGAGTTGGAGATTCGCCGTCACCGTGACCGCACCATCGCCCTGTTAGCGGAGAAGGACAAGGAGCTCGAGTCCCTGAGGGCCAAACTCCCAGACAAATACGAGACGCAGTATGTGACGTCATACCGCAGTATGACGTCACAGAACTCGGTGGACTCGGACGACTCGATCCCCTTCCAGGCCCCGCAGTCGCTGGTGGAGCAGGACTCGCCGGTCGGGGAGCTGCTCAAGCGGACATCGCTGGGCATGGGGGTTGGGGCCTCCGGGTCGGGCGCAGAGACGAGCCTCCTACACTTTGCACAGGAGCAGGCCCGCAAGGACGTGGAGATCAATATGCTGCGTAAGCAGAAACACTCACTGGAGAGTGCGCTTCGTGATCGACAACGTGGGCACGCTGCCAAGGAGGAGCATCACCGAGAGGCCCTGGACTGTTTGGAAGACCAGGTGCGCCGCTTGCAGCGCCTGACGTCCCGGGAGGACCCGGCCAACCTGGAGTACCTCAAGAATGTCATCTACCAGTACATGGTATGCCAGGACGCCACGGGTAAGAAGTCTATGCTTAATGCCATCGCCACCATCCTGCAGTTCAGCCCGCGGGAGAAGCAACGGGTACAGCGGGCCTTGTCCTCTGGGTGGTGGGGTGGCGCAGGGGCCACCGCCTACACGTCATCGGGTAAAGGTCCCAGCACCCGAATATGACCGGTTTGACAACGGCTGGTCGCAAAGTTCACGGAGCCTTACAGATTGGTACTTACGGGACCGAAAATACCCGTTAGTTACTAATAAGAAACGTCCGAATCTTCAATAGATTGATTTTTTAACAGAATCCACTGCCTGATACTGATATTTTTGCTTAGACAACTCAAAGGTCATTTTCAAAGTGACTGAACGGTATTTTATTCAAGGACAAAGGAAATGTTGCTCTGATCCTGGTGGAAATTTCTTTCTTCTTCGTCCTCATTCTGTTACGTTTCGTTTTACGATGGGATGGAGTTAGAGGATTGTGAGTTAATAGATCAGAAAAGAATTCGTGAATAGAATTATGTTGAGGGCATTAGATTTAAGTCATCGTTTATAAGTACGCTAACACTTCTAAGAAAGCACAATTTCATACTGCAGTTTTAACGATTAAAGTGCACAAATTTGATGTAACGAAATGATTAAATTGATTAATTCATATTTGATAAGTACAATTTCACACGAGTATTGGCATACTCTAACAATGAAATCATATGGAAAAAGAAAAATATGATATACATATCTGAGTATGAAGAATTTTTTAAGAAAGACTCACAATCATCGTAATAAAAAAATCATTTGGTCTGCCAAAAATGAAACAGAAAACAGAATGTAATCAATTATTTCAGACATATTTCTGTGCCAACGGCTCGTGTAATATTCTCTGGGCAGGTTCCCACTATCGAACAAATGCCATTTAATCTGCTAAAGTACACATCGCTCCTTTGTTTGCGGACTTTGAGATCTCGGAACCTAATCATACTTGAATCCCTAAAACTGTCACCCAACCTACTTTTACCTTGCAACACACGATCCATCTTAAAAAGCTTCAAAGGGTCGTAGCCACGTCAGTAACTGCTTTGATAATATGTGTTATGTAATTACGAATTCAAGTGGCGAATGTAAATTCGTAGTATTGCTCTTCTATGTGAAAACACACTCATGTACATACGATTCCCTCTTGGGTCTTTAATCAGTGAATATTGAATCAATGAAACAGCACTACTTACAAGATACACATCTTGCCAAATAAGAGGGTGAACGCTGTGGTTTTATTAAATGCCGATTCATCTGAGATGTGACGAAACCTGCTTTACAACAACCCACACTAGTTGTACCTAAATTGTTTGTCCAGTGTGTGTGTACATACAGAAATCAATGACGGACACGTTAGTGTTTTGCAGAATGCATCCTTACTGGTCGCTTAGAATGGATCGAAAAATATTTTGGTCTTTATTTTGTTCTGTTTATTTTAAATATTTAGAACTTGTACAGAACATTATATAATATTCCGAAATATTGACTATCAACAGGATTTTATTATGGAAAATTACATATTCATGGGGTTTAGAGCATCAGAAGTATGGATCAACCAGTGACGTGATCATTGTGTTTGAAAAGTGTATAGTTCCCCGCTTCTTGTTTGTTTCTTCATGTCCCGAGATAACCCTAGCTGTTGCTAGCGAGTCAAACCTAAGTGCATTAGGTTTAGATATGATTTATTTTTATCGACAGCAGTACATGAGATGTGAAATTGTTTTAATGTTTTCATTTAGAAGATGTAAGTAAGATTAAGCTTCACCAAGGTCTCAACATAATCCTTTTTTGTAGGACTGGAACTAGTTTTATTTCGGATTTTTTTTCAATTTCTATATGGACATGTCATTTTCTCAGCAAACAAAAAAGAGTGTAGACCTACCCGCTTGGCGGCTGTGTTTTGATTGAGGCATAGCAGTAATAGTTTACGGGTAAAATTCAGGTCATAATGAAATCCAACAGTTCAGTTCTTTCATTATCAATAATATCATCAGTGACTGATTTATGTATATATGTACGTATTATGTAATTATATCATATATATTATATATGTATCATGTATGTGATAAGACTTAGAGGCTGTCTTTGAAGAGCTGCAGGTGCTTCCACATGTATATAATATATATCTGCAGGACGGTTCGTGTTTCGTGAACGGCCGGGCTTGTATCACATTTCATGAATCCCTTAAAAGGGTTAAAAGGGCTTTTTACTATTAACTCTTCACCTGTTGGCTCTTATAACTCCAGAATAATGTATTCGCCGATTGTGACAGCGATTGCTTATAAACTTTATGAATGGAATAAAATTAGGACTATTTTTCCTTTGTGAAAAGCAGCATTCTGTAACATTTGAAGAACATACATGTGTAAAATAGGTCTAAGGGTACCGGTTATTGCGAACTTTCTCGAATTCAAGATTTAGCTTTGATTGTAGTGTATGTTTAACCTAATGGCGGTGTTTAACCTATTGGCAACAATGTAAGAAACGGTCAGGTGTTGGAATATTTACTTAATCCCCACATAATTACTATGGTCTGTGTTTATTCTCTGTTTCTCCATAAAGGCCTATTCCCATCTAACAATAGCAGGGTTGAGACTACATTACTTCTAGTCGGCGACTAGAAAAACTTAATCGGTCACAAGCGTTACCGCGCGGACCGTGTCGCCGAAAATATCGCTGTAGTGAAAGCGGAGCAGGGCCTTCGCACAGAGCGATTTGACCTGCTTCGCAGGCGAAGCGCTCTAGTGGGCGACAAGAGCGCCCAAATTGCTATGTGGGAATGGGGCTTAAAGGTTCATTCCCGGCATTAACGGGACATCTATCTAATTGAAAAAGAAAATATAATCAATGTTCATACACGATTTGATGTACAAGAAAAAAGATAAATAAAGGGATATTCTGGTGGCTTTCTGTCAAGTCTTTTTACTGTCATTAACCAATTGAATCGCACATCTATCGCGACAGCAAATATAGGAACTTGACTACTTCTGGTACTCGACAGCGTGATATATTGGTACCATTTTTTAAATGGCAGAGGCTGTCAAAATTCATCTTATAGGACAGTCACTCTTGAAACGATCACTATTATAGTGATTAAATCAAACTGATCACTATTTCTATGGAAATTTACCTGCTAGCAACCAGCAGGAACCAAGTTAACTTCAAGTTCAAATCGATTCTGTAGTGTGTGCGGTCAAGCTATAAATAAATATTCAAAATCCCATGTATGGATAGATCTAATTGACTTGAGAAGTCAAGTCAATCAATTGGGATGCTGAAAATTGTGAATGAGAAATAAATCCAATACTTGTTGTCCGAACCAGAAATGGAAATCAGACGTAAAATACATGTTAAATCAGTGACATTCACCTCCAATGGTGAAGAGCTCCATACTTATTTGAATCTGCCAAAACTTGGCAAACTACAATCATAATTATTTATGCCAAGTTATGTCCGTGGACTTTCTGTTTTTGCCATTTCATGCGTAGTAGGCCTACATTTGGGCAGAATAGTCACCGAGGTGATGCTAGCAGTAACATTTGGAGTTCTATAAAGTGCTCAGGAAGGAACTTAGGTTAAACAAATTGGCTACAATTAAGTACTATCAAAATGATCTCTTTTCTGAAGGGGGATAACTACCCAACATGGAGAGGTAGTGGTATTGTGCGGCATTGAGAAAGGGACTGAAAGCTGTCACTTGATCCCTTCAACACCTTCTCCCACCAGAAAGATGATTGTGAGTCCTCATCTTGTATGAGGAGAATTCCATTCTACGCCGTATTTATCAAGTAAATGTAAACTTTAAGGAAGACTATTTGGTGGTGGTACAAAGTGGGATCTGTTGTGATGTGTCAGGAATATATAACATACTTTCGATCAGCTCATGAGCAGGACAGAAGTCGATTTTTAATAATACATAGTAAAGGACACCCATCCCATTGAAATACAAATAAGAGATACAAGGAATACAAACAAAAGTTGGCCCCCTCGAATGGTCGCCGTTGACTTCCTAATACCGTACACTATAAGAATGTTTGGTTTATGGCCAGCATAGTCGAACATCAGTGGAGTACAGCCTTTAACTAACGAGAGTTATATGAGAGAATACTGTCAGGGATGTCAGTTTTCCTCTTTTCCAAGGAAATCTTTGTTTTCATTTTCACTTTATTCCTTTTTCTTGTGTAAATCACAGAGAGAATAAGTTGGGCCTTTTTTTTTTAAAAAAAAAAAGGTCTTTATTGCTTTTTGTTCGGAAGAAATGGTCTTCCAGGCAATACATGGCAATAAATACACGGCCTCATTCATACAAATAAAAAAATAAATTTCCTATTTTTTTCATGACCCCAACTGACGTCCCTGATTTTGGCTGTGCATGTGTGGAAATGCTCTGCTTTCATTCGCCGAACCAATGTTTGGTTTACACAAGATTCGGGAGAGTTCATTAATTATGGCCACGGGCAGTTGGGGGGGGGGGGGGGGGGGGGACAGTTTTCAGAACACCAACCAGTCAAAAAAAAATTGCTCCCCCCATTTGAATACCGAAAAGAATTTTGCCACCCCCATTTGGAATGCCAAAAAAAGTCGCCCCCCCCCCCCCCCCCCCCAATAGGAATAGAGTAAAAGCACAGGGGAGGCTAAACTTATGTAGCCTTTTTTGATAACGCTTTCCTTTTTCACCTTAGAAAAAACCCAGTTACATTCAGTCATTTGTTAAAATTTTATTAGCTTAGTGGTAGGGGTGTTTGCCTCAAGCATGCAAGGTCATGGGTTCAAACTCTGGTCAGTTTATAATACCAAAGATTTACACAAAAATGGTACCCACTGCTCATTCGGCTTAACACCTGCCATATGAATGAGAAGTAGGGGGCTGGGGCCCGAGTGGAAGAATGGCTGTATTGCCAAATTCAATGAAGAATAATCACCTTCTGAAGCTATTTCTTGTATGAGTTAAAGGTAACTTATGGTGTTCCAAGTATATATAGACAAGCTTGCCTTCACCATGTAGCTTTTCCCAGTTATAGTCATCATAACTTTAAAAAGCATTTCTACGTGATGCTGCTACCATATGAGACCTTTGTCTCATTGCCTTGTGGAGCTCCAGCTAACATAGACAGATTATGACAAAACTACTCCTGTGGAGTAATCTTCTAATATCTGTGAGCCTGTGTTCCACAGATGTTTAAAATGAGGTCTTAAGACCAGGTTTTAAACATCAGGGAACACAGGTGAGGAATCAGAAGACACAGGTTCACACTTTTCTCATTACTATATACCTCAAAAACATTAAGATATTTACCTTATTTCAGCTGTTGGAGCCATTGCAAATCTTATTTGGGCACATACTGGTCATAGCCTCATGTGAGTTTTGCCAACAAGTTTAAAAGTCCCTCAAAAAACCTTTCCTACTGCTACTTTTGGCATTCCCCACTTACAAGTTCAAATCAAGGCTGGCATGTGATGTCATATTTAACTCTCCTACCCTATACTTAGTCCTAGTGTGCACACATCCTGCAGGTGACCATCATAAGTCTGTAACCAGTTGCCATAGAACTGCAATCCCTGAGTGATTGCACTTAACACGCTTCGTGATTGCAGTCACACTCTGGCTCTTCTTTTTTTGTGTAAAATTTCTTTATTGAGACTCTTTTAAAGTCAGGTAGCATATCACAAATTTTAGTAAAAATAATAGTACTCAATAAAGGGGCTGAGACCTCAACCTGTTCATAAGGCTGGTTTCCATGGTCTAGCCTACTTTTCATGCGTTACACAAGTGTGCAAAGTTTATATCAACTTCATACAACTATGACAAATAAAATTTGTTTTAACAACAAGAACTACAAGAAGAAAAGTAGAGAAAAGAAAAGAACTTCACCTCTAGCCTGGCGATAAGGTTAAAAGTAACAATGATGATACATCAGTTGGGGAAAGCGGGTGTGGGAGTCTAGGTTTACAGGTCCCAGACACTGTTTTTAAGGTGAGATCTAGTCAATGACTTAAAGTTCACATATATCTCAGTCCTCCTCAACAAGGGAGACAGCTTGTTCCAGATGGTACCACCATGGTATTTCAATGACCTCATATATGAAGAACAGTTGGGTATGTCAACATACAAAATGGGAGCTGTATGAGCTCTGGTCTGTATCCTAACCTTGTCCACAAAAGAATCAAGTTTTGACCTTCTATACATGTGATTTAAAATATGTGTCCGTCTCCTATCTTTCAACAGGGGATCTCAGCATATCTATGAAGATCCCATACTGGGGCATAGACTGATGCTCGGAGACAAATTCTTAAAGCGTTGTTCTGGAGTATCTGGAGTGAGTCAATAAAACAAGCATGCCGCTATCTAGGAGGACATCCCCATAGTCAAAATATGGTAGTATTGAACCTTGCGGTACACCATGCATAATATCTCTACTACCAGAAACAAGACCGTTAGCTTTAACCTTTTGACATCTCCCATTTAAATAGTTATCAAACCAAGAAAGACAACTTCCCTGGACACCAATGTGGGCTAGTTTCTCAAGTTATATGTCATGGTTAACCGTATCGAATGCTTTCCTCAGGTCAACAAAGACTGCCAGTGTGGAGCGACCAACATTTTTACCTGAAGAGATCATATCCGTTAATTTGGCGATAGCATCAATAGTTGACTTAGATTTCCTAAAACCATATTGATTTTCAGACAAAAGATTATTCAGATCAATATAAGACATGAGTTGTCTATATACTATTTTTTCCATGAGCTTATGCATTATTGGTAATAAAGAAATTGGTCTATAGTTGTTAGTTTTATAAGGATCCCCTCCCTTTGGTATGGGAACAACAGTGGCAGTCTTCCAGTCCTTGGGAATTTCAGAAGTACCAAAAATACAATTGTACAGATTGACAAAAATTTCGGGAACAGCTATGACAAAGTCCACAAAAACCCTTGAGGATATACCAGGTACCATTGATTGTTTGTTAGTACTGACTTGCTTTAATAGTTTTATAATCTCATCAGAGTTGCTAACAATATCATCAAGAAGAGTTGGAGTTTTCTCCGTATAAGGTCGCCATGGTAAGTGCATGTTCTTTGCCAATTTTGAGCCGATGTCCGAGAAAAAGTCATTAATGAAGTCAGGTACCTCCTCATCACAATAATATTACCAGGGTTCGTACATAGACAGCCTAATAAAATTCCAGGCTTTTTCCAGGCTTCTCCAGGCTCTAATATTATTTTTCCCAGGCATATCTGGTCACTGTTTTCATGTCTGATTCATCACCAAATTTAGTTAAAATTTCCTTCATCTTCCTTACAACCTGTGGAATTTCAGTGGTTTGGGATCGATATCTTAAAAATTCTTCTTTTTTTTCACTTTTAAATATGAAGACCAATAATCAAATCCATGCTATATTATTAGCAATTTTCTAAACATGGTCAAATAGAGGAATTATGGAACTATTTAATCCAAGTCACTGAAATTGCATAGGCACGTACCGTGGTTAAGGAAAGCTAATAATGACCAGAATTTCATAGACTAAGTAAATTTGTTTTCCCCTGCACTTTTATGATGGTAGTATATTCCTAGCCTATGTTCCAGTATATATTCACAGGGTTATATTTTCCACCTTTTGTAAGTAACAAGTGGCCTATGTTGGCATATCATAATCTACATTAGTGATTTTTTTCAGATAAAACTGCAATCTGACCATCAAATATTTTACATTTTTATAATAAATCTGCATTGCTGTTTGAGTGCATTGTACTATGCATGGTGTTTTCTTCTTGTAAATACAAAATATTTGGTTGACATTTCCAAGATATTTTGCCTAATGACTAATTCACTTCTTGAATCAATGAAAATGTCCATTGCTTTATGCTGTGCGATGAATCCATCAAAACAATTGCGCTTTTGATCTGCAACTCCTTTGCAGATTTATTGCACTTTTTTCCTAAGATGACATTTTCTGATAAATGTCAGTTTTTCAACAATCGTTTTTGATTCTATACCTAGATGAAATGATTAGGAGCAAAATTTGCCACAAAGACAATATTTATCATTGAACTGCAATAATTCCATCAATATCTTTGCAGTTCCATGCATCAGATATTTTGCAGTTTGTTTGCACTATCGAACATAAGTTTGTTTTTATAAAAATTCTAAACTACTGTGCATATCAAATTACTCTCATGATACAGGTATATTCTGAGGATCAACTCTATGGCCTAGTGTGCACTGCAGTATACATGGAGTTTTCTTCCTGTAAATATAAATAATTGCATTGAAGTACCCATAATGTCTTCCTTTTGTATATTACAATACTTCATTGATTTTTATTTACATTTTTACCAAGTTGATATTGAAAGCTATTGTGACATCCCTCCCAAGAATATCTATTACAAGTGCAACTGCACCATCACAACCATTGCACTATTACTTCTGCATTTGTTTTGCACTTTGATTGCACTGTGATTGCACTTGAGTTAACATTGTATTCAATCATAATCTTGAATCTTGAGTTCATTTTATGATGAATTTAAAAGTTTGATGCATGATAATTATCCAAATCATGTATTATTTGATATTTGACACTTTCATTATCTAAGATATGGTATTTATGCGCATATTGAACCATGCATACTTTAAACACCACTTTTCTGGGTATCGCCCTAGAAACATATATCCGATGTGACGGCGGCTACGAAAATGCATGAAAAAAATGTATTTACATGTGGACTTTCTTCACTTTTTCTCCCTAGACTTATGAAATGACACTTGGTGCACATAATGAACAACTTTTGTTACTGTATTCTTGTAATTTGATCTCATTCAAACATAGTTCCTAGTCAATTCGATGAAAATACTTCACCCATATCACATCCGTGATGGCTATTACCACATGATAGGTATACAACCTGAGTCCAGATACTACACAGTCTTTTAAACATACATTTTGTCATTGGGAATAGATCGTAATATATATATATATATTCTGCACCTCTTTGCACATTTTCTCAGAGATCAATCGAAAGAAGAATTTCCATGTCGGACGTGATATGGCTAAACAAATTTTTTTGAAAAATTCACTAAGACATTGAAAATACCCCCAACCCTTCCAGTAGTGGCCATGTTGGGAATTCATCAATCTACTCTTTTATTCAAACCACAAACTTTCGGTAAATACTTGTCAACTTTTCAAAAAAATTAATTCTACAGATTCACAAACTCCAAGTTATCACTATTAACACAGAAAATCATGTCCAGGATGGAAAAATAATGCTAGCATCGAAGAAATCTGGACTACTCACATGAGCTGGATGTCTCCTCAAGCCGCTGAACCGCCGGAGTGGAGGCGCATACACAGTTAAAAGGGATAACATCCGGTTCTTGTGATCAGCTTTCCCTCCTTCGATTGATCTCTCGGACGTGATAAATATCACGGACGTGATTCCTTCAAAATTACTTTCCCTGTTCTCGTATAGTGAAGGCACTTTGGAAGCATTTTATTACTCTTACACTACAGACCCTATGGCCACATTATTCAGTAAGTTTTGTACCAAGTTAGCACCAATATGGAGGAGTGGAGAGTGCTGAAAGCAACTCATCACATCCGTGATATCAATTGTGTAAAATCGATTTTTTTTCGTAATTTGGCTGGGAAAAAACCCTGTTGCAGTTGGCCTAAAATCATATACATATGTGAAAAATTGATGTATGTCCAGAGTTTTAAGTGCATGTTTGGGAAGTATACCATTAAAATATATTGTCATCAGGCTATGCCAAATATAACCTATAGCATTTGCTGAAAAAGCACACTTTTCTTTGAAATACACCTAAAAATTTGCGGAGCCTTAGAAATAAGGGAAAATACTACTAAACAACAGCCAATTTACATAACTTCAGGAAATAAATCAATTAGGGAAAATATATTAATAGTTTCCACAAAAGAAATAGTGCTAAACTTTAGAAATATCAAAAGGACATGCACTTTTTTGCTAATTTCTCACTTTGAAGTCCACAGATTAAAAAAAAATGCAGATAGACCAATAAAAGTAATGATTTTCTGAAAGGGCAGGTTGTTTTCTTTGCACAGAAAAAAAATAAATTAAAAAAATTCATTTATAATGAAATTATAGCCCATTAACCCCCAAAAAGTATGATTTTCACCAAAAGTACATTTTCTGGTGGAATGACCCTTATATGGCATGAGTTGTCTTCGCGGAATGATATCATGAAGCGGAGCTGAGTGATATCTGTAGTGGAAGACAACGAATGGTATATCAACAATCATATTCAAAGACCGGCTGTGGACGGATAAGGCACAGTCCCTGGGCCACACATTCATTGTTCTTCAAATGGCTTTCCACATGCGCTCGTTCATTGCAACTACTATCAAAATACACCTCCTGAAAGCTGAGATTCAGGGCTCTTCTGTGAATACAAATATAGGAGTAAAGGGGCAATATTTCCTTTAAATTGTCACTTTATTTAAGAAGGATTTGCCTGGGCCTATACCCTGCTTCATGGCCACTGCTCTGTCAGACACAGTATTTAAGTCATCCATTTGTTGATAGGTTCTGCCATTTTAGGTGCCAAAGCACTATTTTAGCCAATCAGAGGGAATCTTAGGCTTCACTTTAGTGCTAGTACAGAATCTCCATGACTAGAATAACCTGATCAAGCACCAATTTGAGAAACAGAAAAGCTCTTCACACAAAAATGAATAAATCAAACAGATAAGTACCTATGCCATTACAAAGAGCATACATAGAGGATCAATTTGATGTATTATATGCCATAGTTTGTTAGATGTATATGACCAACATCTTGGAATAACTACACTGAAAAAAATGAATTTATCAATTCTCTGATCTAGCTGGGGACTTTATATGCAAATTAGTTATTCCTATTTACAAGTGAAAGATATGCTTTGCTTTGTATGACATGATCTAGATTATAGAGGAGTATTATTTGAGTAATTTTTTGCAAACTTTATGCAGCATTTTTACAGATTTCACTATCAATATGCAAATTAACTATGACATCATCAATATACATGAAAATAAATATCTCCATTAGATTCAGCATGTAAACCCTGTATACCAAATACCATGACTCTATCATAGACCCTCCAGAGGTTACTAAACTCCTGATTATCGCCCAGGGTAAATACAAGTTCCGCTCGCGACTGGCTGGCCACACGACGACCACATGAACTGCAGTTTTCACATTTATAATTGGAGAAACTGAATATAATTTTGGATTTACATGTAGAAATAACTGAAATTTCCATTTCTGGCATCAGATTTCCAATTTGAAGATTTATAAAAACCGTTAAACTGTAATAATTGTGGGTTACAGTTCAAGGGTCTATCACCATACAACGTCGGCAACCAGCGAACACCGGAACTTGTAAATAGACCGAATTATGGGATACCTCAATAGGGCCTATGAATATCAGGAGAGTTATTGTACTAAATCTGTTCATCTGTGCTAATCATTATATGGTGCCATGCAGTCTACTGTTTTCCATATACTTGAGTTCTTAAAATTCAACCGTAATCTGACTAGAATTTCCTCTATAATTCTTGAACTACTTGGCCAATTTTCAAAATTAAAAAATCCCTGTGCTCCTCTCTTTCTACGCTATATCATCCATGCATTATTCCAATTATAAATATGAAATTCAATTTTTCATTCTCGTAGCTAACGTAAGTGACCTTAGGTCGACGTGAACTTCTACTGTTGGTGACCTGTCAGGCTTCAAACGTAAGTCGACGCATGGCAGAGCCATGGGGGCGTGCCGACCAGACCCTGACAAGACCATGTCGATCTACGGCAGCCTCACCTCAACACGGAGTGCCTTAAGTCGATGGCCTCTTTTGGGCTGAGCGGAGAAAAACCATTGCCAGGATTGTAGGGCTGATGGTGTAACCTAGCATAAATTTGATCTTCTAAAAACATCCATGCTGATGCCTCAGTGATAAGAAACAAACTTGTTTTTCAGTGGCCTGATAAAAAAAAAGTTAGCCCCCCTTGGAATTACCCCCAAAACTCTGCACCCCCCCCCCCCCCCCCACCCCACCCAACAGCCATAAATAATGAAGGAAACTTATCGGTATTGTTAGCTCATGCGATATTATGTAAGGTATTCATCCCTAATCCGTCCGTTCCCTCCATCGGAGGACAGGGCCTTATCTCAGCCCTTATACAATTTAACCATGGGAATAACATTAGAAAAAAATACTCAACAATCACCCCCGTAAAGTGACATTACTACGCCACGGCTGTGGCGTAGTGTTCTCGCCTGTGTACGCCGCTGGCTACTAATTCGGGTATA
Organism: Alentia gelatinosa; assembly: GCA_950022655.1. Classification (NCBI taxonomy): domain Eukaryota; kingdom Metazoa; phylum Annelida; class Polychaeta; order Phyllodocida; family Polynoidae; genus Alentia; species Alentia gelatinosa. The sequence continues at coordinate 75,981,728 of OX465581.1, forward strand.
TCTCCGCCGTGCCTCCTAGCGGATACCCTGGGGACCAGCGCAATTCTGATAATAAATTTTGAGTTATGATGATATTTAATGTCATCGAAAGGGGTAAGATAAATCCAGAACGGCACTCGAATCGTAAAATATGTATACAATACTCCACTCGTTTGGTTGTGCCATAATCGTCACTCGGCTTGGCCTCGATCAGTCGATGACGATTGCGGTCCATCCAAACTCGTGGAGTATTGTCTATTTATCTCACCCCGGTTTTTTCTCCATAGGCTTAACGTTAGGAACCTCGTTTGACCGCTACGCAATTCACTCAGCTTCGCTTCGTGGATTACTCTGCAGTCAAACTCAGTGGAGTACAGGCCAAGTTATTCTCATATCGTGGGTTTCCTTCTAAATCTAATTTAGTAATTACAAGATTTTCGATGCAGTTCTATATAGGGTATACTGGCTATATATTCTGTTCTTACCCCCCTCTTTTTGTCCCGTTTTAATGCTCTTTCGCGCTCTCAACTGCACCGAGCTATAAATAGAATCAGATTGAACAGTACATAAGCAGCCCCAGCCTACGGTGGGCAACAGTTCGCGACTGGCGCTCATTGTGATCGTGCATACTGCGGTGGTGTATAATCGAATTGGCTGTACCAGTGTACGTGTTACCACTATATCTGACTCTGGACTGTCGATGGTCTGTGCCTAAGCCTTCTCGTGGCATTGGCTTAACCCCATCTAAATTGTGGAATATTATAGGGATACTTCCAAACAAAAGGCGTGTTTAGGATTAAAATCGGAAGGTGAGTCATACCACATTTTGTCACTATGTTAGTTCGAAAATCCCACAATCCGCCATGTCTAGCACCTGCTTTCCCAAAATGCCTTGCGCCTCTGACGTCACAATCTAAATTCCTGAGCAATTGCTGCACCCCCCTCTAGGGCAAATTGAGGTGTGGTCTAAACGGTCGAAGTATTACTGGAGGTCTTTCAACAGCTTCTTCATTGCCTTGTCCATCGTTATATAAAGGTAAGAAATCCCAATATTTGTAGGAAACACCCTATAGCATCTACCAAGGACCATACAATTGTTAGTTTAGCGAATGAAACGGATATATTTGTCCACATAGCCAATGTCCGTTGTCCTAGATCCTGTTCCAGACCGGCAAAAATTGCCAGTATTTCTTGTTTTGACAAGCAACACAAGGGTCTTCTGACCGAGTTCTGTGGTAATTGTCCACATTTTCCTTTTCCTCAAAATGTCCATAGTCTAACCAGGATCAAATGGTGTAAAGTTATAGGGTTTTGGTTGAGTTATTTGAGGGTTTTCTAAGGAAGTCCTCCCAGGGTTTTGTTTCACTGTCCGCCATATTTGATGACATCACGAAGTTATTTATGGTCTCAGTGGGCTTGCTACAAGTAGTACTGTCAGCCGATGTTGTCGTAGAATTTCTCACAAAAAGACAATTGTAGTACAATTATAGGGTAACAAGAGTATGGGTGGTACTATTTCCTGATTTTTCTGTATACTGAAATATATAACTAAATGTTACACGGTCAGTCCCTTCACATTAGTGATGAGGAAGTCGAACGCCCCATAAAGTGGAAAGTAGCTTCCGACTGGGGTCTGACAGTGTTCGACTCCACCCAGTTTCCTCAGATCTTTCTGCTGCCTCTCAACTGTTTCATATGCGTGTGCTATTCTACAACTTTAAATGTGTTTACTCAAGGGGCCTATTCAAAGCATAATAACATGGTATGAAAACACTTTTTAATGGGCATGTTGGCAATTTATACACGGTTTTTGCCTCCCGTCGGTTGTCCTTGGGTGAGGCACTACGGTTAGATCTAGATGATCTAGTACCAGTGTCACAGATGAGACTGAGAAGGGATGACTACTCAGCCGACTTCCGCACTGGCATGCCAGCGTCTTGTTCAGTTTTGCATACGTTTATAATGTTACATGTGTTTTTTACATCTGTAATATCAACTAAATATGGATCTATTAATTTATTGTATACTGTACGAGTAATCTGATTCTTCAGGTTCATTTTTAAAACAGAGTTTAATCATATTTAATGCAGACCGGCCCTGGTATACAAAACATACCGGCATTCACAGCGAAATCAATCTCCTGCCTATACCCTACCCCTCAGGGTCTATATAGCCACCAGCATTTGACCGGAATCTGATGGATTGGATATTGAACATGGTATTCTCAGGTGCCACAGAGGAATACAAGTAAAAACGGCCCGAGGTAATATCGGCCCGCCCACCCCCCGGCGCCTCCCCACCAAGAACCCGGGAGAGAGGCGTCGGCGTGCGGGCGGGCTGTTGTCGGTCTTCCATCCCCAACAACGACTTGGAAAGTCATAACTCTGTGAATATTCGAATAAGTAACCTAGAAGCGCCAGGTGAAGACTAATAAACTGCTAAAGACATGAGGAAAACGATCAGCAAGTTTATATTTAGATTCATGATGGGGAATAAATGTTTATTTGCCGTTCCGCGTTCCGCCGCGAATGTCGGGCCGATATTACTCCGGACCGTTTCCACCTGCTACCCCACAGAGAGATTGTGTTTCGAGGATTTTTCCGGGGTTTTTTTGCGTCCCAATAGTTATCCATGAGGAATATCACTCTATATCTATGTAGGAAATAGATAATTATATAAAATCCGACCAATTTTGGTCTTAATTGAGGCCAGAAATTTTATAAGAATACCTGAAAAAGCACGCTCCTAGAACCTTAGCTCCCCCCCCCCCCCCCCCCCCCGGACATTGGGAATTTAATTCCATATATATTCTCAGTTGTAGGCTGAAATAAAACCTCTGCATTCAAGTGATTGCCCTTTTGTACTGGTAAACCTTGTGCCAGACCTTTAAAAAATATATTTAAGCTGAATTAAAGTATATGGCTACACCAAGGCCATTATTGCATAGATAAAGGAGTTTATGAAATATTCAGAAATAGGCTTCTTGTAGGTTCTAACCGCCCAATTAACTTAATTTATTCAACTAACCCAAATATATTGATCATGGTCAGTTACACATTCGCTATAAGACAGTAACTGAACTCATAGAATATGGATATGATGGATGGGAAAGTCAAATGAATGATATATAAAGTATTGTCCCGTATTGTTTAGCCGATTGATAGGTGCCCGTCTTTTGAGTCTTCTACAATCCTCGCAAACTTTGTAGAAGTGGCTTTGGTTTCAGGTATTAATACGTGTTTATTATTCCAAAGCCTCAAATCCCCGTGTTCTGGGCAATTTCTTGTGAATTGATTTCCCTCGATTTACACATGTATACGTTTATGCAGCAGTCCTTGTTATTATTTGAATTACCGGAAAGAGCATCGTTGATGTATATTTGAAATAGATTATATTTATGCCTCTTGATATTTATACATATAGAGTAGAAACTAAAATGCAGAGCCCTTTCATGGCATTCCTTTCTGGGCAACGCCCTGCTGTGGCGGTTGCACTAGTGAAACCCTTTTTGGTGTAGAGATAAAGCTTCAGGCGACATGAACATCTCATCCCTGGTCTCAAAAACTGTGTACCACACATTCCTGTCTTGCCTAGAATTTCAGGGTCCCAATTTCAGTTGTGAGGGATAAGTTTATACTCTCTAAACTCGTAACCGTGATATAACCTTACTCAACTGCCACTCCTGATTACTGAGAAATTAGTGGAAATCGTGTATATTTCTGTGAAAGCTGTGTCGGTGGCTTTCTTTATGAAGAGAAAACTATAGTGTTTCTGCTAATACAGAAGTAAGGATGGATTGTGTCACAGTGGAGAGTGTGGTAGCAAACCAATATCATTTCTTTAGTTATACTTACATTATTCAGAGAACATTTTCATTAAGTGCATCAAATTCTGTTTAGAACGAGGCTATGTGTATTCTTGTCGACCGCTACCAAAAAAGAATCCATCATACTGGTTTAATTTGGTGGGTCTAACATTCAGATCGGACTTGAAGTTCTTCAGATGTATATAAAGTCTAATTGAAAAAATTGCACGTTAAACTACCCAAACAAACAAACTTCAGATATATATATATATATTTCGACGCTGAATCTTTATGTGCGTTTCGACTGTTATCAGGTTGCCGGAAACACATTCTGAGTCTGACGTAAAGGTACATAGTAATGGAATAATTTTGCATCTTTGGGACTGTTTGAGGCGTTGTTATGGAGTAGACAATATTATGACAGTACCCGAGCATATCTTAGCAGTCCGGTCTAGCAGAAAGCAATTCTTTTGATCACACCCACCGTCCACCCTTTATGTATGAAAGCATTGAATCCATAAGCCAGAGGCAAGACTGAGCAGTCTTCTACCGAATGACGGCCTAATTCTACAGTAGAACGTTAATACATATACATATGATAGTAGGTTCCATGGATGTTATAAATGTTTTGAATTTACGATTTTTCCCTCAGCCCCGACTTTCATCCCTGTTATGGGATACACATGCACAAAAATGCCCTGTAATTACGTACGATATTGCAATCATTGTACAACACTTATTTATAAGATGAATGTGTCCGCCATTTAGGTCAAATTTGGGGAGGGAGGAAGTCCGTATTATGTAATCTAGAGAGGAGAGGAGATTGCAAGGGGTGGAAACCAGTGCCTTCCTGGCACCTGTGCCTTGAAGATTCCCTTTTAGAAAAAAAATATAATACAAGTTAGCGAATCCTCGTCTATATAGCCTCTCTTCACCTGACAAAGATAATCTATACTAAAATTGGTTTGAAGACTTGGAACCTGGCTAGACTGAACTGCACTCTATGGCAGCAAAAAAGGTTTAAAGGCCTTTACCTCCAACCAGCTTTGGTGAAGCAGCTTTTGCCTTCGAAAAGGTGGCAAGTCAATTCTGATTCACAAAATCCCATCAGTTTAAAAAATGGTGACTGGCTTTAAAAATGTGAATCTTAAGAAACAAAATTCCCCTTCGGCTTCTTGTCAAGATTTCACTAGGGACATGGTTTTTACCTCTGTGATATATATATATATATATATATATATATATATATATATATATATATATATATATATATATATATATATATATATATTTTTCTGTGACATTATTTTTGGACATGTTTGGTTAATCGTGTATGTGTTTTCACGACAAATTGGAAATTTAACGATTCTTTCTTTCTTTTTACAGATAGCAGTATGGCTGCTATACGGAAGAAGCTAGTTATCGTAGGAGATGGTGCTTGTGGAAAAACCTGCTTACTCATTGTGTTCAGTAAAGACCAGTTCCCAGAAGTATACGTGCCCACGGTCTTTGAGAACTATGTTGCGGATATAGAAGTCGATAGTAAACAAGTAAGTACAATTTGTATTATACTGCTATGTTATTTCAGTTGCAAAAGATATCTTATAGAGGTTGCCTCTCGTGGACCTACATGGAACTTCCAACTATTAAATCGATTTTTTATTTATTTACAGTTCATTTCTATATAATTTACGCGATGTCATTGTGTTTTGGCTGGAATATTTGTTACCGTTTAAAACTGTTTAATATACCAATACTACCATCTGTATTGAATCCTGATCTTCAATGGTGTTTTCGTGGTCCATCTTGGTACCTAAATCCTCGTGTTATTCAACGTTGAAAAATAACCTTGTTGGTCCTTCCTAGTCCAATTTAAGTTTGTTCTTACCAAGTCACCTACCTGTTATGGGCAATAACATCTGAAATTGCTGATCTACACTCACTATGCTGAGTCCTCCGCGAAAACCTTTATGCTGAGCACTTGCGGTATTTTGACCATCGTCAACACCCACTTTGTCCCTTGAACGTGAGTGGGCTTTTCATGTTGTCTGACCTGGCCAGATGGCCATGACCCATATTATTCTTGGTGAGTGAACCTTTCGGTCTAAGCACGGCATGGACTAGCCATATACGGCAGTCAGATTGTTTGGCTTTTCCCAGGCCCCACTAACCACATCCCCGAGCCCTTGTTTGAGTTTTCTTAGGCTTAGGTATATGAACTCATAGAGAAATTGCTTCATGTAATTCTCCAAACTTTACATGAAGCGATGATGAGGATTTATACAGATACATGGGGATTTATGTGAACATCACTTCAGATTTATAAATAGATATAACTTGACGTAAACCGAATTTCATGTTGAAATGTGAAAATGCATGCAGTGTAAATGTAATAACAGATAATTCACATATATTAGTTGGGTTCTTACTCGTTTAATAGGATATATACATATATAAATATTGTATTATATAAGGAGAAATGATACTCGGCTCCAAGAATTTGCTTGAATATTTAAGGCAGATGTCACACTGATAATAAGAAAAAATACATGAACAAATATAGTCTTATGAAGGCGTTGGTAATGGGCAATTTGGGACTTTTGATAAAGATTTGCCATTTTGATACTGGAGGGCAATATCATCGATCTAAGGTCCCCCTATACAAATTCTCCATAGATAATTACATAATTCAAGAATATTTGAGTTTCCATATCTATTCTTGTATATGTATCCCCTTCAAATCAGTATGTAATGCGCAGAGTACACAATTTTGTAACATAGCATCGATAATCGACAGTATAGCACTATGGAACCACTTGCGGGACTAGTTTGATGTGTCCATTTTCGTACATCCTTTTTCAGCATCAATGGTCACGCCATCTAGTGTTAAATTCTGTAGCAAAGCGCCTATAAATTGATCGAAAAGCATGGATACATTTTGAATAAAATATAGATTGAAGGTTTTATATGCATGACCTAGTAATGAGTTTTGATACAAGAACAGTTGTTAAGAATGCTTGGTAAATAACGTGAAATGCTCAAATAGGTGTAAATTATCGTGATTTTGCATCGGTGTGTTGGAATTGAAAGTTAGTTCATACTATTAACGGATTACTTTCAACAGTCAATGTTCGCATTTGATGGAGAGAAAAAAAAGCGTGACGGTTTAGAATGTAATGTCCTAGATGTAGATAACAATGCGTGTCTTTAGAACTGATTAGGGGATATTACTTGGTGAAGTATTCCGTTGTGCGTGTGAAAAGTAAATAATTACCATATGGCCTTGAAATTAAAGTTATTTTAACCCTGGCATTTGTTACATTACATTAAGGGTGACCGTAAAATATCACTCAATACTATTTCATACAAATAAATTCCTCTATTGTGAATTATCTGACAACAATTATATCAAGTTTTGACCAGTTACAACATATCTCATTAGGTGATAGGAGGAGCGCTAAACAAAAACATCAAATATATTTACAACCTGGAATTAGCGTTATTTTGGTATATTGTACATACAGATTGTCGCCCAGCATATCATAAGTCAGAGCAAGCTATTGCTAGTAATTTGGGTTTTTGTGTAAACGTCCATAATTAAGTCTACAATAAATATAGGACAAAGTGAAAGAAAGTGAGGTAAGGACAACAGCAAATTTAAAAACCAAACTCACGTTATCCATTTTTTTTAAAATCAGTTAATTTATCGGAGCGTTGAAAATGCAAAATCGTGCTTATTTTCGATCAATATCGGCATTACCATCGTTATAATTATGCAATATATTTGGGGCTGTAACCCTCAGTGGTATTGTAAAACCTCATTGCCATAGCAATAAGGAAAGTTTACTCTAATAGGTTGAATATGAGTTATGCAATTGTTTTTTTTTTGTTTTGAAAAAGTGTTAATTGACAAAATCCATTCGCCATTACTTAGGCGTTCTTCCATGAAATAGTCACTAAATACTACAAAACTTCAGGGATGCCAATTTTCACTTGATTCAATGTTTATACTCAGCTCTAGATGTATGCATATGTTCTTGTCAATGAATATATATGTATTCTTGTCAATGAATGTTGTACTTTATCCTACCCCTCATATAAATCTCCATAGACTTACCATGGTGTGGCTGTATAGCCATTGTTATGCTATAAAATATTTATATGTCACTAAACATGAAGATAAAAACATTTGATGGGGTAGGATAATTTCATATCATTGTTTATATGGCATGGGTTGTCTTTGTGGAATAATTTCATGAAGCAGAGCTTAGTGATATCAGTAGCGGAAGACTATGAGCGCCATGTAAACAATTATGAAATCTACGGACTTTGCTTGATAAATTTCTTATTCAGAAGACCGGCTCTGGCTCCTGGCTTTTATATTTGCAATAGAGCTCGGTGGCCAAGTGGCAGGGGTGTTCGCCTCGAGCATGGGAGGTCGTGGGTTCAAACCCTGGTCGGGTCATACCAAAGACTTACACAAAAATGGTACCCACCGCCCATTCGGTTAAACATCCGCCATTAGAATGAGGGGTCGGGGCAAGGGCCTGAGTGGAAGAACGGCCGTAGCCGAATTCGGTGATTGTGAACATACAATATTCCCTAATAAAAAACTGCCCCAAAAAAAAAAAAAGTGTTGGACAAGATTTAGAAAAACATGTATACCAGATAAGCGTTGATAGCGCAGTATTTATCTTTTGATGTGGAGGCGGTGAACATAGAGTATACATAATATAATTTTGTTGTCTATAATTTGCACATTAACTCGGAAAAGACAAAATATGAAGTAATATTTACCGAATTTGTTGCATAACAAGTTAACTAGGGTATTTCTAAATGCTAATTCAGTGTCTAAGGAAAGACGATAGCTTCTGTTAATTTTCGAAACCGCGTTATATCAAGCCGGTATATGGGAAATGTTTGAACTATTGAATGAATTTTATATGAGTGGGGGCTTCCTCCCATTCTTTTCTCGTTATAGTTTTCTAGTATGATATTATCGGTTGGGTAACATAAAAATCTGTGGTTAAAATGTCCTCTTTTCTCAATATTTATTCTTCATTTAGCAATTATATCATATAATGAAAAGTCAGGCCACTAGGTCCAGTCCGTAGAAATATTCCACTGATATTATCTCATCAGAGCACAAACAGCAGTAGGTTGTGATAGGTCAATGGTCAAGAGGGCCCTCATGTGGCGTGTATGTGTCGTGATGTATTAAGGTTAGAGCTAGAGTAACGATGTTTTTATCAAGACAATACCGTTCACTCCATACTCAGACGGTTATGTCACCAGAACACCTTACTTTTAACCTCTGAATATATTTAGAATAGTACATGATAAAGTAAAAAGTAAATCACGAAACTAATATACAGAAAAGCACCATACATCAGCAAGTCTCTAGAATTGTGGCTTGTATGATATGTATATTCCATACAGATACAGTTCTGAATCCATTCAGGACGGCTAGATCTGGCTTTCTTCCGTTCCCTAGCAACCGCTGAATAATTATACTTATTAATGGATAATCCTTACCAAATATGGACGAATGTAGATGTACTTGATAGTAGGTCAGATCAACGAGATTCTCTATACTAGTTGGTCAGATACTAAACGTCTCTAACGATAATTGTTTGGCTATATTGTAGAGGGAAAACAATATCGTTTTTTCATTAACTCACCTGGAAATGACTGATAATTTAGTATACCTGACCATGAGAGCAAAAAGGAAGTGCTGTCATCATTTAGCATTTAACTCTAGTTGTATTGAAATTCAACTATATACCCCATATTCTGTTTAGCTTAATTTCTCGCAGGTAAAGTTTAAAAAATAATTATAGTAACATCCTAGCAGTTCTTTCAGAGCAAAGGATATTTGTTCATTTGCTCTTTACTCTACCCCCCCCCCCCCCCCTCCAAATAAATAGGGAGGAACTTGTATCTGTATGCTGGAATACCCAGATAATTATACAACCTCAACAGCAATGCTTACATATCCCTTAAATGCAATGGCATCACGCCAAGTCTATTTGTGTAGTGTCTTTGTCATTTGTCATTTGTCACTGTCACATCTGACAAAGCAGTGTCTGTAAGGCCGGGTAGGGTTTTAGTACATACCGCCAGGGGACGGATCTTTTCAGGCCAATTATGATAATTTCAATTTTGATCACGTGATAAAACACGTGGTCTTTGACATTATTTTATGAGTATTTCAAAATCGTAAGGCTAATATTATACCAACATCCTGTGAAAATTTCATCATTATTGATCAATTATTGACAAAGTTATTAAACATAAACTATGATTTTGTAAGTCTTAGAAAATGATGCCTTAAAGCATCATCCGGACACACACGGCGATGCCTTAAGGCATCATCCGGCCATGGGCGGCGATGCCTTAAGGCATCATCCGGCGCCAAAGGGTTAAAAAAGAGAAAACAAAATTGGTGGCCGTGTGAATCCGGTGAAGTGAGATCCAGTTATGAAGCTAAGATTGGAGCCATTGAAATAATGCTGAAGTGACATTGAATTATGAAAGGTTCTCTCGATAAAGGCAGTATTGGAGAACGATAACTTGCTATGTATTGCGATGCAATGTGGCCCTTTTTGGAACGATGCCTTTTCCTTTACCATAGAAAACTGATCTAAAACGTTTGTACTTTTTTAATAAACCGAGGCATCCAAATGAAACCTTAAAAGATAAAAGTGTCGGGTCTGAAATTGTTCTTCAGAACCTCCCTGGTTGTTAGGGCTATAAATTGGCTTACCTGAACAGGACCATAATTTTACCGGCCAATAAATAACCAATAATTACGGCGGGTATTAATGTATAGTCCCGGCTGTAAAACATAAAGGAATGTTTAAATTCTTTAGAAAAGTCACACTATGATGTGCAAATTTTTCGAAGATGTTACATAAACAAATATTTGTGATTAGGAATCACTAAGGGATTTGTAATCAAAGCTATTTCGCTTTTATGTCAGGACTGTTGCTAGATATATTTTTATCGGGAACTTTCTTTGACACCAAAAGACCATTGATAATTTCCATTTTCTGCATAAAAACTTATACAACCCTTCAGTCTGTGAATTTTGATGCTGAAATATTGCCCCCCCCCCCCCCCAAAAAAAAAACAAAAAAAAAACAAAACCAACAACAACAACAAAACAAACAAAACAACAACAACAAACAAAACAAAACATCTATCTTATCCTGACTGTCAAACAATTATACGTGGTTATTTAAGATTAATTATTATTATGTGTAATAAAAGGCTTGTCTCTGATATTAAGTTGTAGTCTATGAATACTAATCTAGTTAATTTCAGAATTACAATGACTAATGATATGTTCCATTGTTTCAGGTTGAGTTGGCACTATGGGATACAGCAGGTCAAGAGGATTATGATCGTCTCAGGCCCCTCTCCTACCCAGACACAGATGTCATCCTAATGTGTTTCTCTATCGATAGCCCAGACAGTCTGGAAAACATCCCTGAGAAGTGGACACCTGAAGTCCGGCATTTCTGTCCGAATGTACCTATCATCCTTGTAGGTAACAAAAAGGATCTGCGCAATGATGAAAACACAAGACGTGAACTAGCCAAGATGAAGCAAGAACCGGTCAAGCCAGAAGAAGGCCGTGCTATGGCTGAGAAGATCAATGCTTTCGGTTACCTAGAATGCTCTGCCAAAACAAAGGAAGGTGTTCGGGAAGTCTTTGAAACAGCTACTCGGGCTGCCCTGCAAGTTAAGAAAAAGAAGAAGAATAGGTGTCATATTTTGTAAGAGAAAGTCCTGGAGGTAATGAGGGAGACGCCAAAACTTCTGGTAGATATCACAATTTTATACAAGCAACCTGAACTAGATGACGACCAGACTCCAAGGGAATGTGAAGTTGTGATGCATTGATTAAGCTGGTGTTGAAGGAGATGTTGGTGTTCTAGTTAAGTAGATAATGGTATGCAGCTCTGTGTCCCTACCTTTTCTTACCCTTTAGCGCTCTGCAACACAATAACCTTAACTCTGTTGTGAGGAAAGAAATTTGAATTTAATGCCTTTCCAGAAGGCCCGATTTTCCAAGGTGTGAATCATCTATGTAAAAATTCTGGTTTCAGCCCGAGTGTTTCATTGATCTACAACAGAGGAGCGCTTTGTATAATGTGCTTTTGGTGATTTCTGACTCACTTCATCTGTTGCTCTTGTGTCAATTGGCCGTCAGCCTTTCTGACACCCAATATGATGAGTGTGATGGGAACCTTTCACTGCATGGTATGTCAGTCTTGTTCACAGAACTCTTTATATTGTTTGATTACTCAGTGACATTTGTTGTCTCTGGGCTATAACACCATTAAGTCGTTGGAGGAAACTCCGACGCATGGCTGTACGATATGATGTGATGATGTATCTGAGCCTGATCTGTGCTAATTGTGGTCTGCCATTTGCTGTTAGTGTATTGTAATTTCCATGTGGCCAGTCGCACGAAAGTTATATACTGTAGGTAAGCTTACATGCATATTGTCTGTGTCACAAAACTGTTCCAAATCTGCTAGGAACTATGAATACAAACCAAATGCATACTCCACATAACCAATAATACATATATACACATATATATGCATGTTTGTTTAGATATGTGCGCAGGCCACCCGCAAGCAATGGACTTTCTTACAAATGTAGAAAGCATATGCAATATAAGGCGAAGCTACTACGACCATAACTTCGTAATTAATACTGAAATTGAGTCGGTTCCTGTTAGTTTTCCCCATTATACCATTATTTTCCAGCATTCCAGTTGAAAACCCCACCTGTCACGTATGGCGTATGATAGAGTTAACCTGTACTGGTGCTTTTGTGTCTTTGAATCAAGCTCTTTAATGAAAAAAAATACATGAAAAATACACAAAAAAAATAACAGGATATACGCTCATTGATATGAATGTACCAACAGTTTGTGACCAGTCAAAACACTTGCATATATATAATATATATATATTAACGACTTTAATGAGAATTGTATCTTGTCTTTACACAAGAATAAAGTGTTGGAAATAGCTTTCCTAACATTCCTAACAAAGAAAGGGCTCTAAGGATAAGGTAGTAATCGAGGAATGAGAGAATAACCACCAACTTGCCTGTTGAGAATGTGATGCCAGGAGGGCGTCTTACCAGTCTTTGTAAATAGATGTAGTACACTGATATACCAGTGCCTGTCTTCTGTTTTGATACATAGTGTAACATGAAAGATCCATCTCATTGTATTTATACTTTGGAGAATGTGTGATACCTCGGTGCTCCGAAGTAGCAGGGAACTTCTCGCAAGACCACACGCATAGAATGTCCAATTTATTGTGTAGTACACCCAAGAAGTTTCATTGCTGGTAAAATAAGACTATTGAACAAAATGAATTTATGTCTATCTGTGTATACTGATCTAATCGACAGGCTTAACTGTCCCATTTCTAGTGGGTGTATTCAAATTATAAATACTATACGATCATTTGACTTGATAAGTCTTTCGTCTGTTATATTTTCCACGCTAATTAATTTCATGTATATCTTATTTTTCATGGAGGTTTTTTTCTGATCAGTAGGTCCTAGGCATTAAACAGAAACGCGTGGTAACCGGTATATCAGATGCGAAACAAACCAGTTATATGTAATTTATTATTACAAGAACTGCTGTATATTATAACGGTCCAGAGTCCTTTGATCACAGTGTTGTAAACCCAGATTGAATCTTTTAATGTAATCACGGGACGATAAGAACGGCCATGAGATTGATGCAGTCGTCCAAGTGATTGTCCCAAATGGTGAACAAGATACCCTATACAAAAAAGCCGTAACCTGGAACCCCTTTGTAAAGGGAACTAGCTAATAATGTACCTCTCCCAACCTTTGCATTGTTGCACCAGCCGTTGAATGCTCATGTAATGGATAATCACGACCAAAGATGGACGAATGCAGATGTACTTGACAGTAAGCCAGGTACAAAACACCTCTAACAATACTGTTTTAGGGTATTTTACATGTTTTACCTGATTTCCTTTTACCTGTTTTGATTTTTAGAACTGCATGTAACAGGAAGAATGCCTTCCTGGATCGCGATAGGTGGTAATCTGAATTCAGAAAGTACTACTTTGTTTGCGGTGTTTGCAATGGCCAGATATGGAGAGTATACAAACTGTTGTGTAGTAAACCTAGTGATTTTTCTTACGAAAATAAAGGGAAAAATGTTCCAGGTTAAATCGTTGTTCTGTATTGTTAGTTCTGCTACTTTGTGGTTTTATTATTTACATCTTTCCTATTAACTGTGGTTCAGTCGTTATGATATTCACGGGTATGAGAAAGGACTTGAATAGCACGAGTCTTAAAATGGGTCAGAATTATATACATTCTACTGATTGTCAACTACACTGAAGCGAATAATCTTACGTACACTTAACTAAATAAGTAGAATTCTTTCTGAACAATTCCACAGCTTCGTAATACGACTAGGTAATATCACTAACAACTATAACTTATTTATGCATTTCTTTGCTGAAGTGACTGGTCCTACTTTTAATCTGATCTTTAAAACTAATTGCAATCTCCCTCATTCATTCGGTGCCCACTGTATGTTGACTGATAAAAACTTGTCCGTTTGCCTGTAAAGTTCTCTGCGCGATGCGATAGAAGTTACGACCTTTGCCCCTTCTATTCTAATTAATCTAGGGAGAACGTAACGTAGGAGGCCATGTATATACAGGCGACAGCATAACAGTGCAATAGAAACCTAACCATATCCATACGCAGGTCAAAGTCGCATGCATGGAAATAATGCTATTCTAAGAGAAAATCAAACCAAACCAAAACTACTTGCATTCAGATCAATTATCCGTCAATGTTTTGAACAAGTTTGGTGGTCCTGGTTTGATTCATGGGACAATCAGGAATACAATGTATATTTTAATGTACTTATCATCGTGTTGAATCATTTATTGAAGGTTCATGATCAAAGATGTCTAAAGAATTATCACTACTGTTTACCGCTTTCCTGTCCTTGTCTCAAAATTATATGTACACAAATTTTAGATAACTGGAACAAATTGCTGCGTTCTATTTAGTTTTACAGTGGGACGTTCTTTAAATTCATATATTAAAGGCTAATGAGCTCCCGGGTCGAGGCAAAATTGAAAATGTCTATCCTACTTTTACCCTGACCATGGAACGGTGTTAAGCTGGATTTGCTTTAGAAATCAAAATTTCCTTTACTTGTGTCTCCAAAGCTAAAAAAGTCAATTTGTCCTGCCAAATATGATTAATGCAAGAGGTTTGAATTAACATAATTCTATGAAATGTGAATGGAGAAAAGATTGTGATATTGTACAATCTTTAGACTTTTAAAGTGATAAAAGCAGGTGTGCAGTTATGAAGGTTAGTGTTCCACCAACTAAGTGCTTGCCCTGGCCGACGCTCTCATGGCTTCGCCGTCAGATTTGGCGTGTTGCCGGTGGTGATCTGCTCGGTGGAAGAGTGTGGTATGTGTCCCAGCAGTGCTGAGCCACCTGCCGGCGGTGCTGGGTCCTCATTTTTTGTAGAAAACTGGCGACGGTCCGAGGAGCGCTGGCCTGCCCTAATGCCCCAAAACCCTGTTCCTCCACCCACCCGGCGTAAAGTTCGGAGCTTATGTCAACACCTTGTACACCGCTGGCCAAAAATGACCACTGGCACAAAACTGACTCAATAGATTTGTACCGCCTCTGAGCCACGGCCATCCGGTGCCCGCCGGGTGTTGTGTGTGTCGCAGTCGGTTGGCTAGAATAAGATGGATTGGTGGAAGAGCGTAGAAAATCTGCACATTTTCTGTGGGCCGGGTGGCCGGCCTCGGCGGTAACCACCGGCAGGAGGGTGGCAGAAGCATAGCTGGTGCAACACTCACTGAATTGAGAACAAAGGGTAATGGACATTTTTCTGGTCCTGAGTTTAGATTTATACAGAGATTGCAATTTTCCATGGAAATCCTTGTTTTCATTTCCAGTTTATAAACTTAGCACCCCTTCCCCTCTCATTTGGAAATCCTGGATTCACCCTTTATGTGGCTCAGGTATTTGTGTATAAAATAGTTATGAGAGAAAATGTGGCACTGTTTTATTCATGAGTCCGAAGAAGGGAAATCTTACAGGTAAGCAGTCGTTACAGAGGTCAGGGAAATATCAACATTTTTCTACTGACAGAAACACGACAAGTTGAATGACAGGGTCATAGGCTTAAGTATATGTAGTTGAATATCAAAATTGCACCCCTTAAAAAAGGAAATCCACTATTTCATAAAAGCTGGGAGATAACCTAGACTGTATATCTCTGGCAACCATGGTAAACATAAGTTCTTTTCATTCATGTAGGTTGAGCTGGCACTATGGGACACAGCAGGTCAGGAGGACTACGATCGTCTCCGGCCCCTCTCCTACCCAGACACAGACGTCATCCTCATGTGTTTCTCTATTGATAGCCCAGACAGTCTGGAGAACATCCCTGAGAAGTGGACACCTGAGGTGAAACACTTTTGTCCTAATGTACCCATCATCCTGGTCGGTAACAAGAAGGATCTACGAAATGATGAAAACACAAAAAGGGAGCTCATGAAGATGAAACAAGAACCAGTCAGACCTGAAGAAGGTCGCACAATGGCGGAGAAGATCAATGCCTACAGCTACCTTGAATGCTCGGCAAAGACCAAGGAAGGTGTAAGAGAAGTTTTCGAGACAGCCACCAGAGCTGCACTGCAGGTGAAGAAGAAGAAGAAGGGTGTTTGTGTGATGTTGTAACTGTTCTAAATCAACAGGAATGCAAAGAGATGATGACCAAGAATAAAGAGAAAGTGCACGGGACTGGGGTAGAATGTAGACTGTTCCATGATGGAGCCGTCCTGCTCTCTGCTTTCCCCGCTCCCGTGGGATGGTGCAGGTGTGACAGAATTACACGATTTGCGGAATGATGGTTTTACTTTGATTATATTAGACCAGGGAACTGGGCAACCCGATGCTCCTCTTACTGACTTCTCCTTTGCGTTTTTGTTTTCGTAATGTATATTAAACCATTTGTTTGTGTAAAGCACACCTAGACCTCTCCTCTGAAGACCTCCCGGGCAATCGCCCTCTGTTACTACCGTTATATCTTCGACCACAGCTTCAATATCTAAGCATTCGGGAGGCCGCTAACTTTTCGTTACGTATGATAACCATTCATACATTATTCATTCCCAGTATGTTACACTTTTCTCAACAGAGATCTTCACTTTGAAGGTCAATGTTTGTATGTTTTAGTACATTGTGTATGTCAAGAGATGTGATGTTTCACAGTTCGTGTGCTCCTTTTCCCTCTATATATCACCGCCTGGAAACAAATATTCTTTATTTTTGGGTGATCATTACAAAAGTACACGTTTCCTTTCGCCGTGACAGTGTGTCTGTATATATAAAAACAGATTGCATGGACTCCTTGATTTTTGTTCCTCGGTGAAAGTTTCTCTAAATTAGCCAAGTCAAGGAAGGGTCGTATGGAAAAAAGTCAGTCGTCCTGACTGACCTCTGTATTTCACGATGAAACTTACAAAGAACCTAAATTAGACCGTGATATTCTGTGTTATAGCACTTCAAATTGTAATCCCAGGCATCCAATTATTCTGAGTGGTAAACAACATGCTAAATAGGTACCAATAAGGAACGAAAATATTTCTATATTGCAATCTCGCTTAAGACTGACAAATTGCCTAGAGAATGAGACTGACAAATTGTCTAGATAATTGGTCCTATGTAGGTTTTATTGTGAAGGCGAGTCTTGATATATATGTCTGTGTTGTCGTCTATAATGTAGCAACTTGCAGCCTATTCACTGTATGTTATCGCATATTTGCGCAAAACATTTCAAGTGTGCGTTACAGTGTTTTTAACCGCATCATTTACGACTATACGAAAAATGATTTGGTACCGGTACCTGAAGCGAAATATGATACGTAGGTCTTAGTTGTATGAATGTTTTAATATTTAGACGAAACTCTGAATGAAATGTATCTTTAAGTGTGCAATTACTGATTTTATAAACCTTAATAGACTTACAATGTTCTCCAAAGTTGTATTACGATACGCATTCAATTATTCTTTGGTAACATGGTGTGCGAAGCTCTTTATCATTTAGTGCGACACTATTGTAGTATAGGCGTGAATAATGTTGGTAGCCGAGTGTTGAACACACATGCATGTGGACAATTTACTGATAGAGGACAGGGCACACCATTGGACCAAAGGTTTATTGATTAATAAGTTGGGCTTTTTGTAACAACTATCATTCTATTATTCGGGATAATATCTTTTATTGATTTTTTCTGTGATTTTATCAAACTTCTGAAAATCCACGAGCGCTTAGTTCCCATTTGTGAACACAAGAGCCAGTAAGTGTTACAAGCGGTCTCATAGAAACCCATACGAGACTGCATACTTGAAGTACAACAAAACATGCAGCGATTATGACATCACACATCGACGTATTCTATGCTGCATCTCTATTAATATAGCTGGATAATGAAACACATTACATAATAAACTATTCTAAAAGTGATTTCTTTGTCTGTTATTTTTTATATATTGTGCTCTAATGGAAACCAAGTTATTAAATCGATTAACTGTTGGCATATTGATCAATATACACGTATGTCAGCCAAGGCCTTGCTCTATAAAGGGCTGATTCCACCAACACGATGGATTTTTTTTTTATATATCTTGTACTATCTTACAATGTCACGATATGTCGTACCTCCGTTGTCGCAAAACGTAGCTGTGCTGTGTCAGGTGTATGTTTTGGTGCTCCACCACCGCGACACCTCAAAGACACATCACAACAAATGGGCACATTATTATTCAAACCTAGCCCGATTTAGCAAGACACCCAAATCGTGGCTTATCTTGCTAGAACTCGTGTGTTGGTGGAATTACCACTTTACAGTAGAATGAAGGCCGATTATTTGTTTTTATGCAGTTCACAGCTACATAGGACAATCCTTACTGATAATCGGCTAGTGGTCGCAGTAGTATCACCTCTGATTCTTGATTATTTCTTACACTAATCACAATGCATAAGTGACATTGGTTTGGTTCAGAGGCAACTTCCATATTTTCAGTTGGGTTTTGTTGCTCATGACACAGGGAAGAATTGTTTGAGTCAATACCAGATGTGGTACTTCCTCAATAAAACATAATTTTCTAAATTTCAGATAGAATTTTATAATCTGAGTGTGCTATACACTTTCTTAACATCAACACTTATCTTTAGTAGCAGGTGGACGGTTAATCTTTAGGTTATGGCTATAACCTACTGTAGTACACTGCTTGTAGAGTTACTAGGTGACCTGACCACATTTTTGCACAGTACATATAGGGATATGATTTCTGTTTTGGAAAGAAGGTTTTATGGTGGAACAATGCCTTACAGTTTTAATTTTTAGCATTTTGGCATGGATTTGAAAAAAAGGGCGGGGGGACTTTTTTAGTCACAGGTCCATTTTTAAAGCGAATAGCAACTCGTGGTAAAACGGCCACAATGGCCTGCACTGCCACCTTGTAGAATAAATTGTAACTAGAGTCACTTGACCTCTAGGTCATGTTTCTGGGTCAGTGGGTTTGCTGGGTCTCCCTGCCGCTGCTCGCACGTGCATACACTAGTTTGACTGCATTAGACTTAGTATTATTATAAACTCTACTGGTGAGTAAGAACTGGTGACTAAGAACTGGTGCGTGAGGACTGATGGGTGAGGACTGGTGAGTGAGTACTGGTGAGTGGGTACTAGTGAGTGAGGGCTGGTGAGTGAGGACTGGTGAGTGAGGACTGGTGAGTGAGGACTGGTGAGTGGGTGGGTACTAGTGAGTGAGTACTGGTGAGTGAGTACTAGTGAGTGAGTACTGATGAGTGAGGACTGGTCAGTGAGGACTGGTCAGTGAGGACTGGTCAGTGAGTACTGGTGAGAGAGGACAAGTGAGTGGGTACTAGTGAGTGAGTACTGGTGAGTGGGTATTCAGAGATGTCAGTTTTCCACTTTTCCGTGGAAATCCACTTTTCCATATTCAGTATATGTAATTTCTTTCCTTACGTCAAACAAATATGATATGGATTTAGCCTCAGTAACACCAATAAAACAGTGGTATGAAACTCCCAACAGACCCTCAGCCCCATGCCATGACAGACAGGGACATTTTATCCATGTTTCCCAGTCTCTCTGTGGCAGAAAAATCCACATTAAAAATATTTCCACTTTTTTCCCTGACCCCAACTGACATCCCTGGGTATTAGTGAGTGAGTACTGGTGAGTGAGTACTGGTAAGTGGGTACTAGTGAGTGAGGGCTGGTGAGTGAGGGCTGGTGAGTGAGGACTGGTGGGTGAGGACTGGTGAGTGAGGACTGGTTAGTGAGGACTGGTGAGTGGGTACTAGTGAGTGAGGGCTGGTGAGTGAATTAATTTGTAACCTCATTACCATGTTAGAGTTACTGTTTTAACCCTCTTACAGCATTACCATTTCTAACTGCATTACCATTTTTAACTGTGTTACCACCTAAACCGGTAACCTTATTACCAGGTTAGAGTAACAATTCTAACATGTTACCCATTTAATTAGGATGGCTTTAAAACTCTCCCTGTATACTTGGGCAACTAAGAAAATAGTTCCCTTGGTAAGTGGGAATAGTTAATTACCCGAGGTACTTATCAGTACTGAAGGAGAATTGATGTTCCTACAAGCCTAGGTTACTTTTTCAAGTGCCCTAGGATAACAGGGACCCACCTGCCTTCCCCATCTACCTACGGACACCGTAGGGAATTGCCTTACGGCTACTTTTCCTATCACCAGACATAAACCTTTATATTATGTCTATCCTATCTTTGCCTATAAATTATATATATTTACCATCCTAACTAAATCCCTATTATTATTTATTTTTGGTGTACTTAATAATTGACGAATCACAGCGTGTCCTCTCCCTGTTATCCTAGGGCACTGGAAAAAGTGTCATAGGCTCATAGGAACTTCAATTCCCCTTCAGTACTGGTAAGGCAATGGAGGGGCAGTATGATAGAGGGGCAGTATTGTGGAGGGGCAGTGTAGTAGAAGGGCAGTATGGTGGAGGGGCAGTATGGTGGAGGGACAGTATGGTGGAGGGACAGTATGGTGGAGGGGCAGTGTAGTAGAGGGGCAGTATTGGAGAGGGGCAGTATGGTGGAGGGACAGTATGGTGGAGGGGCAGTATGGTGGAGGGGCAGTGCAGTAGAGGGGCAGTATGGGAGAGGGGCAGTATGGTGGAGGGGCAGTGTAGTAGAGGGGCAGTGTAGTAAAGGGGCAGTGTAGTAGAGGGGCAGTATGGGAGAGGGGCAGTATGGTGGAGGGGCAGTGTAGTAGAAGGGCAGTATGGTGGAGAGGCAGTGTGGGAAAGGGGCAGTATGGTGGAGGGGCAGCATGGTGGAGGGGCAGTATGGTTGAAGGAAAGTATGGTAGAGGGGCAGTATGGTTGAGAGAATGTACACACTACACTATATCACTCTACACCACACTATACCATACTGCATCACCTTACACTATACCATGCACCACATGACATGACTCTACTTCACTGAACTGAACTGTCAACTGAAATACTGGTAGTTTATACGATTTTCAGGCAATGACATTCATAAAACAAATAATACCTTTACTCAATAGAATATTAGGAATATGATGGCACCATACTTTATATTATAATTCCCTTCAAAACATGTGGAAAACGTATTTGTTGACAGCTGCTTGCATTCAAATACACGAGTTTGTAGTGTGTTGTTATGGTTCACACCCCTCACAGTGTTCTGCTCAGGCCTCAGGTTTGTGCCTGGCGTGTGTGTGAGTCACTGATGGTATTTAGGTCATCCAACTCTCCAAGCTGATATGCTTACTAACGTTACCCTCTGAAAGTAGGTTAAATGTCCTAAGCCAGGAGAGTGATAAACTCTCGGGGATTTAGCAGATAGTGGGTAACCAGTTTCTAGCTCCTTTAAGAACTCCTTTATGGACATGTTTCTACCCCTTAAACTGGTTGACTCAAAATATGATATGCCTCATTTGAAAGAAGTGTGTGTGTGTGGGGGGGGGGGGGGGGGGGATTTAGGGTGAAATGGGCATACTCAAACAGATGTTTCCTCAATTGATATTGATTTACATTCAGCATTAATGAAGCAACTCCATATGTGGCACTGGCGGTTTCTTACATCCTAGGAAATGTTATTATTTAGGTGGAATGTATATTTGATGTGGCATTCATGTATTTTTGCCAAATCTCATAATGGGAGGGGGGCCGCAGCAGGTGTACGAGTGGATTGTTTATTCAGCATATTTACACACACAAAAAGTAGGAATGGTTCATAACTATGTTCTAGGAATCAGTCAAGACCCAGCCGAATGGTATTGGTTTATAAAATTATTCGCAGTATCATTTACCTACAGATATTGGCTTGACCTACTTTATTGGTGTACATAGGAACAGAGATTTGTCCAACATTTTGGAGCACATGGTCAGTGAGGATGTAGACAGGTCTGAGTTCCTGTGTGCACTTATCCATGAAGGTGTCACCATCAAGCAACCGACCTACCTTTTATATGTAGTTAGGGCATTGCTTATTGCCAATTGAAATCGCATACAGGTAGATATATATACTCTGGATTCTAAAATGTTAGTGCTTAATTGCATTCCATGGATACACAGAACACTTGGGAGGGTAACTGGTCTCTCCTATTGAGTTTGAAATATTTCCACCTGCTAATTTGGCCTTTAGAGGACAATGATTCTATTTAAAGATGTACACTTTGCTCTTGTTTACCTGCATCATTTCATTTTATTCGATTAACCACAGTATTCAGCAGAAATTTACAAGCTGTATATCACCTTTCGTACAAAAATCAAGATGGCAGACCTTACACTGCTCCATATGCCCCCTAGAAATTAAATGGGAAACTCGCCTACCATGATCATGCGGCCAACGTCCACCAGAGAATGTGACAGAGCCAGTTCGTGGGGATCTCCGCTATCACTTGAATGGAGTCCAATGGGGCAAGTACTCCAAACCAGCGCCGATTGAGGGGAGACTGAGATTTTTTTTCTCTCGATCGCAGGAGTAGTGCGATCATGGAGTGGCAAGAACAATAAGGCACATTCTGGTGGAGAACGGTGGGGGGGGGGGGGGGGGGGAGAGAACATTAATCGCCGCTGGGCCTTAATGATGCTCACACGGACAATATCTGTTACAAGTAATTTTTTTCAATTTTTTATTCCCAACCACCGATTATTTATAAATTATTGTGCCAGGAACAAAAAAAAAAGATAGGTTGCAGTAAGCGGCCCGTGGATGGCCAAATTTAATATACATCACTCTGAAACTCTGACCCAAAACTAAAATATGAACTGGTTTTCCATATTTAGCAAAATAGAAAGTCGGGATGGTACTGGTGTATAGGGTCGGACTCGTCCGACTAACTCCTATGGGTGATCGCCCACCATTTTATTACCATGAGTAGACAGAGGGTTGCCGTAAAATAAGTTGCAGATGAACCCCAAGTAAACGGGATTACTACATGTACAGGCACGGACTTGGATGAATATATAGATTCTTCTCTCTTAACATATTTCTCTTCTCTATGTAATCATTAGAATAAATTATTTACAGATATTGGCCAATGAAAAACAAATATCTATATTGTAGTTCTTCCACTTGATGTTAATTCAAGTAGTTTTATTTGAGAATGCAACATGTTCATCAATATTATATATCAAATACACCAACGTGGAATTAGATTGCACATGAAAACATAGTATCATAATTCATTATGATCCGGTTAATAGCCCAGTGGATAATGTGATGCTAATAATCCACCCCTTCATATATACATATAGCCCTATTCATCTATACCCTGCCCTATACCGCCTCAAAATATAATTACATTTTGATAATGATCTACAGTCTAGGTTGTTGAGAGATAAGCTGTTCATTTTAAATGGAAAGCATATTCACAAAAAGTGAACACATCGAGTTTCTCAGCAGCTCTCGTACTCCCCAGCCTCGTGGAGAAATGAGGCGAACTATATACACTATATACACCGTAAAAATCTCAGCTGTGTACTTTCAATGCCCTTTGCAGCATCTCCAGCATGATCGGATAAACAGGCGCAAATTCCGTGCCCTGTCGCTGTCTCACAGACTGAACGTAGGACTCCAAGCTTCCTCTGCAAGCACAAGGGGTGTCGTGCATCATCAAGTGAACAAGTAGGAACTGCTCTTGCTTTGTTATAATAATATCATGATAAAATCTTTTCAAAACAGCAGAAAGAATGGGAGTATTTTTTCTTTGCAATAATGCTAATTTTTTAACTTTACTGAAATCCATGTTTATCAATATTAATTCTGACAACAAAAGATCAATATGAATTACTGGATTATTCATTCACGTTCAGCTCAGGAATTTCACAAGGTTTGTAACGAAAATAATGAAGCGAAATAAACCACAAACCCTGTGTAAAAGAAGAATCAAGATCAGAAACCATAAACAAGTTGATTAGAATTTCATATATCTAATCTCTTCAACACAAAGTTATTCACTTGGGGAATATTTGTCAATCTAGATGTCGGTGTTCGTATGCAGAAACGGGGCATATCAAACCACTGCATTCTTAAATAATCTTACTTGATAAAGGAAAGTCGGTCTTTTTCTGACGTATGATCATCTAACCACTGGCTATAACGACTGGCGGACCACTGTGCTGCCTGGAATGAATATAATAAAGGCTTATTAAGAATTCGTGCGTATAATGATCTATAGTTACAATTGTGTGTGGGATCTAATGACAATTTTTTAGTTAGAACTATATATGTATAATATGAATAGGAAGACTATATTAGACTTAGGAGATAATTTCATGCATCTGATTTATTTGTCCTTTAACATTTTGCCCCAAAGATATGGCTACCAGACGCTTAACAGAAGAAACGTATTAATTCTAGTAACATATTTAATTGTCAAGTTGAGATTAAAATGTCTGTGGTAATCATCGTATTGTTTTACATTTAGTTTCACCTACATATTAAATGTTTTGAACTGCAAGGAAACTTCTTATACATCTATAAGTTATATAAGAGACAGCTGTCACTCTTCCTCACAGATCTGTTATAAATTTGCAAATTGAGTGAAATACTAATCTCTCAGATCTGCAGTGGTATGAGACGCAAAAAATTGGCAGGTTTCTCCACATTAAATGACTCTACATAAGACTACCCTCAGTTCTGTTGAAGTATGAGAAGCATGAGTGAGCAACAAGAGTTGTGGTTATTATGTGCCTACTTGGTGTGGCGACTTTAGCTCAGGGGGCGCCCGACTGAAGAGGAAATGCAGCGCCACGCTGTATGGAATGATCTCGCCAAGTGCTGGGCTAGCTGCCACATGATCGCTAATCTGGAACAGCATCGGCCTAAAACAAACAAAATGTCGAAAGCAATGAGACAAGCCACAATTCTGGTAGTCTTATAAACAATTAAAGGTAAAGGCAAACAGTCAAGGAAACCTTCGTCAAGCAAGAAGAGACCTAACAGATTGTTCAAGTCCCAATATTGCACATATTACACTTGACAAGATTCTGCAAGCAATGAATAATAGTGGAGGTCCAGCGACAAGTTATCAGCATGTGTGTACCTGAAGGCTCGCAGTAATCTGTAGGGTTTGCCCAAGTCACCCACTCGTCGGCACAACGGAACGATGGCCAGCTCCATTTGGGCACAGTCAGCAGCCAGGCGCATCTTGCCCCCATCGCCAAGTGGACGCACCAGGCTGGCGTGTCGTACGAACAGGTCTATACTGTGACACGCCAGTGGATGGATGCTGTAAAGACAAAGCACAGATGTCTCAGTGACTATCGTTAAATCAAATCGCCAAGGTGAAACGGTGGTTTATATTTTGAAACACATCGTTGAAATATCTAGAATTTATCATGACGACATTTTTCTGATTCAAATTTTAATTGCTATATTCTAAAGCTCTTACTACTACATGTATGGTGGGATCAGATACTTTTCTCCTTTCAATCGCTCTGGAAACCAGTTCGTCTTTTTCGAGATAAGCTTTATTTCCGTAACGGTAGGGATACTAAGAAGGAACTGCATTCATTTTAGTTTGCTATGTAATCTCACTCAGCTTTGCCTCATGAGAATACTCCACAACCAAAACTCATGGCGTATTTTCAGCAGCTCCATATCGAGTACGGTTCAAGTGTTATCTCACCCCTATCACTGACTTATTGACTGATGTACGTGACCTCATGGCCAATTGAGTATGTTGTTTTACAATACTCTATGGGGGTTGAGAGCCAGTTCCCAATGTAAAATCTATGGGAGAAAAATACCAGGGGGTGACATACAAGTATTTACCCCGCAGTTACCATTTGCTTATATATAGGTTAACTGTACATACCTGTCCATCATAAAGTCCTGACACTCAAAGGGTGTCAAGTAGGTAGACTGGGCCCGTACGATAAACTGTTGGAGCTCTCTCATATATAACGAGCACTGAGCCTCACCTTCAGGCACCTGTGAACTGCAAAAACAAATTCACCCAAGGCATGAGGCACAGAGATAAAGAGATGCCATATCATTCGACTTTTGATTGTCAAGAAATAACAATAATTAACGTACATAAATTCCAACAACCTCACCGATTCAAATATATATCTTGAAAAACCTATCAGACCTTTAACGGCCATTTACCTTTTTTTCGACCATCTATCGATCTACCTTCTAGCCGGGCCTACATTCATCTTCCCTAAACTCATTTATCCTACCCCTAATAAAAAACTCCATAGGCTTAACATTGGGTCACTGTATTCGGTCTGGAGTTCAGAAAAATGAAAAATATCGCTCTAGTGGGATACACTTGACAAATGACGTCATTTGTTAATGTAGAGGTAATTTAGACAGGCGGGGTAGGATAAATTCTAAACCAAACTCGTGTTAGCCGTGTTATCGTTCATCGCACTCTGGCAAGATCGCGTATTACTGCTCTGGGCTTCGCCTCGCGCAGTAATACGTGATCTTGCCGTCGTGCAATAATCAACAACACGACTAACTCTTGTTTGGTTTTTCCATATTATCCACATTCATTATTATCCGCTTCCTGAACCCAACTACCCGTTATCCCCTCTTTTTGAGCATCAATATCAATGAAGATTTTTCAGTTTAAAAAGAGTTGACTTACGCGGAGAAGTCCTCGCCGTGCATGGTGAGAATGATTGCTTCCAGGGCATCATTGATGGAGCTGAGTAGGGGTGCAATTGCGTTGCCCATGAGGATGACAACCTCCTGCAAGTATTGTATAAAGGTTGGTGGTTGAATAACGTATCATCCCCTAGCTACTGACAAAATCTATGTACAACTGGATCTCTGAAACAATGATCACAAAGTTCACCCAGCCAGGGACGCACGCTTTATGAATATCTCAGTTACTTGAGCTAAAAAAATACCATTCAAATAGAAGAAGACTAGATGTGTGACTAGACGATGTCCGTTCCCTATAGATGCTGATGGTACCTTGAATGACAGTAAAGAACTGCCCCTAACCACCGTAACCATAAACACTGGTGGACTACTGACATAACCGACAAAGTAGAGTGTGGGCCATGAAAAATATGTCCAAAATAAGGACAAACCACAGCAAGTGTGTGTGTGTGGGGGGGGGGGGGGGGGTGGTTAAGGTTTCGCCCGGATTGGCTCATCAGGCATCGTATAGTGTTTAAAGGGTTTTCATGGGTGAGATTAGGCCAATCTAGCCCATGAATACCAGTGTTGGGTTACAAACCAAGTCAAAAACAGTTGGTTGATCCTGTATTTGAAGTAATATAATATTCATTTCTAACAAAATGTCTTTATTGGTTCCCCAACAGGAATGGACAACAGCCGGTAAACGTTTATAAAATGTAGGATTGGAGTGAGGTGCAGTTATAACTCAGATGTAGTAGCTGAATCTACAACTCACTGGCAAACATATGACTAACATAATACTAAAATATATATTATGGATGATGCTGTAGTATGTAAACCTCCAGCAAATACTGAAGTCTATCTCCTTATTTCGCTAAGGATGTTGTATTTGTTCCGCAAAGTACGTGATCAAAGAGACCTACCCAATACAGTAATGCCGCCTTGAAAGAGTCTAATGTACAAACAAGTGCAATGTAAATAAACCTCAACGGTTATTAATCCGACTTCGGATTTTGTATGCAAATGAGTTCCATATTATCAAGAAAGTAGTTGTAACAGGCTTGCCTTAGACATCATATTAAATGAAAACAATAAATTGGAAGCAGTTGGTCTTACCTGTAAGGCTGCTTGTATCGCCTCAATTGCTAGTGCAGGGAATCCGTTCAGTGATTCCAAAACCTAGAAATAATTATCATGAGAAAACTCGTTAAAATACAACGGGACTGGTGCACTAACCCGAATGCTATATATACAATATAGTCTACAGTATCAGTGAGGTATATTCATTAACCAACAAGAGTGAGCTAAAACGCATCCCTGAGATCTCTGATTAAAGTGGTGATTCCACCAACACACAAGATCTAGCAAGATTAGCCACGATTTGGGTATCTTGCTAAATCGGGCTAGGTTTGAGTAATCGCGTGCATATTTGTCGCGAGTTGCGGTGGTAGAGCACCAAAACATTTATATAGAACTGCATCGAGAATCGTAGAAATAGACAATACTCCACGAGTTTGGATGGGCCGCAATCGTCATCGAGGCGAAGCCGAGTGACGATTTCGGCCCATACAAACGAGTGGAGTTGTGTCTATTTATGATTCGAGTGCGGTTCTGGATTTATCTCACCCCTTTTTATCAAATTAAATATCATCAAACTATCACAATAATTAGAAAAGACTTAGCAAATCCACTACGCCACGGCCGTGGCGTAGTGTTGTCACTTTACGGGGGTGATCGTTGAGTATTTTTTTCTAATGTTATTCCTATGGCTAAACTTGTACCAGGGGTGAGATAAACACCCGACACTGCACGGCTACGTTTTGCAACAACAGAGGTACAACATATTGCGACACTGTAAGATATTACAAGATATTACAAAATATCTCACAACAAATCCATCATGTTGGTGGAATCAGCCCTTAAGTTGCCGGGTAGGAGAACCATGGGAACTCTAACTTGCATTTCACCCAGTCCATCAAATTTAAGAATGTGAGAGTAGGTGAAGGTTATCATGTACTTATTCTGTGTGGTATCTACTAACAGTCCTGTCAGATTGCGAGACCGATAGCTCACCTTTGACACGGCCAGGTGGAGATGGTAAAGCGCGTTGACGAGGGCAGCATTCCGGGCCTGGCCCGGGGTGAGGGCGCCGATCACCTGGCTCGCCTCGCCGTCCGTCGACAGCTGGAAATATCAGTTTGCAAATACTTTACCTTGCCATAGTGACGCAAATAAAGGCTATTTACAGAAATGTTTCACATTTTGTCTGCATTACAGAAAAGGTGATATCATTTCATCGCATGTGCTAAGAAAGATATGTGACCGATAGGATTATCTAGCACGCCTCAAATATCAACTTTTGTTTCTATGCAGCAATCTGCATAGAAACAGCGATGCAGCGATCTTTCCATTGGCGTCATATCTAGCTATATCGGGTCTGTCATACTTATTTATGTCTGTCGCCAAATTTGACTCACAAAAATTTAAGTCCAACGGATAAAAGTTGTTCGTGTACACAATCTAACTCAATTGATGTTCTGATAAAACATTAAAAAAAGGATAATCTTCGGAAAATCTACTTTATTCACCACAAACTATATACCAACCATGTGCCTCGCACTTACCAGCCACCAATCAATAAGTAACAACGAAAAACCCTTAATAACCTACTAGGTTTTTTTTCTTTATCACAAACAAAAACTCAGGTTTCTTTGGAAAATGCGTGTAATTAAAAAGATAATAAGGGTGACATCGTTAATCTAGAATAACTGTGCCGAAGTGAGTGATTGGACACTACTATCTTTTCTTGTAAAAACATAACGACTAAAAACAGATCGTAACGAAATTAATTCATCTTTTCCTTACCCACTTTTTCCCTACGTTTGGTGACTTTGGTTGTTGGTAAACATGTAAGAGGTTGATAAATCATAAATCCTTTTGACTAACTTATGTCCAGTAATGACTTAGTTTAACACTTACTGAGAATCAAAATACATTACTCATTATATTAAGAATTCTTTGCCACGAAATCCACACATGCCACGTCTTAACATATACTCTAGTTATTAAGCATGGAATGAGCTAATAACACTTAGTCCTTCAGTGGAATTCGTAGGATCGTAGCGATTTCTAAAAGATCTAGATGTCCTGAATTAAACAAGCTTGAAATTTGTAGAAAGCCTCAATCAAAATATCAATTATATGCAAAGATTTTCTACCATAGCCCTGTGGTAAAGAAATATACGCAGACGTAGATAAATATAGATTCATGTATAATCATATCTGGTGTTGTAATGAAAAATAGATATGAAAAATAGTTATCAGTTTTGATCTAAAAATCTATTTTCAGTATCTAGGTATTACCTGCTCTATATGTCTTTCGCCAAATACTACTTAAACTTGTGCTATAAATCAAGGTGATAAAACTAGACACATGCAGGTACACATCTTCCAGCTGCAAATGGAATTTCTATCATCTAGGTTCGAAAACCAGGTTTAAGACACATTTAGTAAAGTTCAGTTTCCTGAAGAATGTGCCTGTGGTAGACAAATGCTTACCAGTTGTTCACAGCGTACAGCATAGAGCTGAACGGTCTTGGCCACGTTCTTGGCGACAGTCAAACTGAGCTGGGAGTCTACGCTGGATACACTCAACTCACTGTAAATGAAACAAAGATGGTAGAATGCATGGAGATCAGCGTCAATACATGTGGTCTGTTTTTGCTGCTAGAACCAGCCCGCTGAACTGGTATACATAGTGAATGTGATATATTCTGGAATTTAGAATGTAAAACGAAAAGATGTGAGCATTATTTCAGCAAAAACGGCCATACCTTTTAAATGTAAAATCATATCAATTTTCTGGTGAGCTTATTCACCCTATGTGGGTATCCTATAATAGGCCTTTTTCCACTGGCTGGTGTCGCACCTTATCTGCTTAGTTACGCCACAGCTAAAGCCAAACATTCACCTGGCAACTTATTCTCTAGCACTGGATCACTGAGTGTATGAGCATGATATGTTCATAATACCCGTCTACATTATTTCCAGAGAAATGATAACGATTGCATTTTATTCTATGGTATTCCAGTTCAAATCTGATACGTCATACATGTATATTGCCTCAATAATACTTTAGCATAGATAACATAGGATCACCAAAATTGAATATACATTAATACATTGGCAGGCCTAGCTATCATGTGCTTATCCATCTCCAAATCAAAACTAAAACAATTATCAACTATAAAGTTTTGATAGTCCAAACTCGTTGATACAATGCCTTTAATTGTTCTAGCAGTCGAATCTGTCTAAAAACAACACTCATGCAATCACACCCACCGTTCACACTTTAGGTGTGATTGCTGTGTTCCCTATACATATTTAGCTGGACTCGGCAAGGTTTGTCCGAGCGGCAGCGTAACTAGACAGTGGGCTGTTAGGCGGCGCTGAACGGAAACGCCTGTATTCGCCGCACATGAAGAGGCCACGCTAACTAGGTCATCCACCGCCAACGGTATTCCTATGAGAACAGGCCAAAGCACCACTCACTCCAAGTTCAATTCATCAGTCTGTAGACACAGGACATCAATAAAAGCTGTACTGTTAAAAAGGGTAATACTGTAGGTACACAATCATAACTTTTCCTCTGCTAAGACAGTATACAATGTGACATAATGTCTGATGTAAAAAACAGCTAGATCATGCATTTTCTGACAGCATCAACCAAACAGTGTGGGGGTGAATGCAGGTTACACCACCCTGACAATGTGCCAAGTGGAACTAATTCTATCAATTTCGTATTAATTTACAGTCATCAAATATATGAGCAATGAATAACAAGGAAGGGAGGGAGGGAGGGAGGGAGGGAGGGAGGGAGGGAGGGAGGGAGGGAGGGAGGAGGGAGGGAGGGAGGGAGGGAGGGAGGGAGGGAGGGAGGGAATCTATGAATAGGGAAGGGCCTGCATTGATTGGATATTTAAAACCCTACTACTCTATGAACTAAGCAGTTCATGAATCAATGCACACATATATTTAGACAAGTGTAGGGGATGTCAATTGGCAATCAAGAATGACCTGAGTACATAGGAAACGTTTTTCAGTTTCACCTTCATGTATGAGTGCACACAGACCTTCTCTTTGACCATGTGGCTCAAACTGGGGAGAAAAACTCTATTCCTATGTACACCAATAAAGTAGGTCAAGCCAATATCTGGGCCCTGTTTTTCAGTCACGACAATCGTTATGGGCGACGTGTTTTTGCTGTCAGTGTTCGATAGACATGACACTATAGTGAACAGGCGATATGTCGTGACTGTAAGAGTCACAGGGCGTCCAGACTTGTTTTTCAGTCACAACAATCGTGGGGTCACGTGATTGAAAATGTCCCCCAAAGTGTCGTCCGTTCATGACACCTATGGACATGTCGTACCGAATGCGCAACTTCACTCCCGTAAGAATTAAGCAATGAAATTTTAACACGAGTAAGGTATACATATGGCAGCGTTCCGAAGATATAGGCATTTGAATTTTGTCATAGCAATTCGTCTGGTCTGGTGGCCAGTGTATTTTTTCGACACCTCCGCTAATTTATGCAGCTACCTTGACATTGACTGCGTATCGGGAGGTGGGAGGGTGTTATGTCCACCAGAGCAGACGTTTGCAATGACGAAATTCAAACGCCGATAATTTCGGAACGCTACGTCCGATCTTCTTCATATTTGGAACGATTATAGTTTCATTGCTTAATTCTGTCGGGAAGTGGAGAAATCCTCTATATACGCACAGTGATGTGTTATAGAACCTAAGACAGTTCTATACTTGTCGTGACGGCCGACAGTTTTAGAGGCGATCGTGAGTGGCGCACTACGATCGTGTCTATAGAAGAGCGGCCATTTTGTGTCTTCCAGAATGTCGGTGGAATTGCTGGACGATCTTACGGTATCGTTGGCCGACGATGTCGTTACTGAAAAACAGGGCCCTGGTGGTAAATGATATTGCAAATAATTCTACAAACAAATATCATTTGACTGGGTCTTGACTGATTCCTAGAACAAAGTTGTGAACCATTTTGACTTCTATTTGTGTGTAAATATCCGAATAAACATCCATTCATACACCTACTGCCTCCCCCCCCCCCCCCCCCCGCACATAATTTTTTTCTGACACTGGTGGATATACCCAGAAAAAGACTGAACTTTGAATATAGGCTGGTCGCCAGTGTTTAACCTATACATGTATTTAATATATTTATTGTTGATGTTACTATGGTTCCTAGAATCTTTTAAATATTACAACTAGCCAGGTTTATGAATTCTTCATTGGAGTTTACGATGTAGTTAACGAAGCATTCGTTGTAAATTACGCCTCGGAGTATAAAAAGACTTGTACATTCTGTTCCTGATGTATTATTGCCCTGAGGAAGACCGAAAAGGTCAAAACGTTGGCCAGATTTAATACAGAAGTCCATAATGGGCGTACAAACCGTTTTTCCTGTCGTCTCTTTCTTAATCTGAGTTCGGGTTTATTTAACATCTTCATTATGAGATTTAGAAAAAATACATGATTAGCAACATCAAATATGTATTTTACCTAAATAATGGCACTTCCTATGGTGTAAGCAATGGTAAATGTTACACCAAGGCTCACTATAAATCAATATTGAGTAAACATCTGTTGAGTATGCCATTTCACCCAAAATCCCCCCCACTTTTAACAAATACTTGAATATCTCAGCAAATATAGAATCTACCTAGAAAATTCCACTTCCTAGCACCTACTGTTTTTTATTCTCTTTCAAATGAGGCATATTATATTATGATTAAACCAGTTTTACAGGTAAAATATGGCCATAAATGAGTTCTTAAACATGGACCTGTGACTTCAAAAGTCCCCTCCCCCAACTGAAATCTCTTTTTTTCTGAAAATCCATGTCAAAATGCTAAATACTAAAACTGTAAGATATTGTATGCCATAAAACCTTCTGTCCAAAACAGAAATCATATTCCTATCTCTACTTAGTGAGCTATAACAAGCAAAAATGTGGTCAGGTTGCCTAGTGAGTTTACAAGCATGTGTACTACAGTAGGCTATAGTCATAACCTAAAGACCAACCGTCCACCTGCTAATAAATTGTTCCATGGTGTAGCATAGGATATCTCTTATCTTGTACACTGTAATTGTGCTGTTGTCACGATTACAGATCTTTAGGGCTCGTCACCTGATACTATAGAATGTTTATCTCAGGGTCGTTCGCGAGTGTGACATGCCGTGATTCCGCACTCGCAGAAAACTTTGTTATTGGAAACAGCAAATTATGAAAGAATCCATTCTCTAGTCAACCGTGCTGACTGGTATTCACATGTCCATAGCTATTTACTAGTCTTTGTCTCAAGTTTCTACGTCAAATATTCGTGGAGTAATAACCTGATATGTACAGATCGTCTTGCTGCCAGGGAATGTACACATGACCAAAAAACAGTCATTTCATTTCCAGTGAAGCCAATTTATATGTATTTGGTTTTCACATTGTAAAACCCATGTCAGTTTCTTAAAACACTCACAAATGTATAGTACTAAACATTCAAGTTTTGTGAACCATATGTCACCGTCCCTATTTTTGAATGAATTGAAGAAACTATATTTTATAGCACATTTCCCATGCAAATCAGTCAATGTAAATTAGGTGGCTTAATTTACCTTTTGGGTTTGATCAATAATGTGTTATATGTTATACTTAAAGCACATGTTCCACCAAGCAGGACAAAAAAACGTTGTGCACTAACCACACAGCTTTTGCCAGCTTAGATCTGTTGGTGGAACAGCTTGCTATCCGTTTTAGCAGGCGCTGGGGATTGGGCGTCTGTTGGGGAGTTTGTTGGCACGTTGCCTCAATGTTGCTGAGTGTTTGCTGCATTTGCTGGGGCACCAAGCTATTGACCGGCTGAAGACGCTGTTCCACATTTTATCTTTTGACCCACCAAACCATCCACCGACCAACTGACCCCAGGGGTCAGTTGGTCGGTGGATGGTTTGGTGGGCCATTGGGTCAGTTGGTCTGTGGGTGGGTCTGTTGATGGGATTGGCCTGGAGGGTTCTCACGGGCACCAACCTGGGGCCCCTGGGGATGTGCCAAACTCAGCGCAGCTCTGTTCCACCGGTTCCAGCCTAGGAACCAGAGTGAGACTTACAAGGTGCGTCATTTACTTAATGTTAAAACTGCATACAAAGTTTCCTAATTTCTGTGGAGAGCCCCAACTTCTTTAATTTTTTGGGATAGGGGGTCCAGGGAGAAGGACGGGGGTTTCTATAGGCGGGGGGGGGGGGGGGGGGGAGGCATTATTTTACCCAGGAGCAACACTCTTTTTGTTTCTGTGACTAGCCGCAACTTCTTTACTTTTGTGGAGGGCAGATGGGGATTTCCGGAGGGGGGGGGGGGGGGTTCCTGTGGGGAGGTTTTTCTTTTTTTCTTTTAAATTCTAATTTCTTGTGATATGATACGATGCATTTCGTTACAAATATCAATTCTTGTCATTGAATACAAATATGGGAGTCTTGTCTCATTGTCTAGCTAAAAACGTTGACCCCAGCAGAAATAGTGAAAGAAAATTTGCCCCCCCCCCCCCCCATGGAAACACTCACAAAAGAAGTTCGTCCTCCCCCCCTTTGAAATACCCCCAAAAAATTTGC